>CAWUFW010012592.1:0-531370 GCA_963921515.1 Calotriton arnoldi
GCTGTGCGTCATTACAGTTTTTCTGTTGCGGTTATTGTGTGCAGTGTCGGCAGGGGGCACAAGTAGTACATGTGTGCAGTCAATTGCCCCAACACGTGCGGGAAGCCAGCTATGGCGTAGTTCCCTTGCTTGGTCTCCAGCTGTTCCTGAGCAGTGTGGGGGGAAGTGAAGGTGCAGGGGTATCAAGCTGATACAAACCGTGATGCTTACAGGTATGATAAATCCTGCATGATAAGACCGTAACAGAAGTTCGTGTGGTCGTAACCTTCCTTTTCTTTCCTACGAAGGTTACGCCCACACAAACTTCTATTACGGTCTTTTTATGCAGGATTTATCATACCTGTTAGCATTTTGGCTTGTCCAAGTGCAATACACTGTACCAGATTACGTTTGTGACTTTACGGACGCTTGACCTTTGTCACCATTTATCCAACAGGTTTCTGAACACTGACTTTCGGAATATGGAATTGTATTGGGGAGTTCCCACAGCATATGCAGTGAATTGAATCCACACGTTGCCCTGATGAAGTTCCCCGTTGGGAATGGAACGCGTTGGCTGAGCTTTTCGTATTGTTGATTTATGTATTTGTAATAAAGAACTGTTTTTACACTACTGTTGACTACTGGACATCATGACCTGGGGCTCCCCCATTTCAGTAACTACAATCTTGGATCTGGGGCACAGAGGCGTCAGGCGACGGCTGGCGTTGGGGTTGGTTGCGCAGGTACACTACGAATTGGGACTAGCGTGTGGTGCAGATACAGGGGCCCGCTGTTGCTTTTGTGGACATGCATCCAAGACATGTGTGAGGAAGTTTGATAGGGCTGGCTGTGAGACTCCTCCGACTCTGGCAGTTGTTGGTTGGAAGGTACCAGAGGCCAACAGGTGCAGCACAGCCGCAGCTTTGTCTGCGGAGGGATGTTGGTTGTCCGCTGTGTTGGTACCGTCAGCCTGTGGGCAATGTGGGTCAGGATGCTTAGGATGGTTGTCCTTTTGAGCCTGTAGTGGGCAATGGCATCCTCTGGCGTTGAGTGTCTGAGGCTGGTGCGTTTTAGGAACGTCCGCTGTCTTGTTCTGTGCTGCCTAGGTGGTAGTCCGGGGGGTGGTCCGGGGGGAGGAGGGGGCCTGGGGTGGTGGCGGTGGGTGTTATGGCCCTCTTGGGTCTCCGAGCTGCATGATCATTGGCTCCATGGCATCTGTTGGTCTTCAGATGTGGCTCTGGTCAGGGCGCCCTTTCATGCTGCAGGTTATCGTCCTGCTTAACACCAGTAAAAGGCAGGTGTTAAATCCCTGCTGCTAACGCGCCTTATCGCCTGTTTTTGGACCGCTTCGCCGATCTGGCTAGTCATTGAGAATATCGCAAAGTGGTGTTTTTGTGTGTTTTTGCACGGGAACGCCTACTCTGCATATCATTAGCATTAGTTGTCGCTCTCATCCGTGGCGATGTTTTTTGCGGCAGCTATCGCTGGAAAACTGGCAATATCCGCAGTTTGCACCAGCTTGGGAATAGGGCGATAAATCTATCGCCACTTTTGCGGCGCTAAAGTGCCGATAAATCGGCGATAAGTCCTTGAGAATATGCCCCTTAATTTTTGCCAAAGAGGCTGCCAAGACCCCGGTGGAACAACCCTGTACCTGAACCAGCGGGCCTGCAGGCAATGTCTAGGCTATGGAAATAGTGACTTTGACAACATTTTTTGAGTCACAAAAGAAAGTCATTGCCCTTGTCTAGAAACTCCAAATACCACAAAATAAGTGACATTTCCTGAAGGACATTGGCCTATCGAAATAAGAAGAAACAGCCCTCCAATCATGCAAGGAATTTAGGGCCACTTCTTCTGGGGACACATTGTTGGGCAGAACACAGAAACACAGGGGCATATGTACAAGCCCCTATCGCCACGGAAACGTCACTTATAGTGACGTTTCCGTGGCGATAGGGGCTTCGCCTTATTTACGAGGCAGCGTGGCTTAACGCTGCCTTGTAAATAAGGCCCCCTTTCACGCTATGCTTAGCGTGAAAGGGGTGGGCAGTGGGTATTGCATTGGTGGTTCCACCGCAACACCCATTGATTTTGACGCTGCCCCCTATTTACAAGGGCAGCGTAAATAGGAGACAGCGTCAAAATTAAGACCAGGGAAACCTGGTCTTAACTTGGTGAAACAAGGAGAAATGCTTTATTTCTCCTCGTTTTTGCTTTTTCCATGTGTGCTGCCTTGTGCAGCACAAATGGAAAAAGCAAAACGTCTTGGATTGTTTATGTTCAGGAAAGTGACCCTTCCTGTACATAAACAATTTGTCCCTGCACGCAGACACCCTTGCACAATGGTGCAAGGGTGCCTGCATTGGCGCCACACTGCTAAGTGTAGCGCCAGAGCAGGGGGAAAAGCAAGGCTGCACCATTTTCTTGTAAATATGGTGCAGCCTTGCGTTTCTGAAGTGGCGGAGTGAGGCGTTAAGCCATGACGGCTAACGCCTCACTCCGCCACTTCTTTGTAAATATCCCCCACAGTCTGACTCCATGTGAAACCTAGAAGAAATCTTGGGAAAATATCCAGACACATCTTAAGGATTAACTTTTCAAGAGAAAATTTAAGATAGGGAGTCCTGGTCACCATAACACATAACTAATCTAATGTCCAAGAAATATGTTTTAGCGGCAAAAACGTCATAGATAATTCTCCCAAAGGTTAAAAACAAGCAGATGGAAGCACAGACAATCCCAAATGTAAGTGCCAGTGAGGAGACCCTCTCGAACAGATGGTCCACCCAAGGCAATACATTTAAGAATCAAAGAATCTACAGATTGTACATCTTTCCAGATGTCTCAGAAGACCTGGATGTCAGCCTATTGCACCTTCAGTATAGAGGAGAACAATGCAAAGGAAGGACGATGCATTAAAAACTGTAGAACTAACAAAGAGTCACATTGTCATTGAGCACCGTTCTCCAGTACACTATTTATTGAATGCCTCGTGTTAATTATATTTCTTCCTGGTGGGCTGTCTGCAAGATGCTTGAACCCCATAGGCCACACCCAGAGGCCAACCCAACCATTCTAGCCTAGGAGTTCAGCTACCACAGCAACGCGCACTTTCTCTGTAGAGAAATCCATGATAGGAGGGAGTCTCAAATTGCAGTGGAACCACAGCAAAGATACACTCTGAAACTGATGCAATATGGGGAAAAGTTGCACATCATGTATTCCGAGGCCAGCAAGTACATTTTGCAAACGGCCAACAAAATGCAAATCAGGTGGTGAGCAGGTGCAATCTATTGAAACAGGCCCAGAGTGCCTCAGCATGTTCCAGAATGCCTGCGCTCCACTTCATTGCGAGAAGGATGAGCATCCAGGCTTGTGTGCAGAGAAGGAGGAGAAAAGAGCACATTTTCAGAATGTGCATCACATTGTTTGGCCAAACAGATTAGGAAATCTATTACAAGTATAGATTAAATTCTGGCATTATATTAGACCTAATAGCTGACCTGCAACCACAACTGCAGCGTCTCACTCGGAGAACCAATGCAATTTACCCACGTTCTCTGCACCTCCTAGCCTCAGGGAGCTACCAGGGGACAATAGCAGCAGAAGGATGGGCCTCCCAAGGTGGGCTGTTGTGCTTTTTCAATGCATTCCTGTATGCAATGTTGCAGAAAATCCATCAATGCATCACATTCCCCAAAACACCACAGGAATTCTACCAGATAGCACTATTTCCGCAAGTCATTGGCTACATTGATGGGACACATGTAGCAATATGTCCTCCCTCTGTCAATGAGTACATCTTCAGGAATAGGAAATCCTACCATTTACTAAACATACAAGTGATATGCAATTCTGCACATATCATCATGGATATAGTGGCCAGATTCCCAGATAGTGCACATGATTCATTAATTTTCCACCTTAGTGGAATCTACACACGGCTACTTGGTGGTGAATTTGGAGAAGGATGCCTACTAGGTAAATCCATGTAACACATTTTAGCACTCACTATGGACGCTTTGGCACACAACAGTGATTAACTTCTTGCCTTTTCCCCTGTAGGGGACAGTGCATATGCTGTGCACTCATTCATTCTCACCCCATACCTCAATCCATCCACTCCAAGTGAGCACAGTTACAATGCCTCGCACAAAAGCACACGCAATGTATTTGAGAGGACCTTTGGACTGCTCAAGAGTCACTTCCACGGTCTCCATAAAAGTGGTGGCCACTACAGTACAGTCCTGAAACTAGATGCAAAATTCTGGCTACATGTTCCATGTTGCACAGCATTGCTACAACAATAGGCATACACTTGGACGTGTCTGATCCAGAATCAGATGAAGATGATGAGCCATGTCAACTCCGCCAATCTGCAGATGGTTCATGGGCAACAGAAGATAGACAAAGACTTGCAGAAATAACGCTTAATTATTTTTGAAGTAAGTAATGATGAGAAAAGGCACTACATGAATTTGCTGCTATTTATTACCACTTTGACTTCAGGTAAAAATATGCACTCAGGCCCCAAACAAATATTTTGTTTGACTAAAAGCACAACTTGCGTGAAAACAAATATGTCAGCAATGACAACACAAACATTAGGTTAAACCAGAAATTGCAATACCATGGCTCAAGGCCATATTATTTTTTGCTGCCACACACTCCACTGGCACTTTCAGTGGGTTCAATACTCTCCTTTGGTGAGGCACCTGACTCTGCACTATGCCTTGAACTGCGCCGTCTGCTTATCATCACAGGGACTGTGATGCTACTGAGGCTGGAGGCCTCCTTACTCTCCCCTCACACCTAGTTCACTGTTCCCAGCAATTGTAGCAGTCTGCATCTGCTCCACTGCATTGGTGACTTGCACCAAACCCCTAGCTACATCACCACTACTTTGGGCCATTTCCACTTGCATGACAACAGCACGACTTGACAGCACAGCTGTTGCATTGGTTAGGTGGTTGATGGATCTAGTGTACCCATACAATTGGCCCAGTAGTTGGTGGTGCCGCCTGCGGTGGGTGACATTTTCATGCAGCATGACGCTGCAAAGTTCTCTTATTGCATCAGCCATTTGCTTGAAATTATTAGCTGTCCCTCTCTGTCCTTCCTCCACTGATGCGTTCAGCTGTGTGATGCTGTCTTTGATGTCACACATGTTGTGATTCAGTGACACCAACTGGGAATGCATTGATCACAAATGTTTGCATTGCAGATGCTGCACCTTGATCATTGTCGTCTCCAGGCCACCAAAGACAGAGGATCCCTCACCTTACTCTGATGGACACTGTGCTCTCGCCATAGGCCTCCTGGTGGGAATGTTATGGCTCTGTGTGCGGCACAGAGCCCAACAGTGATGCATTCTCACAATGCCTCCTCTTCAAGATCTACTCTGTTAACTCCTCTATCTGCCTAAATCATAGGAACCTTCAACACACCAAAAACAAACCTCCCATCAGGACTCTCACACAATTCAACACAGAGGCTCTAAACTAGCTCCTCCACAGCCCATTACAGTCATCAGAGGCTCTTGCCTCCAGGTTCCTCTAATATGGGTATCCCATTCCAAACCCGCATTTTCACTCCAGCCCCGATCTCACTTCACTGCTGCTTTCTGAACTCAAGCAGCACTTCCTATGGGGTGCTGATCTAGATTGTAGTGAAATAAAAAAGTGTGAGGAAACAAATCAAAGTCGGGCACAACACTTGCTGTGTGGAGCGCCTCTGCCAAATCAACTAACAGGAATTCCAAACCTCAAGCAGATATCCAGAATCATTTTCTAGGAAAGACAGAACTTCTGCGATGATGGAAATACTCGGTTCAGAAAATCTGTCTTAAAGCTGTCTATGTCCTTTGTATGGACTGCAGTCAGGAAAGCTTCTGCCCATAATCCTATCTAAAAGGCAAATAATGACAATTTCCTGCAGATTTTGCTGTCCAGCTTATTCACACAGGTCTTGCTCATCCTGTTGTCTGTTCTCAGAATCACTACCTTGCCCACACAAAGCCTGTGAAACCAATAGAGTCCAGGAAGAAAGCAGAGAGTTAATTTCAATTTGAGGACACTCCCAAGTCTTTTGGATTCCAGAGATCCTGAACAGTGAGAGGCCCCAATTTTAGCTCCCTAACTGTATATAAAGACATCTGTGGTCAAAATTACTGGCTCTGGAGGTAGCACAGTGAACCCCTTTTTCAGATGAGCAGGTACCTTCCACCACTGAAATTCCTTGGCAATTTCCACTGACATTTTAATCTTCGTGGTGCAATTGTGAGATGTTGGAACCCACAAGTGAAAGATATGCTTTGAAACTGGATGTAGGAGGAGTCAAACCCATGGAACTACAATAACAGTTTGACACTTGCAGAGTGGAGAACAGATATCAAACAGTGATAAATACCCTCTCCCAGAGAGGAATTGTCAGGAACATTAAGACAGTCTGCATTACTTGTGGTCAGAGTAGGAGAGGTTTCATCAGGAGGGCCAATCAAGGAAGATGCATTAGGTACATTTATTGTTTTTTAAATGTAATCAATCAGAACATTTATATCTTGATTATTGATTTAACTTATTTAATATTGAACATAGATTTTATTAATGTTCTCTATTTTTAAGACAAAAGCTGACATGGTAAGTGTCTGGTGTATCCTTCTGTAGGAAAGTAGGATCTGCTTCTTATGGTTACCCCCACTTTTTGCTGGATATAATGCTGTTTTTGACTAGTCTGACCGGGATCCTGCTAATCACCTGCTAGTCTATCTGCTTTCTTCATAAACTGTTATGCATGTACTTAGGTACACCCCAGATTGGATATTGGGGTACCCTTGTCAGTCCCTAGTATATGGTACACATGTACCCAGGGCATAGGTGCCCCAGAGGTCTCCCATGGGCTGCAGCATGTTTTATGCCGCCCATGGGAGATCATTCAAATGGAACTACAGGTTTGCCATTGCAGCCTGTGTAAGTCAGTGCATGCACCACTTACTTAAGATATAGGTTTACTATATCTAAGGGTCACTGCACTTAAAACCTATGAGTCACCCCTTTACAATCCTGAGGGCAGGGTGCTTGGTTCTAAGTGAGAGGGTGTCCCTGCATGAGCAGGACACCCCTGCAGCCTACGGAGTCCATTCTCCTGGGTTGTCAGTGAAGCAGCCATATACTATATATAGAGGGGTATTACGCGACCGCGTGATGACCATCTCGAAAACGGCTGCAACCAACCGTATCGTGTTTGGTGTCAAACATGTTGAAATTATACCCCCACACCGGTAAATGGTGTGGGAGGCATGATTCCACCCACCAGGAAGGCCCTTTGTGGGGCCCTCAGTGTTCCCTGTACCAGCCTTCTAGCTCCGGACAGCCCAAAATGGTTGCTGCCGACCAGAGACAAATTTCTGCCCTCCTGCTGCTGAGCCAAGCTCGAGCAGGGGAAGGCAGAACAATAGGCATCCTGTCAAAGGGAGGTGTGACCACCTTTCAGACAGGATTTAGTGTATTAGGGCAGGGTGGGTGCGCTTGCCAGTGCCTGAAAACCTGCAGGAGGGGCACATTTGGTGTCCCTGCACATAGTCCAGTTCAAATCAGTCCTGGGAGCCGTTGGCTCCCGCTCAGGCGCGAAACTGGACAAAGGTCATGGGAGTACCTCCTCCCTGTCCAGAACCTCCCCTGGGAGGGTCCCCTGAATCTTTCCAACCCTCTCCCATGGGTACTTAATGGCTTACTTGGCTGTAGGACTTTAGATTTGTCGTGGACAAGATTCAGAACTGAAACCACTGCACTTCGACCGTCTGGGCACTCTGGACTGCGCTGAACTTCATTTGGGCCTGACTTTGTCTCTCTCTCAGTCTTCTGCATTGTGTGTGCCCATGCACCATGCAGGACCAATGTAGGACCTGTGGAGCATCCAAGACACCTGAAGATAATCTCCCTTGGAGTGAAGGAGTCACTCACCTGCATTTGCCGGTACTGCAACACTGCTGCCCAGTCTGCTGATGCTGAGCTCCTACAGACTCCGAAAGTTTCAGCAACACAGAAGGTGGGTTTCTATGTCCCTCCAGGCCTGAGCTGCCCTCTCACAGAGTATGAGGCCAGTGTCCCTCTTGGGGGCTGCAATACCCGAACCCCTGTGCACCGTGTACTTTTGCAAGTGCATGTGCTTGTTGGCATTCCTGTAGCAAGTGCATTGGGCTCCAAGTAGCCCCAACCTCTGGCAACTTTTTCCACAAAGATCTTCACCCACCTCATACCGTGTGCTCTGTGGCCTGTTGTTTTGTGAAGCTGCTTGAGGTCCTCTCACGACTCCTGTACCTCCGGCCTGTGGGTCCAATTGAGGGTCATCTTTCTTTCCCTTGGGCTACTTTGATTGCTCTGGGCTTGCCCTGACTCCCCTGCTTGTGGTGAGTCTCCTGGACCTTGCTGGTCCGAACCGTACACTTCCTTGAATTCCTGCGTGGGTTGCTTTTGCCAAGGCTTGGTGGTGCTCCCGCCGGACACCGACCCCTCGGCACTCGACATCCTTTGTGGGGCAGCTTGTATCTGGCTCCTGGTAATCCTCAATGTTGCCTGGTCCCCACAGCTGCAGAGTCAAGGTCACCGTCAACTATCCTAAAGCACCCGACATCGGTGGGCATTCGTCTACCGAGCCCCTGGTCACTCTCAAGTGACCCAGACTCTCTCCCTTCTGCTTTCAGGTACTCTTCAATAAGAATCCACATTTGGATTCCAACAGACACTTTCTCCTCTTCCAGCAGCGGCTCTTCCTTGAAGTCCTCCATTGGGTTCAATGGCGGTTTCCGATGCCAATTCACACCTATGCACCCGGCTTCACTGGGTTAGGTAACTTGGGTACTTGGGTACTTCAGTATCCACGGGTGGGGTGGCCCTCCAACCTTCTGTCTTCCACGGGGTTTCCTTGAAGTCCACTAGGAAGGGTTCCTAATCTTAAAAATTCCAACCGTGACTTGCACATAGACTTGTACGGAGCATGCAGTCATGTCTACACACTGCAGATGAACTCCATGGGGTCCCTATCTACTCACCGTGGGTGTTTCCTTGGGGTCCCAGCAATTTTACGTCCTCTCAACATTGTCCTGACTCGAGTCGTGGTTCTTATACCACTTTCTTAGTATATGGTTTGGTCCCCCCCGGGGCCTACTGTGTATTAGTGCTATTTACTGTCATTTCTTTGCTTAAGTATTGTGTGCTTTGTGTCTATCTCCATGTAGGTGGTACTGTAACATACTAGATAGTGTTATATAATAAATACAGAACTGTGTGGTTCTCTTTTCATTTAATCTATACTATAAGATTGCATTCTGGTAAAACAAGCTGCTTTACACTCCTTCAAGACTAAGCCTGAAGGCTGCTCTCCACAGCTACCACTTGGATAGCTTTCTAAGGTTGCCTGAGACCTCTTAAAACACCATAAGGGTTGTCTGGACTGGTGCAAGGTGCCCACTTTAATTAGTGGACATCAATTACTTTCATGTTTCACCATACTAATTCAACACTAATACTTATGGGTTCCAGAGTAGTGTGCTACTTGCGCTTCAAAACCCCATCAGGGGTAGCAAGCGCTATATAAATACAAACCTCTTTCCCTCTTCTATCCCGCCACCTACCCTTCTCTACCCAAATAACTGAATAACATATCCACTACTCAAATTACTTCATTTTTTACTATACTAATTTTCAACACTAATCCTTAATGGGTTCCGGAGTGGCGTGCTACTCGCCAGAAAAGCGCTTCAACACCCATCAGGGGTAACAAGTGCTATATGAATGCAAACCTTTCTTCCCTTTTATCCCTCCGCTATCCTTCTCACTCCAAATAACTGACTAATATCCACCACTGAAACTACTTTCCTATTTCACCATATTAATTCACCACTAATCCTTTATCGGCTTCCGGAGTAGCGTGCTTCAACACCCCATCAGGGGTAACAAGCGCTATATAAATACAAACCTTTTTTTCCTCCTCTATCCTTCTGCTATCATTCCAAATCCAAATAACTGACTAACCTATCCACCACTTAAAATGTACTTGCATGTTTCACTATACTAATTCAACACTAATCCTCTATGGGTCCCGGAGTAGCGTGCTACTCGCCGAAAAAGCACTTCGACGCCTCGTCAGGGGTAGTAAGCGCTATATAAATGCAATTACAATACAATACAATATACCAGGCCAGATTCTCACACCTTTCCTAGCTAATATGGCGTCTACATAGTGAGAATCACATTCCAAATGATAAAAAATATGAGCTAGAATGAGGCGGCCATGATTAAACTTTAGTAGATCTACGTGCCTAACCTGGAGAACCTTGCTTCTCAATGGCCATATGTTGTCACCTCATGTCTCATGCAGTTTAGGGACTGAATTGTGCTCCCACCATCTCTTGAAAATTCCATTTCTGGTATCAGTTGAATTCCTTTAGTGGAATGGATTGTTGTCAGTGCCACCATCCCTTTTTGCATGGATCTGGACATTTCCTTAAGTGCGTTATTGTTTCATGGCTGATTCCATGGGACTAAAGTCACACTTTTGTCTGTGTAGTGATAATCCCTCATTTTTTTCCAAAGATTTTGAATCACTTAGTTGATTTGGTTTTCTGAACGTTTAGTGAACTGCATTTGATATTAGTTAAGGTAGTTGAGGGATTAGGTTCTGCACACATATAAGATCACATTGCAGAAGTGTTATACTTTAACATTTCAGATTATATGCTGCAGGCAAACATTTTTTTATTCACACCACACATAGCTGCAGAGTGTTACCCACCTCTAAAAGGTATATCTTGCACAGAATTTCATACAGTATGAGATAGTTCAGTGTAGAATACTATATAGTAAATGTTGTTTGTTTATTCTCTTTACAACTCAAACGCATTAGACAAATCCACGTCAGGTCCAAGATAGAGCCCTACTCAGTGACATGTAGCTTTTCACAATCCTCTTTCCTGCTGTGATTTTGGGAGTGGCTTCTTAGCAGAGTATGGTGAGATGGAGCAGCATTAGAGCCCAGACATCCACGAAGGGGACCATGAGTCTGACAGGAACCTATTCTTCCTTGGAGAAGACTTAATTTCACCAGCGGCCCCTGCACCCCTTCTCTAAGCTGAAGCCATCTACTTGGCCAGAAGAGCTCTCATATGGGAGCAAAGACAAGTAGCTCTGTTTTGTAGGCAAAATCATACCTCAGCGAACTTGTGACACTGAGTTGGCACCTGATGGGATTTGGTATAGTTGATCACAAAACCCAATGAATCCAGAATCTGACATACTTCTTCCACATCTGCCACAATCTTGTCCCTAGATAAAACATTGAAACAGTCAATCATGCAAGTAAGGGTGAAGGCCAATTTTTTTGTTGGCATTAATTTGTGCCTTGATAAAATTTTAATTATGCTAGTGTAATTCAAGTACTTTTGAGAATTTTGCGTTATGCCTGTTACATGAAATTCCCAAAGATACACCAATATGCCACATTGCATAATTATGCTAGAATTTGTGACAAATGATAGCACAGGAGTGCAGGAACACATGAACGATCAGAATGCAAGCAGCCATTGTTTGTAGCAACTGTGTTTTTGCACTATTTTTAAGCCTTAACTGCTGGGCCTCCCTCTCCAGTGTTGAGCCTTTTTTGGGTTATTTGAGGTAGTTCACGCTTAGGGCACCATAACTTTTGTTTTAAATATGGTGTACATGCCAAATTTGCGTCCTTTCTTTCCAACATCCAGAGAATTCTAAAGGTACCCACGGTTTGTGGATTCCTCTGGAAGGGACTGAGAAAATTGCAAAAATATAGCAAACTTTTGTGTTTTTTGAAAAAAATAGGCAAAAGATGCTCCAGATAAAAATGTCTGTTTTTCTCCTAAAATGGCATCCACAAACAGTTTACTGTGATAAAGTCACTATCTTCCGTGATTTCAGGAACATGTAGAGCTGAATCAGAAAATCTATTTTTGTACCACAGTTTTGGCATATATCTAAGAAGTAGACTATTTTCCCTATTTTTGTTCTCTCAACTTACTTTCAGTTTGTGCTGAGAACCAGTGTGAAACCCCTGTGTGATCCAATAAGGCTATAGATTTCTGAAAATTGAACAAATTCCAAATTTATCAAGGGGTCATATGTGTAGAACCCTCAAGATTTTCATAAGGAAAATAACTGTTGAAATAAAGAAATATTGAAAATGAGTAGGAAAAAATAATTTGTGACAACGTTTTCATCTGTAGCTTTTATCAAGATAGCCGATTGACAAAAGCAATACACCAACTGAGCTGCACTGTATGGTTTTTCATTGAGTACCCAGTATGGATCAATTTTTAGAGAGAAATAGGAAGAGTGAAAAATGGGTATCAAGGAATCCTATGTAATTCTGAAATGGGCACAAGATATAGAGTTTAGGAGCAGTGGTTATTTCTACATTTCTGAATTTGTGGGTACCTCTCCTAGCATATGATTTGGAGGGTATTTTTCAAAATGTAATTTTTCTTATCCACTGCCTTACATTTTGAAAGGCACAAATGTAGCAAAAATTCTACTTTATATTGCTCCCAATAAAAATAGTACCTAACGTGTGTTAGTAGGCCTAGTGCCCACGACAAGAAATGGCCCAAAACACAACAAGGATGCAGCACAAAAACTGACCTTTTATTCCCAATGTGGGTAGCTCTACATTTTGGACCCTAGCTCAGCTGCCACCTAGAGAAACCTACCAAAACCCAGACCTTTCTGAAAACTAGACACTTGAGGAGGTCCAGGAAGGTGTGGCTTGTGTGCATCCCCCAAACATTTCTTACCCAGAATTCCATGCAAACTTGAAATTTAGCTAAAACAAAATCACAATTTCCTCACATTTATGTGTGGGAACGTTTTGGGATCAACGGGCCGGCACAGATTTTCTACCACCCAGCATTCCCCAGGTCCCCTGATAAAAATGCTACGTCATCACAGCAGTATTCAAGGTCATTCACATAACTAAGGTTATTTTCAGTTCCTTATTGCTCAGCCTTTCATAAGAATTCCTTGAATACTGCTGTGATGACATATGACCTAACCGCACATGGAAATGAATCCTTTAAATGCTATGTGGGAGTGTGAAGTCATATGTATTATTACAAAGTAATACTAATATACCAACAAGTGATGTGAAAGGACAGGATCTTATGTTTCCAACAGCAAAGCATTATGGACATTGTGGTTTTATACAAGAAACAAACTAAGATCAGTGACAACCAGAAGTGGAAAAGAAAAAATCTAAGTGCAACTGTTGTTTTTGCATGTAATTCGGAAAGCATGCACTGATTTCATTGAACAATCGTAATGAAAAAACACTTGGATGATATTTACCACCATAAGTACTTCCGTTTTTGAACATCAAAATACTGTGTGTCCGACATCACTGTTGATGTATTGGTCATATAAAGAGCTAATGAAGGGTCACTTCCACATTAGCATATGATTAAGACTCATGGAGTCGAAACGCGTTATGCTGGATGCACTGCCTTGATTAAAGAATTTTCACGAAGGATTGGCTCGTGGGCCTGTTTTCATGTCATCTGAGGGTGTAGGACGTGTTTTCTGTTTGGTATTGCGAAAAGGAAAGTACCTCTGACACCATCAATAAGATTTTTCTTATGCCACAGCAGTCTTTTTAATTGACCCTGGGTTATATTTATTTACAAATTCAAAATTCATACTTTGGTTATCCGAAAGTAAGTTCCTACCACGTGACACATTAAAACATACTCCTCTCATTTTTTTGTACAACAACAATTTGTTTTCACAAAAAGTAACATAAAACTAGTGACATAAAGGATATTTACATGGCATACGTACATATATGTGATTCGTGACCAAAATTAAACACTTCAAAGAAAAAAACATCAAAAAATTAGACTTGTTGACCTAAAACAGTCCTACTAATTTGCATATGATACAGGGACTATATTTTCTTTTGCCCTCAGTATACTAAATTTCGACAGGTCCAAGAGAGGTCAGAGAGTTATTTGACAAAACTCCAATCTTGAGCTTAAAACATACTGCTCAAGTGCACCTCAACTAGGGTGCAAACAATGTTATATGGGTTACTCTGAACCTCTCAGGTGGGAGCCAACGCGTTTCGACCTTCGATATATAGGACCAGAAGGAATAGTTCTTTAGAAGGTCTTCATCAGGGCAGGGATGTATTCGAGTAGGACAAGAAGTGCCTGCATAAGTGAAAAAAATGACTAGTGAAGTTCAAAAGAGTGCTTTTTACATGGGAATTAAGCTCTTTAAGGGCTCTTAGCATACCTTGTGGGGCTTGGGTAGTGGATAGGGATGTAGCTTCTCCTTTCCTCTATTCTCGAGATTTCTGTAGCTGTTAGGGGGCCAAGGGGTAGAGAAAGGTCGATATTATGTCTTATGTGTGACTGTGTATGAATGTTATTCTAATTTGAACTCGTGGTACATGCAGTTTGATTTCTGAATCGCTATTCGGAAATTGCAAAACTTGTACATACCATTTTGCGTTCCCTAAATAGTGATTCCTATGCAATTTCTATTTAGGAAATGCAATTTAAGAATTTCATACATCTGGCCCTAAATGTTTACATGTCCTTCTTTTAAATACCATGTACCCTTCATAATGGGCATTGAAGGCCTACTTTTGGGGGACTTATTAATATTCAAAACAAGAACTTAGATCTTTGGAAAGGAGTTATTTGGCAGTTCGAATTTGTAGCTTAAACTTGCACAGATCAGGTACGCAGGGGCCCCTGCATACAGACTATTAGCGTAGTCCAGATGTGAGGTGATCAGTGCGTGGACAATGGTCCTGCGAGATTCCCGAGGGAGGAAGGGGAAAGGTTTTCGGATCATATGAAGTTTTCCGTAACAGGCCGCCAGTACCTGATCGATTTGATTTTTGCATGAAAGTTCATTATTGATCCAGAATCCCAGGTTCCTGGCTGATATCACTGGTTCCGGAGGGGGGGTTCAGTTCTGATGGCCACCAGAGTGGAGGAGGGGGAGGGCTTGTTTGATTGAAAAAAAGCACCTCAGCTTTATCCGAGTTGAGCTTAAGTGTGTTTAGGGCCATCCAGGAGGAAATATTGAGCATGCAGCGTCTAAAATTAGAGAAGGTTGCTTCGGAGTGGTCCCTGAATGAGAACACCAATTGGGTGTCGTCAGCGTAGGAGATCGCTCTGACTCCACAGGATTCTACTACAGTGGCCAAAGGGGAGAGATATATATTAAAAAACAGTGGGCTTAATGCGGAGCCTTGAGGGACACCGCAGTTCAGTGGTTTCTCCTCGGACACAAAAGGCTGAAGGGAGACCTGTTGAGTGCGATTTATTAAAAAAGATCTGATCCAGGATAGAGGGGTGCCCTGGATCCCGAGGCTGAGTAGTCTCTCAATTAAAATAGCATGAGAGACCGTATCGAATGCCGCGGACAAGTGGTACATTACCTATACCAATAGGTATATGCTAATTCAACATGTCTTTAGGGGTCAGAATACATTCACTGAGCTTTGTGCAACAGTGTGCAGAGTCTAGAAACTAGCAGTAAAACCTTGCAAAAGGTTAGAGTCACCATGTAAAAGGGGCATTATCCTATAACAATGCCCAGAACACAGCTGTCTTACAACAAGGACATCCAACGTTTGAAGTATTTGTGCATCCTGCTGCCCACTAGACTTGCCTAGAGAGAATATTTAGCAATGATGAAAAAGCCTAGCTAGAAAGAGTGCAGCTTAGGGGGCTGACCTCACTACTTATCCTAATCAGCAATGAGAAAGGATGATGATTTCTCCTAAAAAGAGCCTAGTGAACTACAGACTTTTAGTGAAAAACACGGCATGCTTTTGATTCTTGAAAGACCTGTGAAGCAATACTTCAAGACAAGGACCATATAACTGATGACCCAAAAATGTAAGAGAAAGCACAGTGTTATTCTTAAGGGCCTTAATCTTCTGTGATAGGTCAAAATATGGTGTCGGAAACTAATAACAGCCCCTGAATCAATGGCAGAGCCTAAAAAGAGGTAAAATGTCAGGAACTATGCTTGAGGTTCCACATGAACACAAAGCTCAGCACAGTCATTCCTTAACTTAATGTTTATCTGTGAGGGACTGGAAATCCTTGCCCAGCCTTGGAGAGGCATAAGTTTAATATGAAGAAGCCTTCAAAGCCAGGAAAATGCCTGAGTAAAGTTTCTGTAATGCTGTCTTCTCCTTATTATCACTAGCACCTGGAGGCAAAGCATAGTTCATCACTACTATGGAACATATCATAGGCTCCATTAATACTGATTGTGGGAAATCAGGATCATCCATTTGATGTGTTCTTCATGATGTAAGAAATAGAGGTTTTCTCCACATCCTTTAATTCCTGGAAATTAGGATACTTTACTACAGGGATGACAGGAAGAGTATTGAAAGCAGTATTTCTGAATTGCAAAAACAAAAACGAAATAGAGCTGGGAGCCTCACTAGTCTTACGAGGCATACCAAGTGAGCATCGGCTGCTGAGTGGGAGAGTGTGCCGGCGCGTGCGCCATAGCACAGGGATGCAGCGCACCACACAGCAGCGTTATCATGAACAGGACCTGCTCGACCTGCTGGGTGTCAAGGTTGCTGGGTTCGGTGGGTAATTGCTGTTTTTTTCTAATAATGCAAAAAAAATCTCAAATAGCATGCTGCTTACCCTCAGAGGTAAGTTAAGTTTGCGTTATGAATAATATCTGATTCAGCTTCAACTATCCAGGTGCTCAGCGCTACCTACTCATATTCATCGGTGCTCGCTTGGGCTGATTATATAAGAGGTGCTGCAGACTCCTCTGTCCTGTCACTAAGATACTGATATTAGTATATCAGGGAGTTAGCGTTCTTTGTGACTTTCTTTATGTAGCTCATATGGTCCCAATCTCCCTGTGATGTATAGTATGAATTGAAAAGAGAGACTGAGTTGGTCCAACAAAGGAGTTGGAGAAGCAAAGATCATTTGTTTGTTCTTGATGAAAAACTATAGATGATACCTCAGGTGTCTAATGTTACCTCCACTTGTTGCGCTGTGCTGAAATGGGTGAGGAAGATCATCTGGACGATCCCCCAATCTGCCGAAAGGTCTGTGATTCAAGCCCTAATCGTATCCAGATTGAATTATGGCAACGTCTTATATTCAGGAATAGACCCGGCATCTATCAGGCGTCTACAGATGCTCCAAAATTCAGCAGCCAGATTGCTGTTTCGGCTTCCCAAGCACGCTTCAGTCTCACACCTCTTCTTTGAGATGCATTGGCTCACAGTCACCATACGGATTCAATTTAAGGCTCTTTGCCAAAGCTAGAATAGGTCCAAATTATATTCAGGACCCAGTGACTCCTTATATTCCTTCACGTTCCTGGAGCTCTTCCAACCTGATATTTTGCACTGTACCTAGGTTCCATCTGGCCCAGATGGGAAGGCATTCTTTTACAGTGTTGGGTCCGAGACTGTGGAACTCCCTTCCCAAATCCCTCAGAGACTGTGTGTAGGAGAGTAGGATCTGCTTCACATGGGTACCCCCACTTTTTGCTGATACTTCACTGGTTTTCGACATTAGTCTGGCTGGGGCCCTGCTATTCAGAACCCCAGCCTAGCTGTTTCCTCTTTAAAAGGGTCTCCATGTGCCTTAGGCACATTACTGATTGGGATCTGGAGTGCCCTTGTAAGTCCCTAGTATATGGTATACTATGTACCAAGGGCATAGGTACCTCAGAGGCCTGCCAGGGGCTGCAGCATGTATTATGCCACCCCTGGTAGGCCATCCAAACTGGCACCACAGGTCTGCTACTGCAGCCTGGGTAAGGTGGTGCATGCACCCCTTGCTGTGGTATAGGTTACCTATATCACTAAATGCATACACACATATAAACCTATAAGCCACTCCTAAGGCAGGCCTTATCAATCCTAAAGGCAGAGTGCATGGTTCCTATGTGAGAGGGTGCCCCTGCATGAGCAGGGCCCCTCTGCAGCGTTCGGAGACCATCTCTGATGCTGTTTGTAGTGCAGCCTGACCATATACTCTTAAACGCATTATATCCTCGCGGTAAAATGCTAACTATGGAATGGCTGCACCTAAACATGTCGTGTTTGGTGTCAAACATCTTGGAATACTACCCCCCCGCCAATGCTGGCGGCGGGGGTAGCATTCCACCCTTCTAGAGGGAAAGGCATGTTAACTCTGACGAGTCCGGTAACTTCTTTCCAGAGCCCTGGCATCACAAAATGGATGCTGCTGCCACAGACACGAGTCTGGCCTCCTGCTGCTGGACGAAACTCCGGCAGGGGAGGCCTGGACAATAGGTTTCCTGTCCCAAGGAGGTGTGATCACCTCCCCAGACAGGACAATGTGTATTGGGGCTGGGCGGGAGCACTTTCGGGTGCTTTGAAGTCCTGCACTGGGGGCACATTTGGTGTCCCTGTGCATACCCCAGTTCAAACCGGATCAGGGGCTTGCAGCCCCTGCTTTGGCGCAAACTGGACAAAGGGAAAGGGGTGTAGCCACCCCTCTGCCCTGACCCACCCATAGGTGGGGCCACAGAGTAGTCCATCCCCTATTTTTAGAATAAAGGTAGGAACCCAGTCCTTAGGACTTTAGATTATACCTGGACGAAACTCTGAAACAGAATCCTGGACCTTCGACGCTCTACTCACGATTAGAGGACTGAAGAATCTCCCTTGGGGTCAAGGAGTGACTCCCCTGCTTGGCAGGCACCAAAGAAGCATCTGTCCGGTTCGCATCACTGAAGCTCCCGTCGGACGCCGAAGTCATCGCATCACCAGAGGTGGATTCTCAGACTTCCCCGAGGCTACCCTGAGTCCCCAGCAAAGCTGAGGCCCGTGGCTATCGTGGGTGACTTGAGACCGTGACCCCTGGACACCGAGCACACTTGCAAGTGCACCATCTTCTGGGTCTCCCAAGAAGTCGTGCTTTGGGCTCCGAGTAGCCCTAGCCTCCGGCACCACCTGCACCGAAGATCACTGGCCCCCACTCCACGAGTGTCCTGTAAGCCAGCTCCACGTGCGGCATCACGAGGCTCCTTCGCGGTCGCTAGCCCGTTGGCTAGTAGCCCTTAACGAAGGTCAATCTTTTCTTTACTTGGCAGTCTGGTTGCTCCAGGCCTGCCCTCACTTACCCTCGCTGGGTAAGTTCCCCAGACCTTGCTGGTCTGCATCATCGACGATCTACATCTTACTCGAGACTTGCCGTTGCCAAGGCTTGTTGGGTCCAATCTGGTCGCCGACACCTCTGCACTCGACAGACATCGAGCAACAGCCCGAATCCTGCTCCTGGTCACCGACAACGCCTCCCGGACCTCGTGGCTGAAGAGTCAAGACGACCGTCATCGAACCTGAAGCACCCGACATCGGTGGGCATCTGTCCATCGCCTCCCTGGTCACTGGCTAGTGACCCAGACTCTGTCCCCTCTTCTTTCAGGTTCTTCAGAACTCCGATCCACTCTTGGATCCACCCGGACACTTTTCTCCTGGTCGCCAGCAGCACTTTGCAGCAGATCGCCATAAGAACCGACGACGAAACCCGACCCCGAAAGGCACCTATGCACCCGGCTTCCCTGGGTGAGGTAACACGAGTACTCCGGTGCTCCCATGGGTAGAGACTCTTCAAAGTCCTAGATCTCAAAGGGTTTTGTCCTAGTCCTCTTTTAAGTGTCCCTTTCCTCTATTTTCCCGATCACGACTTTCTCCATAGAAGTTAACGGCGTATCGCGGTTGTGTATTTACACTGCACGCGTCTCCCGTGGGTCCCCTGTGTCACTACCTTGGGTGGTTCCTTGTGGTCCAAGCACTTCTAGAGGCTCTAGGCCTAGTGTCTAGTTCAGTCGTGGTTCGCATACCACTTTATTGGTATATGGTTTGGTACGCCCCTAGGGCCCAAACGTGTATTTGTGCTATTACTGTGATTTAAGATCTTATAACCTATGTACTTCGAACTCTAGCCTCATAAAGAGACTAGAGGGGTGTGTTTAGTAATAAATACATATATTTTGAATATATACCTGGTGTGGTGCTCTTTCATTTGGTCACTCAAGAGATTATAGACTGGTAAAACAAGCTGCTTTACATTCCTTCAAGACTTAGCCTGAAGGCTGCTCTCCATAGCTACCACTAGGATAGCTTTCAATAAGGTTGTCTTTAACCTACCTACCATAAGAGTCGATTTGGACTGGTGCACGGTGCCCACTATAATTAGTGGACAGCATATGCCAGGCCAACTTCTCACATTGGTGTGCAGCGTGTGGGATTCCAGCTTGCTATTGTTTTACCAGATAATCTCAATTGAATTGATCAACTGAAAACCACTAAAGGTACCTAAGGTACATATAATTTAAGCTTAGAATATCAGTAAGTTCTACTGAACTTAGAGTTGTGTGTTAAGGGATAGCACAACCCTTTCTACAACTCAAGAGAGTTTAGTAGGCCACACTAGAGTAGGTAGTGCATACACCACACCACACTAGTAATGTCTTTAAAAGCAGGATCCAAAGATGCCCTGCAGGAAGCCATTGAGTTCCCCCTCCAAGTATGACACACTCCCATTCTTGGAACTGAGAGCTTTGTGTAACGTGAGGAAATTAAGGACAGGCCAAAGTCCCACCACCCAACACCTCCAGGAGTTGTTGGTGGCTTATGATCTTAGTAAGTCCTCAGAGACTGAAGGGGTAGGAGCAGAGAGTGGGCCAGCAGATGAGGAAGGGGCCAGGGGTACTACTACCCCCAGCCCCCCCCTCTGAAACTGACCAGGAGGGTGACAATGACCCTGACCTGGAAAACCCAATCCCTTCTGGGGAAGATGAAGATGAGGATCTAGAGAACCACACCTTTGTCCCCCAGGAAGGATTATGAGTGTGCTCAGAAAGTCTAGGTCTCCTTCTCAGGAGTCTAACCATTCTGGCACCTCAATAGGGAGCTCTGTTTCTTCTCTCAGGAGGGAATCCTCTCATGAGAGAAGAAAGAGACTGGTCCAGTATGAGGAAACTCAACTGGAGATCAGGAAGAAGCAATTGGCTTTAGATAGAGAATCCCTAGATCTCCTTAGAGAGAGAAGAAAGTTGGGACTAGAGTCCCATGGTGGCAGCCATGTCCCTAGAGATAGGGAAAGGTCCTATGACCATAGGAACCTGAGCAAGATTGTCCCTCCCTACCAGAGTGGGGATGATATCCACAAATGGATAACTGCTTTAGAGAGGGCCTGTAAAGTACAGAAGGTCCCTCAGGAGCAGTGGGCAGCAATCTTGTGGCTCTCCTTTGCTGACAAAGGTAGAGACAAGCTCCTCACTGTTAGAGAGGAGGATGCTGACAATTACAAGGTCTTGAAGAGTGCTCTTATTGATGGGTTTGGCCTAACCACTGAACAGTACAGGTTGAAGTTCAGAGACACCCAAAAAGCACAGACTCAAGACTGGGTAGACTATGTGGATTGTTCTGCCAAGGCTCTGGAAGGCTGGTTGATGGGCAGTAAGGTGTGTGACTTCTCAGGATTGTATAATCTGATAATGAGGGAGCAGATTCTTAATAACTGTCAAAACCAGCTGTTGCATCAGTACCTGGTTGACTCTGATCTGACCTCTCCCCAAGAATTGGGAAAGAAGGCAGACAAATGGGTCAGAACCAGGGTGAAGCAGAAGGTACAGAACCAAGGTGGGAAACCAAGAAGCAAGATGCTAAGAACTCTGACAAGGGTGGGGAGAAGGGTAAAGATCAAAAGTCTTCATCAGGCCCCCAAAAATCTTCTTCTGGTGGGGATTCCCAGTCTACCAAGGGTAAAGGCCAAAGAAAACCATGGTGCAAGGTCTGTAAGCAAAAGACCCACTGGACCAGTGATTGCACCAAGTCCAAAGACTCCAGTCCAGCACCCACCAATGCCCCTAAGGCACCTGTTCCCCCTAGTACAGTTGGTGGAAGTGCTCCAGCAAAGGGTTTAGTAGGGTTCACCCTGGGAACTGAGTTGGGCTCTGACTTAGTCAGGGAACTGACTCAGGCTGTGTTAGTCTGTGATGGAGGCATGGATGTGACCTCCACTGTGAGTCCCAGTAATCTGGGCAAGTACAGACAACAGCCTTTAATCAATGGACGAGAGGCTTTGGCATTTAGGGACACAGGGGCAAGTGTCACAATGGTGACACAAGACCTTGTGCTACCTGGGCAAGTTATGCTTGGTGAGATGTACCAAGTGACCAATGCTAGCAATGTCAGAACAGACCATACTCTGGCAGTTGTTAACTTCTCCTGGGGAGGGGTAACTGGCCTTAAGAAGGTTGTGGTAAGTGCAAACCTACCAGTCGAATGCTTGCTTGGCAATGACTTAGAGACTTCTGCTTGGGCAGAAGTGGAGCTCAGGACCCATGCAGAAATGCTGGGGATCCCTGCAGATGTGTTTGCTGTGACCAGGTCACAAGCTAAACTGTCTAAAACTGAACAGGCCTTGGATTCTGGAAGAATGGACCAAGTGCCTTCCAAGAGGAGGAGTAGTAGGGTTAAGGCAGTGCCTTCCCCCTTGGCTCAGGAGGAAGATCAGTCCCTTGGGGGGATGATCTCAGCCCTGAAGAAGGAACTGTCCCAGAGGAACTGGAACCTGACCAGGTTGAGTTCTTGGGGACAGGGGGACCTTCTAGGGCAGATCTGAGCCAGGAGCAGCAGAGCTGCCCCTCCCTTGAACCCCTCAGACAGCAAGCTGCTGCTGAGGCTGCTGGGAAAGCTAGTGGTCCCCATACAGTGTATTGGGATGATGGACTCCTGTACTCAGAGAGTAGAGACCCCAAGCCTGGTGCTACCAGGAGGTTGGTAATACCTTTGAAGTTCAGGGGCTTCCTATTGACCCTAGCCCATGATATTCCCTTAGCAGGACACCTGGGCCAGAACAAGACTTGGGACAGAATTGTCCCTCACTTTCACTGGCCCCACATGTCTGAAGACAGTAAGGAGTTTTGTCGCTCCTGTGTAACCTGCCAAGCCAGTGGCAAAGCAGGTGGCACTACAAAGGCCCCCTGATACCACTACCTGTGGTGGGGGTGCCCTTTGAGAGGGTAGGGATTGACATTGTTGGTCCCATGGATCCCCAAACAGCCTCTGGGCACAGGTTTATCCTGGTGGTAGTGGATCATGCCACCAGGTACCCAGAAGCTATTCCCCTCAGGACCACTACAGCACCTGTGGTGGCAAGGGCCCTCCTGGGAATCTTCTCAAGAGTGGGCTTTCCTAAGGAGGTAGTATCAGACAGGGGTGCAAACTTCATGTCTGGGTACTTAAAAGCAATGTGGAAGGAGTGTGGAGTTACTTATAAGTTCACCACACCCTATCACCCACAATGCAATGGTTTAGTTGAGAGATTCAACAAAACCTTGAAGGGCATGATTAAAGGGCTCCCAGAAAAGCTTAGGCGTAGATGGGACATACTCTTGCCCTGCCTTTTATTCGCATATAGGGAGGTGCCTCAGAAGGGGTTGGTTACAGCCCTTTTGAACTTCTGTTTGGCCACCCTGTGAGGGGTCCACTGTGCTTGGTGAAGGAAGGATGGGAGTTACCTCTCAAGCCCCCAAAGCAAGATATAGTGGACTATGTACTTGGTCTCCGCTCCAGGATGGCTGAGTACATGAAAAAGGCAACCAAAAACCTTGAGGCTAGCCAGGAACTTCAAAAGGCCTGGCATGACCAAAAGGCTGTTCTGACTGTTTACCAGCCAGGACAGAAGGTGTGGGTGTTGGAGCCAGTGGCCCCAGCAGCTCTCCAAGACAAATGGAGTGGACCCCACACTATTGTTGAGCAGAAGGGTGAGGTCACTTACTTAGTGGACCTAGGAACACCCAGGAGTCCCCACAGGGTTCTCCATGTCAACAGACTTAAGCCATATGTAGACAGGGCAGACATGGGCTTGCTCATGGCTACTGATGAAGGGCAGGAGGAAGAGAGTGACCCACTCCCTGACCTGCTCTCACAGAACCCTGACGATGGGTCAGTTGATGGTGTAGCCTTGGCAGGCAGCCTCACTACCCAGCAACAAACTGATTGCAGGCAAGTCCTCAATCAGTTTAGACATATGTTTTCACTGACACCCAGTCAGACCACCTGGTGCACTCATGAAGTGGACACTGGGGACAGTCTGCCTATTAAAAACAAGATTTATAGGCAACCTGACCATGTCAGGGACTGTATCAGGACTGAAGTCCAGAAGATGTTGGAATTGGGAGTGATTGAGCCCTCAGATAGCCCTTGGGCTAGTCCAGTAGTCCTGGTACCTAAACCTCACACCAGTGGTGGGAAAAGAGAGATGAGGTTTTGTGTAGACTCAGGGGTCTCAATGCAGTCACTAGGACTGATGCCCATCCAATACCCAGGGCAGATGAGCTCATAGATACTTTGGCCTCTGCCAAATATCTCAGCACATTTGACCTAACAGCTGGCTACTGGCAGATCAGACTAGCTGATACTGCAAAGCCCAAAACAGCATTTTCAACCCCTAGTGGGCATTATCAATTTGTGGTAATGCCCTTTGGTCTGAAAAATGCACCTGCCACTTTCCAGAGGTTGGTGAACACAGTTCTCACAGGACTGGAAGCCTATAGTGCAGCTTATCTAGATGATATTGCTGTCTTTAGCTCCACCTGGGAGGATCACCTGGTCCACCTCAGGAATGTTTTACAGGCCCTGCAAAAGGCAGGCCTGACTATCAAGGCCACTAAGTGCCAGATAGGGCAGAGTCAGGTTGTGTACCTGGGCCACCTTGTGGGTGGAGGCCAGGTTCAACCTTTGCAGAGCAAGATCCAGACCATCATGGACTGGACTGCTCCCACTACCCAGACTCAGGTGAGAGCCTTCTTAGGCCTGACTGGGTACTATAGGAGATTTGTCAAGGGGTATGGATCAATAGTGACACCCTTGAATGACTTAACTTCTAAGAAAATGCCCAAAAAGGTTCAGTGGACAGTTAGCTGTCAAAAGGCATTTGATGACCTCAAGCAGGCCATGTGCACTGCTCCAATTCTGCAGAGTCCTGATTACTCCAAGAAGTTCATTGTTCAAACAGATGCATCTGAATTGGGGGTAGGGGCTGTACTGTCACAATTGAATGAAGAAGGTCAGGATCAGCCAGTAGCTTTTATTAGCAGAAGGCTGACCCCTAGAGAGAAACGTTGGTCAGCCATAGAGAGGGAGGCCTTTGCTGTGGTCTGGGCTCTGAAGAAGTTGAGGCCATACTTATTTGGTACACACTTCCTGGTTCAGACAGACCATAAGCCCCTCTTATGGCTAAAACAAATGAAGGGTGAAAACCCCAAACTGCTTAGGTGGTCCATTTCCCTACAGGGGATGGACTTTACAGTGGAACATAGGCCTGGGAGTAACCATGCGAATGCAGATGGACTCTCTAGGTATTTCCACTTAGAACATGAAGACTTAACTGGGCAAGGTTAGTTTAATGTCCCTACGTTTGGGGGGGTTGTGTAGGAGAGTAGGATCTGCTTCACATGGGTACCCCCACTTTTTGCTGATACTTCACTGGTTTTCGACATTAGTCTGGCTGGGGCCCTGCTATTCAGAACACCAGCCTAGCTGTTTCCTCTTTAAAGGGTCTCCATGTGCCTTAGGCACATCACTGATTGGGATCTGGAGTGCCCTTGTAAGTCCCTAGTATATGGTATACTATGTACCAAGGGCATAGGTACCTCAGAGGCCTGCCAGGGGCTGCAGCATGTATTATGCCACCCCTGGTAGGCCATCCAAACTGGCACCACAGGTCTGCTACTGCAGCCTGGGTAAGGTGGTGCATGCACCCCTTGCTGTGGTATAGGTTACCTATATCACTAAATGCATACACACATATAAACCTATAAGCCACTCCTAAGGCAGGCCTTATCAATCCTAAAGGCAGAGTGTATGGTTCCTATGTGAGAGGGTGCCCCTGCATGAGCAGGGCCCCTCTGCAGCATTCGGAGACCATCTCTGATGCTGTTTGTAGTGCAGCCTGACCATATACTCTTAAACGCATTATATCCTCGCGGTAAAATGCTAACTATGGAATGGCTGCACCTAAACATGTCGTGTTTGGTGTCAAACATCTTGGAATACTACCCCCCCGCCAATCCTGGCGGCGGGGGTAGCATTCCACCCTTCTAGAGGGAAAGGCATGTTAACTCTGACGAGTCCAGTAACTTCTTTCCAGAGCCCTGGCATCACAAAATGGATGCTGCTGCCACAGACACGAGTCTGGCCTCCTGCTGCTGGACGAAACTCCGGCAGGGGAGGCCTGGACAATAGGTTTCCTGTCCCAAGGAGGTGTGATCACTTCCCCAGACAGGACAATGTGTATTGGGGCTGGGCGGGAGCACTTTCGGGTGCTTTGAAGTCCTGCACTGGGGGCACATTTGGTGTCCCTGTGCATACCCCAGTTCAAACCGGATCAGGGGCTTGCAGCCCCTGCTTTGGCGCGAACTGGACAAAGGGAAAGGGGTGTAGCCACCCCTCTGCCCTGACCCACCCATAGGTGGGGCCACAGAGTAGTCCATCCCCTATTTTTAGAATAAAGGTAGGAACCCAGTCCTTAGGACTTTAGATTATACCTGGACGAAACTCTGAAACAGAATCCTGGACCTTCGACGCTCTACTCACGATTAGAGGACTGAAGAATCTCCCTTGGGGTCAAGGAGTGACTCCCCTGCTTGGCAGGCACCAAAGAAGCATCTGTCCGGTTCGCATCACTGAAGCTCCCGTCGGACGCCGAAGTCATCGCATCACCAGAGGTGGATTCTCAGACTTCCCCGAGGCTACCCTGAGTCCCCAGCAAAGCTGAGGCCCGTGGCTATCGTGGGTGACTTGAGACCGTGACCCCTGGACACCGAGCACACTTGCAAGTGCACCATCTTCTGGGTCTTCCAAGAAGTCGTGCTTTGGGCTCCGAGTAGCCCTAGCCTCCAGCACCACATGCACCGAAGATCACTGGCTCCCACTCCACGAGTGTCCTGTAAGCCAGCTCCACGTGTGGCGTCACAAGGCTCCTTCGCGGTCGCTAGCCTGTTGGCTAGTAGCCTTTAACGAAGGCCAATCTTTTTTTTACTTGGCAGTCTGGTTGCTCCAGGCCTGCCCTCACTTACCCTCGCTGGGTGAGTTCCCCAGACCTTGCTGGTCTGCATCATCGACGATCTACATCTTACTTGAGACTTGCCGTTGCCAAGGCTTGTTGGGTCCAATCTGGTCGCCGACACCTCTGCACTCGACAGACATCGAGCAACAGCCCGAATCCTGCTCCTGGTCGCCGACAACGCCTCCCGGACCTCGTGGCTGAAGAGTCAAGACGACCCTCATCGAACCTGAAGCACCCGACATCGGTGGGCATCTGTCCATCGCCTCCCTGGTCACTGGCTAGTGACCCAGACTCTGTCCCCTCTGCTTTCAGGTTCTTCAGAACTCCGATCCACTCTTGGATCCACCCGGACACTTTTCTCCTGGTCGCCAGCAGCACTTTGCAGCAGATCGCCATAAGAACCGACGACGAAACCCGACCCCGAAAGGCACCTATGCACCCGGCTTCCCTGGGTGAGGTAACACGAGTACTCCGGTGCTCCCGTGGGTAGAGACTCTTCAAAGTCCTAGATCGCAAAGGGTTTTGTCCTAGTCCTCTTTTAAGTGTCCCTTTCCTCTATTTTCCCGATCCCGACTTTCTCCATAGAAGTTAACGGCGTATCGCGGTTGTGTATTTACACTGCACGCGTCTCCCGTGGGTCCCCTGTGTCACTACCTTGGGTGGTTCCTTGTGGTCCAAGCACTTCTAGAGGCTCTAGGCCTAGTGTCTAGTTCAGTCGTGGTTCGCATACCACTTTATTGGTATATGGTTTGGTACGCTCCTAGGGCCCAAACGTGTATTTGTGCTATTACTGTGATTTAAGATCTTATAACCTATGTACTTGAACTCTAGCCTCATAAAGAGACTAGAGGGGTGTGTTTAGTAATAAATACATATATTTTGAATATATACCTGGTGTGGTGCTCTTTCATTTGGTCACTCAAGAGATTATAGACTGGTAAAACAAGCTGCTTTACATTCCTTCAAGACTTAGCCTGAAGGCTGCTCTCCATAGCTACCACTAGGATAGCTTTCAATAAGGTTGTCTTTAACCTACCTACCATAAGAGTCGATTTGGACTGGTGCACGGTGCCCACTATAATTAGTGGACAGCATATGCCAGGCCAACTTCTCACACTGTGCTTCTCTGCTTGCATTCCGCAACAGATTGAAGACATGTCTATATTAAGCTGGCAATGTGGTTTTTATGCTTAGCTCCAGGAAACCCTTTTTGGGTAGATGGCAGCTTCATAAGATTATAAAATAAATACATAAATGCATTTGTAGTTCAAAATGTAGTTAGAAAATTTGGAATAGGCCATAGGTTTGAGAAATTAGGAATAGGGCAATCTGATTTCGAAAAGTACAATGCAACTGTGGCTGCCTGTCAAAATATTTTTTGAGAGATTAACTGTACCACTAATCTATTTTTTGACTCCTTTATTTTTTACATTTCCCAAGGGCAAGAGGTAGTCACAGCAGGATGACAGGGATGCCACCACCAGCGCCGTGGCTGATAGAACCCCTGTCACCAGTGCTGCGGCCGATGGTTCTGCTAGCCCCAGTAATTCCAGTTATTATTATTTCCCTAACATTTACCTCTCCTCACTATTAGAATAATTTTGTCTTGTTTCTTTTTTTATACTCTCTTTTTTTTCAACTCTTCTCACTAATGTTTGTTCAATTCTTCTTCACCCTGCATTATCCTTTTTTTCTATATTTCATGTTTCTGTAGCTGACTTCCTCCTGTCCATAGCTTTCTTCTTCTTTTCTAGTAAGCTGTCCCTCTCCCCTTTACGTCTTGTGGTACTGTAAGTCTAAGAGAACAGGTTTTTGGTATTGTGAATATTGCATGTCCAAGTAAGATTTTATTCACAACACATGTTTTTTGAGAAAGGCTTTCTTGCTCATGCTCAGTCAAAGCAAGAGAGTGGCCATGGTCATGGACCCCCCATAGTGTTGTGTTATCATTCATTTATTCAGCAGTTTTCATGACAGTGCAGCATGGCAGGAAAGTATGAGATCCCATTGCATTTGTCAACCAAGAACATGTGTCCTTCATTGACCATTCCACCCACAAAAAGTTGTTGGTTTTCTTGACTACCTGGCTTTTCAAACATATCAACCAACAAACCTCCCAAAGTGATCGTTTGGAAGGAAGAATGCTAACCAAACTGTAGTGAGGTATTGCTGTTGCACTTTGTTTAAAAATAATTATAATTACTTAAGAGGTGAATCTGGCATCTAACATGTGTAATTTTTTTTCTTTCCGCACAGACCACCAGTACTTGGGCCAGCAGCGGCACTGCCAGTGCAACAGAGGAAGCCCATGCGGAGACTGGACGGGTAGGAGTCCCAGAGGTGGCAGGGATAAGTGGTGGTGGTAAATCACATTGCTTGCTTATTAACAAATTAAGTATACTGTATTTATTAAGCGAGGCAGTTATCCCACCCATCATCATTCATCACCTCCCTGCCCATGGCATTTCGCCAATCCTGCAGCATGGTTCAATTCAGCACTGCAGTGTTGGCTGTTGGATGTGCATCTGCTTCTGTTAATGTGGCACTACGAAGTTTTCAATGCATTAAAAGCTGAAAACAAGGCGAGTTTCCCAGTGCCCACTCAGTCACATCCTACAAGTACTTCACTCTATTATTCTTTCCTAAGCTCTGGCCAAGCCTACAGTGACTGACTAAGCAAAAGCTTGGCACATGATGATCAGTAACACCCCACTGTTCTATAGCAAAACCTCTACGTAGCTTAATCCCTCTAACTTACCTTGCAGTACAGTAACTTTCTTGACTGCCAACTGCAGGTATTTGTTGAAATTAATTTATGGTGGAGGGCGAGGCCAGGGAGTAAAGTGGGACTAAGTGCCTGATTTAGAGTTTGGCAGATGGGATACTCTGTAACAAACGTGACAAATAAAATATATATCCAGTTCTCTTCCCTGTACTGCAGCGCATCATTTACTTACTGTCCTCTTACAGCTGTCTACTTACAGCAGACAGGATAGCCACATTTATGTACGTGACGTGTGTCACGTAGTATTATTATTATTCATGTGCCTCTCTGGAGTCAGGGTAGAATTGAAAGGTAGTTGGAGAAGAGCAGGGCCATTGGAATTAAAGTAACAAATAAATTGCCCATTACATATGCCCCAAGTGCAGGCTGCAGAGAGTACAAGACCCAATGCTACATGCCTCCATTAATGTTGCACAACAAGAATAGAATGCTATTAATTGTGCTGCATATATGACTTACTCATTAATTCGAGGTAATTTTTAATTTTACACACAATGGGCCTGATTCACAAAGGTAAACTTAGATGTTTGGTCTAAACTTAGACCAACGTTTAAGATTACGACTTTGGGAATTCACAAATGGCATTTATGAGTACTATCTTTCTGTCCGCACTCGGGGTGGAGATCCGCCCCAAGTGCGGACCGAAAGATAGTACTCGTAAATTCCCTTTGTGAATTCCCAAAGTCGTAAACTTAGACGTTCGGTTTAAGTTTAGACCAAATGTCCAAGTTTACCTTTGTGTATAGGGCCCAAAGTGTCTGTTAAGTTTTTACTATGAAATTCTTTAACCTAAATAAATCACTTTTATTCTGCTGGTATTCTGGTTTAATTCCTTGCAGTCAGTGCTTTATGTGATGCATTTGTGGGGAAAACTTGGCCCTGTGACTAATCAAATCAAAAGTTCCACTTTCTCTAGGGGACCAGCAATGTTCTGCTACTGTGGCATTATGTAAACAAGTTTTTGCACTGAGCATTATTTACAATTTGTCTTTTTTTCCTCTTTTCTTGATATAGCTACTCCTGCTGGTCCACCATCTTGGCACGAGATAGCAACCTGGCAGCGATGCCACCAGATGGAGGACATCAAGACCAAATATTGCCGGTTGGTGGCTCTGGAGGAGGTGGGGGTGGAGGCATGTTACACTGCCCCCAGAACTTCTAGTCAGCCACCAGCGCCTCCCTCCAAGCCACACCAGTGACAGCACCACCGGCAGTCGGGATCCACCTCTGCTGCATCATTCAGTGACTGTCTCCTCTACCGCATCCTACGGGAGATGGCACTGCTTTGCCAGGAGGTGGCATGCATCCACACCCTCATCGATGCCCTCTAGGCCCTTGCTTAATCTATTTTCTTTGGTGAGAGAAACCTTTGTTGTGGGTGGAAATGGTAAGAATTGGGAAGGGCAGTTGTAGGCAATTTTGGACTTTGTTTTGGACAGTTTGGACTTTGGACATTGGTTGGGGTGATATTTATTTGTTTTGGGAGAGGGTTGGGCCTGTTGTGGGTGGAGAGGGTGGTTTTAATTTGTTAAAAAAATAAATGGGTATTGTTTATTCATGTCTTTTGCCGTTGCATTGCTTTTAGCATACTCTTAATTGGCAAAAAGCTGCACTCTGAACAGTCACATAACTGTACATCGACTTTTCCCCTAGACTTTCCCCAGCTGATTCTGAAGTCCTTTGCCATATAAACAATTATTTATTTGATCAGTTACCTACTTTACTTATACCCAAACAACACCCCACTGGGAACAACACAGACTAGGTCTGTCTTCTTCGTTGAGGATATTAACTTTTGCAACTTTTTCAGCACCAAGCAACTTATCAAAGTGTACATACCTATGCCTATATTGCCTTGTGACAAGTTACATACATCAAAAATAATGTAATCTTTAGTAGAAGTTACTAACTAAACTAGAACACTTCACTTCATAGTTATCTTACCTGAATAGATGAAGAGTTGAATGCTCCCTCTCTCAAACTTTTAAAAGCTTTGTAGGGTTTCCCAAGGTGCCTTCTTCATGATGGCGGCAGTAGAAGCAGGCTAGAACACTAACAGGGAGCACAAGACATCACAATCGAGGTCCCACTCCCACCTAGGTGAACTCCAACTGCAGGATTAATCAGAAGGATTATCCATCACAGGCAACTAGATTTAAAGAAAACACAGTTAGTGGGTTATTTATATCGTAGCTTATCAAAAATCGGGACCAGATTACCACCATGTCACAAAGAAGACCTGATATAAAACTAGCAGTAATAACGTGTGTTGCAATCAAGCAATCAGCATTTGTAGAGCGTGGCACTGTCACCACTGGGGGTATCTGGGAGCTGGAGTGTGTGGTCTCCATCGAAAAGCAAGGTCTTGAGGAAACAGTGGGAAGAGGGAAGAAACCAGCAGAAAAAGGCAAGAACAGAGGGCAGAACAATGAGCGAGCATACAAGGCAAAACAAAGAGCAGAAAATTGAGCAGAAAAGTCAAAACAGAGGGCAGAAAAACAAGAGAAGAAGAGGGCAAAACAAAGGGCAGAAAAATGAACTGAAAAGGCCAAACAGAGGGCAGTAAAATGAGAAAAAAGCAAAACAGAGGGCAGAAAAACAAGCAGAAAAGGCAAAACAGAGCAGAAGAGGGCAGAAAAACTAGCTGAAAAGGCAAAACAGAGGGCAGAAAAATGAGTAGAAAAGGCAAAACAGAACAGAAGAGGATAACAGAAGGCAGATAAACGAGTAGAAAGGCAAAATGGAGGGCAGAAAAACTAGCAGAGAAGGCAAAACAGAGGGCAGAAAAACAAGCAGAAAAGGCAGAACAGAGCAAAAAATGAGCAGAGGTGGCATAAACAGAGAGCAACAGCTAAACAGGCAGCAGAAGGTAGTGGACTGCGGGCATGCTGGATAGGAGAACTGTCACAGGGGGAGCTGGCAGGAGGACCTGCTCAATGGAGTCACGCTATGGTCTCCATTAAGTAGGTCCTTGGGGGATGGTGGGGCTCTGGTTGGCGGGATGATCGGAAGTAGCGAGAGGAGGGAAACAGCGAAAAGAGGGAAGACAAAAGCAGAAAAAGGCAAAACAGAGGGCAGAAAAATTAGGAGAAAAGGAAAAACAGAGGGAAGGAAAAAGAGCAGAAGGGGCAAAACAGAGAAGAAGAGGAAGGAAAGGCAAAACCGAGGGCAGAAAAACTAGCAGAAAAAGACAAAACAGATGGCAGAAAAACTAGCAGAAAAGGCAAAACAGCGCAAGAAATAAGCAGAGGAGGCTCAAAAAGAGGGCAGCAGGTAGACAGGCAGCATGGGGTAGTTGACTGCAGGCAAGCTGGACAGGAGAACTATCATATGTAGAGCTGGCACAAGGACCTGCTCAATGAGGGTCGCGCTGTGGCCTCCATTAAGTAGGTCCTGGGGTAGTGCTGGGCACTGGGTGGTGGGAGGAGGGAAATGGCAGGAGGAGGGAAACAGCGGGAAGAGGGAAGAAACAAGCAGAAAAATGCAAAAATGAAGGCAGAAAAATTTGCACTAAAGACAAAACAGAGGGTAGAAAACAAGCAGAAAAGGCAAGACAGAGTAGAAAAGGGCAAAACAGAGGACAGAAAAACGAGCAGAAAAGGCAAAAAAAGCAGGAAATGGGCAGAGGAGTCACAGAGGGCAGCAGGTAGACAGGCAGTAGAGGATAGCAGACTGCAAGCAAGCTGGACAGGAGAACTGTTGCAGGGGAGCTGGCATGAGGACCTGCTCAATGGGGTCGTGCTTCGGCCTCCAATAAGTAGGTCCTAGTGGAAGGGCAGGGCATTGGGTGGCAGGAAGAGGGAAACAGCAGGAAGAGGTAAGAAACAGGCAGGAAAAGGCAAAACAGAGGGCAGAAAAATGAGCAGAAAAGACAAAACAGAGGACAGAACAACAAGCAGAAAAGGCAAAACAGAGCAGAACAGGGCAAAACAGAGGGCAGAAAAAAAAGGCAGAAAAGGCAAAACAGAGGGCAGAAAAAGAACAGAAAAGGCCAAACAGAGCAAGAAACATGCATAGGAGGCACAAACAGAGGGCATCAGGAACACAGGTAGCAGAGAGTAGTGGACTGCAGGTGAGCTGGACAGGAGAACTGTCACAGGGGGAGCTGGCATAAGGACCTGATTTAATTTATGAAAACAATTAAAACTAAACTTACAAAATCCTTGATTCAGGAGGAGTGGACTCAGAACAGGAGAAGGTTAAGCGTATAAGCAACACAAGGACTGAATGATGATCTCGACGAATGCTGTTATATATGACTATTATGGGTGGATGGGTAAGCGGGCTGGTGCAGGCTTTTGCTCAGGAAAGAGAAGATCCCTTAGTGAGTTGCTGTCTCTTTCACCATATCCTCCCCACCAAGCATGTGATCTATTTATGGTATAACTTCATAATTTGCACCTCAATATATCACACAGCCTGGGTTAAGAGGGTTAGAGGTTTGATGAATGGATGGAAACAGGAAGTTGGGGAAAGGTGTGGCAAAGGCAAAATCTACAATACAACACTATTCATCAGGTCAATGAGCAGCACATCATCATCAAATGTGTTGTGGAAGGAAATTAAGGAATGGCACAGTGCAGTTAAATGCATTGCAAACAGTCCTTTAGCCCCAGACACCCAAAATATATCTAAATGTTGTGTCATCTAGGTTTGAAAAATACAAATTATGATTGCTAAAATAAAAAGGATGTTGTAAATAAATGACAAATTGGATGGTGCATCTGCATTCTTCTCGGAATGTCCATCTTGGGTGCCTGGCTGAACCAGTCCAGTAAGGTAAGCAGGAGTGTTATGGAGCTTTCACCTTTCGTGCAGGAGAAGAGAAGGCCTGTGGATTGTAAAAAAGAAATGATATTATAGAGTCATCGAGAAGGACAGAATGTAAGCTTCATAAGGAGTGGACCAAGAGGCAGAGAAAGAGTATAGGCTGCTGCAATTATTTATTATGACTCATGTGCGATTAACTGAGAAGGGAGAGCAATTTTAGAATCAATCCTAGACAAGTAGCTGCATGCACCTGGCTGATCAATCTCACAGCTGTCTTTCCATTTGGTCATGTGTGTGCATCATGTGGTGATGTGACATCACATGTCTGTCTCCACTTACATCAGGCCCCCAACCACATCCATATAATAGAGGAGTTTGACATTTGAGTCAGCACATACTACCCAGCAGCATTTCCCAAATCAACGCACCTCTCTCCAGTCCACGGAGCTTAATAAGCCTCTTAGAGTCATCATCATGTTGGTTTTCCTTTGAAGTCTATAAATTCCTTCTTCTGGCTGTTAAGGTAGTCCCTCCCTGAGTCCTGACTCTGAGTAGTGAATCAGTCCAACTGCCGGCCCAAAAGAAATTGAGAGAGATAGACCTGTAGTGCACTGCTGTTGATGAACAAGAAGAGAAAAAGAATTTGAGTATTTTGTGTAGATTTGCATTTGTTAACTACACTGACTTGTCTGGTCACTGAAGAATCAGAAAAAAGTAAAGCAAGAAGTGAACCATGTAAGTAAATCTAGCTAAGCGTGATTGGCAAAATCACCCATCAGCCACCAAATATTGCAGGTCATTGAAATCAAGTTTACAAATTACACCCTCCCTCAATGCCGGCCACCATATAAATCATCACTCACACGCACTCAATAATATATCACTCATTGGTGAAATAGTTACCTGCTCCAATTCAAGCACTGTGGTACACATTTGTCTTATTGTATCTGCTCTTTTACCCGTGGAAGCAACACATTGGCAGTCTTATAAATTAATTGATCATTCCTGGGGCAGCACTGCTAGGGAATGAAAGAAAGAAGGAAAGGTGTGGGACAGAGGCAGGCCTTGTCTGCAATGTCTTTGAAGGGAATGGGGAGGCTTCTTGACAGCACACTGGTCCGACTGCAATCCAGCCATACATGTGCCTAGATGGTAGAGCTGCATAAGTCAGCCACACTCAAAATATTTGATGTTCCTCTAGACTATATCTATATATTTTTTTTTGGCAAAGTAGTTTGACTATAAACTGAACATTCTATGGTAGCCTACTCAGTCAGGGAGGTGGAGTTCACCCTCAAACTTACCTGGTTCTCCCAGAAATTGGTTAGCTAACACACTTGAGTCTGACCAATCACGTTCATACTTCTCCTCCTCCTGTGGTGTTTTAGGAGCGGGCATAATTGTTTGGTATGAAGTATTGGTTCACTTTATTCATTGGTCAATTTCTTCACGTTTTGAGGTGAGAGACTGGTCCTTTTCAGTGTGATTACTGCACCAGCTGTACTGAACACATGCTCAGCAGACACACAGGCTACCTGCCTGCTGAGCTCTGGCCATTGGCTCATCTTCCCATACCAGTAGACCAATGGGTTTTCATCCATCTAGACCTCTTTTGGGTCATCCAGAAAGTCTTAGAACATCCTCTGAATGGTCATTGGTGCTGCCACTTGCTCGATCCCTTTTGCATTTGGCTCTGCACTTGACTTAAGCCCTGCCGCTTGAAGTCAAGCCATTTTAGAGGTTGGGTATGATTCTTTTGTTGTTGTTGCCTGTGTTGTTGTTGCTGGTTCTGGTTGCTGTGAGTCACCAGCACTGCCCTCTCTGGAGGTTGAAGGCAACATGACAAAACATCTGCCTGGGACTCTAGCTTCAAGCCACTTTTCTTTCAGGTCTCTCGCTTGCTTAAAAATCCACGACTTGGATAGTGATACATCAACTTCTGAAAAAAAAATGCAAGTGTCCAGTATTTTTTTTGTATCAAGTATTGTGGCACAGATGTACTCTTTGCATGACATGATGCCTATTTGCAGCCTTTGATTAATCGGCAAGTGAAGGATTAAGCTCTCAACAAACTCATGTTCTTCTCTGTTCACACTGATGAACATTTGTGACACCTTTGTTAACTGGTCCTTTAGAAGATGCAACAATGAGATAGCTTGGATCATCGTACTGTCCTCCTTGCTGACTTCCTGTGTGAAAACCTTCAAAGGAAGCATCATCTGTGTCGGGCATTTGACTAGGCCCCATCTGTCCACATCTTGGTCATGCTTTTCCCAGTTGCATCCCCTCATCTTTGAATGACATAGTCATTGATCAGTTTGTACTGCTTTAACATACATTGTAACATGTAATAGGTCCAGTTCCAGCTTGTTGTCACCTCCTATATAAGGGCTTTAACGGGTACTCTATTAGGACGCTAAATGATCCTCTACTGCTTCCAGGCTTTAAAAGAATGACTGAAATGAGTGCAGATTATTCTGTAAGTGTTCAGTATGTTACTGAATATGTCTTCTTTTTTTTCAAGATTCCTGCCCAATCAAGGTGATGCAATGTGCCATACACAGGACCCTGAAATAGCCACAACCTGCCATTTCCTTAACTATGTTACTGCCATTGTCCGTGTCAACAAATCCAATTCTGAGGCCTTTAGGTCACACACTACCCCCAACATGGCCGCCGTTTTTCCACACTCGGGCGGCCATTTTCTGGTACAGTTTCCGCTCTAGCATCAATCCGATGACTAGGCGGAACTGACAGTATTTAACCCGGTACCCGTGGAGAGACGCGTTAATATGCGGTCTCCAGGGGTACAAGTAGGTGAATTAATGCCGAGGCGAGCTCCACTCAAGTAAGTGTTCCATTTTTCCTCCCTAACAGCGCAGCCACTACAGATCGTGTTTGGCAGCAAAAACTGCAACAATGGACAACCGCGATACCGCAGCACTTGTTCTCTCATTTTTTTTTCAGAGACTTGTTGCTGTCACTACATCTAATCAGAGTATGAATACGAGCCCCTCAACCCCTCCAGACCATGGGGCTATTTTGAACCTCATTTGAAGTATGTAATGGCGCAATAATCAAAGTTTTTTGTGGTTTATGTATGTGTTGTCACGTGTTGCCTATGCCTTTTAAAAACACTTATATTCATTTAGGATCTCCCTATGAGACGACACAAGCACGTTTAACTCCACCGATAAGGCACGATGGAAGTGGAGACTACGATGTTATTTTACGCATAACGATTTATTTTAAATATGTTCTAGACGCAGTGTGCTGCATGCAGTTCCATACCTGCCAGTGCCCTGGCAGGCTGTTGTATGGCTAATATTGTTCTTTTTTATTTTCAACAGATACTACGATCAATTGAATTAAAATCGTATGTATTATAGTGCACACACAGTAGGTGTGTACACATCACTTCTCACTTAATTAATTATTTACCTCACTTTTAGGTCACTTAGGAGTGGAACGCACAGGGCTGGCCCCTGTGTGGTCCTGAGGAAGAGCCGTGGGGAGCCTCGAAACATGTTGACCAAACACTAGAGACTTTTTACTCATTATGGTTACATCGTTGTCTAGTACCCCTTGTTTTTAATATACCGACTAGGAGCTAGAATACAGTGTTTCGCCCACTAGCCAGGTATTTTTAGATTTTCTATCCACTCCACCAAACATTGCACCACACATAGTCGCCTATTAGTGCTCCTACGTAATTTCGCAAGTCGAAGCACGCCTCAATCCGCAGCGGATTGAGAGGACCCCAATGATGAAGCATGTGACCGGTGGGAAACCCCGGTGAGTGAGGGGACTCGAAAGCATTTGTTCTTTCTTGTCATAAATACCTGACCTTCCATTTCAATTTGACTTGGGATCAAACTTCACTCTGACTAGGTCCTCCACCCGGTAATCCGTTTTTTTTTTTGCGTACCTTTAGGTCACAGCCATTCAAACACCTTGCTGTTAAAGTCTTCCAAGATGTATGCAGCTGTATGGAATTTCTCCATGGCAAACATGGCTACTGCTGCATGCCACCAAACCCCCTTAAAGGTTTCTGCAGTGCTAAGACAAAAGAGATCCAGTTTGCACTGATACAAATGTAATCAGTTGCTTGACAACTGATCCACATGTCAGTCAACCGGTGGATAGTGTGAACAGCACTCTGCTGCAAAGCTTGTCCAACCAATTGCAGCACACTATGATGGAGCGCTGGAACAGCAACTCTGTCAAAATAGGTCTGGCTCTGATCCTTCCATTTCAGGCAGGTGGCCGCCACAAATTCTAAAATTCTCACTCCTTCCACAAAAAATGGGAGGAGGTCCAGTGCTAACATTTGAGCCAGCTTCCCATTGTACAAATGTGTTATTGGGTGGTTGCATTCGTAGAGCCCTTCCTACCTAAACATGCCTGTGACAGTATCCTTAATTCCTTTCTTGTCTGGTGCCACTGATGCAGGCAACGTTTGGAGAGAACCAGGAGGCGGTAGCCGCAAATGTGCATCTTGGACAGTCATTGTATGCTGTTGCTGTGGTGTCTCCATCTGATTCTTGTGCCATTTCAAGGTTGCTGATGTTGTTGATACTAGTGCACTGCTGGGGACAGGACTACTTTGCATAAAGCTGTCACCCTCTTCTTCCTCATCACCTCCCATCATGATCAGAGCTGATTCCCCTCTCTCACCACCACCACCACCACCTGCAGCACTTTTTTTAAGGTGTTTCTTCTATCTGATTGTTCAATGATTTTTCATATGGGTTGTTTGGCCTCCAGTACCATAATGTGAACCAGGCTTACCTCAATGAACACTTATGTGGCAAATGGAGCATATTGCTATGCTATCCTACTACTTGCTAATCGTGAAGAAGTCTTAAACTGGGGAGGAGAACTTTTTTAGTGGGCCACTGGTTCCGATGCCAAAGCCAGAAGAACTGGACGCAGGTGGGAGTGTTGATGATTGTCTTTGTGCTCTGCACAGTGTGTACTTCGACTGAGGTAGTGGTTAATGCAGGTCTAAGTGGGGGCCTTACAAATGTGGAAGGTGACAGTGGTGTTGGAATTAGTGTCATATCCCTCGGAGCAGGTTGCAAAGGAAGGTTAATGTTGGTGTCCTCTGAGCCAGATTCCATGACAATGACTGGCTTGTCCTCCTAATCCATGAACATAATTCTAAGGCTTTAAGGAACTTTCTTTTTTCCTTGTCTCTCGTGGAGGGTTTTGGACTCAACCAGGGTCCAATTCATGTCCAGATCATCATAGTGGGGGCTTGGAGAAAATGGTGGTGTGCCCTATCTTTTTCTTGCTGGAGATTGAGAAGCCTATGGTTCAAAAAGAGGTACCTCTTGCTCATCAGGAAGCTCAAACTACTTTTCTGCTCCTACTACAGGAATATCTATTGCAGGCTGCGACATCTGTTGTCCACTTTGCTCAGTTTCTTGTGACAATTGGGTTCTAGTTTGCGACTGAGACAAATCCACTTCAGCCTCACTGCTTGCCACCATGATTGCAGTGACTGCCTTGCTGAGAGAAAAGGGCTTAGGTTAGTGGCATCGTTGAAGCAGGAGTGCTGCTTCCAGCTTGCTGCACGGAGGACTATGTGGAAGTCACTGAAAGGGGAATATTTATGAGAGCCCTGCGTCAATTGTGCACAACATAAAGTGGTGCATGCGTAATGCAAGGCTCTCAATTTGATTTATTCAACCATGCAAAGCCATTTCTCCTCTTTCTATGTGTGCTGCAATCTGCAGCACACATAGAAAGTGGAAAATGCCTCTGAGGATTGTTTTTGTGCAGAAAGATGCCCCTTCCTGCACAAAAGCATTCCTGAATGCAATGGAGGTACCATTGCACCATGGAGCAAGGGCATCTATGTTGGCACTAGGCTTCTAAAACAGCACCAGTGCAGGGAGAAAGGACAGGAATGCACCGTATTGTGTACATACAGTGCATTCCTGCCCCTTCATATTGATGTAGGACAGTGCAGCAAGGTGCATTTCTGGACTGCCCTATGTCAATATTCTATGAATGAGGCTCAAAGTTTATTGAAAATGGAGGAGGGCAGCAAGTCAGTGATGGTAATCTGCTGCTTCTTCTTCTCCTCCTCACTGGACACTTTTTTGGCAGCACCATTTTTTGGGAGCATCTTCAAGCTGTCAGTTGGCACAGCTCAGATCAGCGCCGTTGTCTCCGCTGGTTTCTTCCAACTTCGGAGAATAAAGAAGATCAGTAAATTCTTGTCCAGGGAAGCCTTGATTTTAGTTGTTCTGGCATTGGTCATCTCCCGCTTGGACTATGCTAACTCACTCTATGTCGGCATTCCGGCATACCAATTAAAACGCCTTCAGCTGGTCCAGAATCAAGCTGCCAGACTGATTTTTGCGCAACCTAAATGGCATCATGTTAAGCCACTGATGAAAAGCCTTCATTGGCTTCCAGTGGCCAAGCGCAGTGCATTCAAGTTAGGATGTACTGTTTTTAAAGCCCTTCATGGCAATAGCCAAGCCTTCATTGCTTCTAAGATTTCTCGCTATGTCCCCTCTCGCAATCTGCGTTCCTCCCATCAGAATCTATTGGTTACTCCTATTTTTAAACGTAAGAAACACGGAGGGTACAGATTTATGGTCTTAGCCCCTCTGTTCTGGAACTCGCTCCCTATGGAGATGAGGTCTTTGACCTCTCTCACTCTATTCAGAAAACAGCTAAAGACCTGGTTGTTCGCACAGGCGTATGGAACCTAAGCCATCCATTCCTGATGCCACCTTTTCACTCCCCCAGCGCCAAGAAACCTTTGGTGAACGAGCACTTGATAAATGCTTTTAACATAACATAACATAACATGTGCCCCCATGCACTAACCAAACTGGGCTAAATCACCTGGGGGCCCTGTTTGGGACCCTTCCTTCAAATTCCGCCATCCTTTTTATGGAGGTATTCCTGCCATGAAACGTCTGCACAAAAGAGAAGTTGTGATCCCGAAAGCGGTGCCTTCCTCGGCACTGCCACCATTAACTGCCGCCTTCTCCTCCATAGCAAAACCAAAGGGGATGATGGACGGAGTGTTGAACATTGCAAGCACTCACCCCCAGTCAACTGATCTGGGTTTAATCCATCATCATTCTTTAGCTCACTCCGCCACTCCAGTTCAGACATGGCCATATGCAAATCAGTCTGACCCTGTGCCTCATGGGAACAGTCCTGCCCGAACTTCCAAGCCATGTCTTCCCTGGACCGGAAACAAGCATCCTGTGACCGGTTTCTGGCTTACAGCCATCATCAGCCAGGCTATCTTGAATCCAGTGGCAAAGTGAGCAAGGGACCCACGTCTGGGCATACCCTGCCAACTTAGGGCGAACATAGCAAAACCAAAGGGGATGATGGACGGAGTGTTGAACATTGCAAGCACTCACCCCCAGTCAACTGATCTAGGTTTAATCCATCATCATTCTTTAGCTCACTCCGCCACCCCAGTTCAAACATACCCATATGCAAATCAGTCTGACCCTGTGCCTCATGGGAACAGTCCAGCCCAAACTGCCAAGCCATGTCTTCCTTGGACCGGAAACAAGCATCCTGGGACCAGTTTCTGATTACAGCTGTCATCAGCCAGGCTATCTTGAATCCAGTGGCAAAGTGAGCAAAGGCCCCACGTCTGGGCATACCCTGCCAACTTAGGGCGAACATAGCAAAACCAAAGGGGATGATGGATGGAGTGTTGAACATTGCAAGCACTCACCCCCAGTCAACTGATCTGGGTTTAATCCATCATCATTCTTTAGCTCACTCCACCACCCCAGTTCAGACATCGCCATAGGCAAATCAGTCTGACCCTGTGCCTCATGGGAACAGTCCAGCCCGAACTGCCAAGCCATGTCTTCCCTGGACCGAAAACAAGCATCCTGGGACCGGTTTCTGGCTTACAGCCGTCATCAGCCAGGCTATCTTGAATCCAGTGGCAAAGTGAGCAAGGGATCCACGTCTGGGCATACCCTGCCAACTTAGGGCGAACATAGCAAAACCAAAGGGGATGATGGACGGAGTGTTGAACATTGCAAGCACTCACCCCCAGTCAACTGATCTGGGTTTAATCCATCATCATTCTTTAGCTCACTCCGCCACCCCAGTTCAGACATGGCCATATGCAAATCAGTCTGACCCTGTGCCTCATGGGAACAGTCCAGCCCAAACTGCCAAGCCATGTCTTCCCTGGACCGGAAACAAGCATCCTGGGACCGGTTTCTGGCTTACAGCCGTCATCAGCCAGGCTATCTTGAATCCAGTGGCAAAGTGAGCAAGGGACCCACGTCTGGGCATACCCTGCCAACTTAGGGCGAACATAGCAAAACCAAAGGGGATGATGGACGGAGTGTTGAACATTGCAAGCACTCACCCCCAGTCAACTGATCTGGGTTTAATCCATCATCATTCTTTAGCTCACTCCGCCACCCCAGTTCAGACATGGCCATATGCAAATCAGTCTGACCCTGTGCCTCATGGGAACAGTCCAGCCCGAACTGCCAAGCCATGTCTTCCCTGGACCGGAAACAAGCATCCTGGGACCGGTTTCTGGCTTACAGCCATCATCAACCAGGCTATCTTGAATCCATGGCACCGTCGGGGTTCAAGATCAACATCCTCGCTGTTTCAGTGGTGTTATTGTAGGCTGGTGGTGGTATGACTGCTAAACTTAAAATCGGACGGTCGGACCGCCTAGGTTGCGATGGCCTGTTCACCACCGTGGATGCGGCGGTCCTGGGACTGCCGTACTCATAAATAGGCCCTTAGTGAAATGTGGCATTTTTGCTGTTTGAATTATTAATGGTGCAGACAACAATAAAATTTAGTGAGGTTATCCCAAATATGTATTAACAATAGTATAACTATCTCAAACCACACCTTAACATCATATTTCAATTAGGATAACAATATACATATGTAACTGCTTACTTTATATGCATCTAAAGAGAAACACCTGTGGCAGGCATGGGGGTGCAGGCAAAAAAAGAAAAATCCTGAAAATTGAATGTTGATGTGCGCCTATGTCAGGCAGGAGGTGCAGGGGAAAATGGAATAATACTTAAACAATGAATGCTGGTGTGTGCCTTGGCAGGCCGGGGGTCCTGGAGAAAATGAGTAATGACACTCCTCAAAAAAATGAATGCTGATGTGTGCCAGACACCTATGGAATGCAAGGGGTTGAGGGAAAATGGAAAAAATAAATAAATAAAAATTATATAAATAAAAAATGACATAGAAAATAATTAAACAAATTTAAGATTAATTGCTGGTATACTAGGGGACTAGGAGAAACCCATTGAAAGGCTAAGAGGTACAGGGGAAAAATTGAAAAAAATACATATAATATTAAACACTGTTCATGTATACATATACTACAATGATCCTCAGACACATTAAACTGATGTCAGGGAAAAGTTTAAAACAATTATCAAACACAAAAAATACAAAGCCCTCTCCTATCAACCTCCCTAGAAAATGGCTTTGAAAACTGGAAAAAAGGGATCTACACACTGGATGGCTGCATAAAATGGACATGACAAAGAACGCATGCAGGCCTATGGAAAAAGCACACTGGCTGGCTACACAAAATAGCCACTGGATACATGGTTAAACAACAAGCAAGGAGGCATGGACACCAAAGAACACATTACAGACAAAGAGAGTCTCCTTCCACCTCGAAAACTAAATGAAAAGCGACCAGGAGATGGACAAAGCACTGGGAGGTGCATGCTGGGCAGGAAGAGGAGATCAGAGTCTCTGGGGCACTTCCTTCTAGTTGAAAAAAAAGGAAAAAAATGTTTTTCGCACTAAAAAGCAACCTGAATGATCCATAGGAGTAGAATATTCACTCGAAAACATCTTTCGAGTTGATTTAGCTGCTTCTTAATTAGAGAATCTGCTCGAGAAGCAGCCGCTCGAACTCACTAGCATCATGAAAATGGTGCCCGAAGGCTCCGTGGTGACCTCAAGCCACTTGCTAGCTGCCAGCAAATTTCGTCGTGCTTGCCATCACATGCTAAAACAAGTCTTGTATGCACCAAAGGATTTATAATTCCTCTATGCACCGGAATGCAGAATTTAGCTGGAACTCTGCAAAACATGTGTAGTGCATTTTACCAGATTCTGCCAACTCTGCAAACAGAATTATAATTCCACCTAGCCATACTAAATACTTAAAAAATTACAAATGCTTCAAGACAAAGAAACTCTGCTGGATTCTCTCACCAGAGAATTAAAGAAAAAAAATATATATACCTCAACAACACCCTAACCAAGTAAGAAAAATGTATATTTAATCTAAAACGTTATTGTTAAACTTAACCCCTTCGGTGTGTCAGATGGACTGGAGCCGTCTGACGCACCAGTGCTCATGTGCTTTGGACGTCTCCCGGCCATCCGTGCACATGGCACAGGAAATCCCTCTGGAGTGGGCACCAGAGGGATTTCTTAGAGCCCCAAGCAGCCTCAGGAGCTGGGGAAGGGCTTCCCCAGCTCTCAAGGCTGTTTGGCTTGTTTCAGGGAAATGACGATCAGCGCTCAAGTCACGCTGACGTCATTTCTCTAAAACCGAAACTGAAATAAGCCTATCGGCTCATTTCAGTTTCACTTTCTACGTGCTCGGGGGACTATCTCAGCCCCCCGAACACATAGAAAGACAGGAGAGGTATCATTGGAAAGGGGAGAATAATCGGAAAATATAAATTGGAAATATACTATTATTATAATGCATGCTATGGGAGGGAAACTACAAAAGATGATGTTGTAATTCATGTATGAAAGCACAACCACTTCCCAAGTGCGACAGAAATATAAGTAAGAGAAATATGGGAGAATTTAAGAAAGGCAAGCACTAGCTCTCAGGTACCCACAAGCAAAATCCTTAAAATAATATTACCTAAAGACCCTGAACATATAACAGGGCAACTGCAACCTATACCCACTTTGCAATGTTCAATTGCATGAACTAAAAAAGCCACCAGTGATACCCCACCTGCCCCTAGAAGATATGAAGGCATACACATGCCTGAACATTTAACAATAACACTAATATCCTGATTCTCAAAGGTAAAGTTAGACCAAAAGTCTAACTTAGACTACAAGTCTAAGTTTACTACCTTTTGGTATTCACAAAGGTAAGTTACAACTAGAGTCTTTACTACTAGTAAACTTACTAGCAGTAAAGATACTAGTAGTAAAGTTGCTACTAGTAAAATTATGATACCTGGATGATAGATGGAAACTTCAAAATGTGTCCCAAACCATTCACTCAGATATACATCATACACAAATATCCATTTTATATATGCTCTACTACCAAATAAGCAAAGCAGTACTTACAAGGAACTCTTAAACCATTTAAAAAATAAAACAAATAACTACTACTCCAAAAAAGTAATCACAGACGTTGAGCAAGCCCTGATTCAAACCATTCTAAAAATGTACACCCACACAGCTATACAAGGCTGTTACTATCATTCCAGTCAAAGTATATGAAGACACCTCCAAAAATCTGCACTAAGGGTCTTATTACGAGTTTGGTGGTCTGTGAACCACCTCACCAGAGGTCCGACCACCACAAGCTTGGCATTCTGACAGCCGTATTATGAGATGGGTGGATTGCTACTGCAAAGACCGCAGTTGAACCTCAGACACAGTCAGGACATCGTAGACTGCGGGGGACGCAGTTGGGGAAAAGCAGCTGCTATAGGGTGGTACAGAGGAGTTTCATCGCCGTCCATATTACAAGTTGGCTTTCTGACAAGCTGACCGTGGCGGTGGGACCGCCGCCTTAGAAGGATTTGAGGTGCATACTCACCCCTCTCCTGTTCTACCCCTCAGATTTCTACGTGGATCCCTTTTTCTAGGTCCCCCTTCACAGTAGTATCTTCACCCCAAAGAATACAACCCTGTTTGTGGTGCAATACATGTAAGTCCATTTTCATTACCCATTGCCTGGACTGCCCACATATGGATCAGACTCCAGCAATAGATAAGTGGTATTTTTCCACATGTATCATTGTATGTGTACATTCGACACATGTGCAGTCGAAATGTACACACAGGCATCAATAGATACGGAAAACCATTGCCCACGAAGCAAGACCGCCACACTGCAGGCCCCATGGTCAACTCCTAATACGGAGATCAGAAGACCGCCAGCGCTGCAGTCTTCTAGTGGAACGCGGTGTTCAGTCGGTCAGATCGCCAAACTCTTAATCAGGCCCTAAGTGTAGGATATGCTAGAAACAGCCAATTTGCCTTTGTCATTAGAAAAAAATTATAGCAGTAGCCTATGTCCCTGTAACAGATGTAGCCAACTACTACAATTTACTAATAGAAAGCCCTTTCTACCAACAAAATGAAGGCAAACTTAGTCCCTTAATGGACTATTTTGAAGACACTTGAGTTGGCAGACTCCATCACTCTGGACACAGACATCAACCCAAATTCCAAATACCATGGTGGAATGTCTATGACACCACCTTAGCATGGGAAACCAAAACAAACAATACAGTAGAAGAATGGCACAACACCTTCCAGTGCACACCAGGCAGAACTCAACCTACACTCTACAAATTCATAGAATTATTTCAAAAAGAGCAAAGCTACCAAGAACTACGAATAGAGCAAACTGTTAAGCCAAATTGTCCCTAAACTTAGCAAACAAACCAAAAGAATGTACAACATGCAACAATTTAAAGTCAAACTCTTCATAAATAACAAAGGAGTAGATTAGTTAGAATTCATAGCCACAAGCACATTATAAAATAAATAGTAACCTACGAAAGTCCTCAAAAACTATGACAAACTATAAACTAACATACCAAATCTCTTTTTATTAATAATAAACATATTTTATTAGATCAATCAAACTACTATTTAAAATCCCAATGTTAATAAACACTGATATAGTAAATATATAAAAATTATTTTTTAAAAAATTAACCATCACCAACTAACATAATTAAAAACAAAATCAATCCATCAAAACAATATTTGCAACCCATAAACCAAACAATTCCACCTAACAATCACAAAAAGTAGACAATAACCTGTAAAGTAAATTTAAAAAAACACCCACAAAACACATTACATTCCTAAAAATGCATATACATAACAGTTAATCATCAAATATAACTTACATCACACAATTTATCATAACATTGTGGCATATTTCTAAAATTATTAACAAAAATGCAAAACTACAAACTAGTGAACAACACTAATAGTAATGCAGCTAAAAATACAAAAAACCCAAAAACAACATGAAAATTGAAAACTAACTTCTAGACTTACCTCCTAAATTCCCACTACCCTCAAAACCCTTCAAAAATCTTTAAAAAAGGACTTACCTTTTCCGATAAACAGCAGCACCTTACCACAACCTGGTTCTAGGAAAAAACACAAAAAATAATACAAATAGAAAACAAAATAGAAGGTCGTAGTAAAGAAAAAAAGGCCGATAAATGAAACTAAAAAAAGACCATGTCCCCACAAAAATTAATGAAAATATATTGTAAAAATGTTGATTAACTGTTTAGAAAAATTAAAAAAATTATTAAACATGTAAAACATATCAAACAATGTTATAAAAAGTATGAAAAAATTGTAAAGTACTAATGAAATAGTATGCTATATATACAATTATTTAATATATACTAATGAAAATATGTAAAATAAATTTTGCAATTATGTATTTAAAAATGTTACAAAATGTAAAATATTTGTTAAACAATAAGAAGTAAAAGCTGAAAATGTACAACACACAAATGTATATAAATATAATTTAAAATGTTTTTGTTATTATTAAAAATAATGACAAAAGTGTTATTTACTTAACTTTAAATAATTGTTTTTCTTAGTTGAAGTTTTTGTATATTGCTAATCACCAACAATTATAATAAAATAATACAAAGCAATTCTACTACAGACAAAGAAAAGTAAAATGAAAGTTTTTTTAATAAAATAATACAATTAAATTGTCACACTAACATAAATATTTTTTTTTTAAATGTCAGACACTAAAGGGTTGACATTTGCTATTCCCACTCCAATTCTAAACTGATTTGGGGAAGGTGTTAGACACTAAAGGGGAGACATTCACTATTCCCACTCCAATCTAATCATATTGAGGGAAGGTTTTGGACACAAACACAATCAAACACACAACAAAAGTATATATACTAATTAACACTTAACAAACAATATTGCATACAACGCTATTTTGTACATCGATATTTTTTACAACGACATTAAAAACAACACTAAAAACAATATTTTACCTTCAACATTCCTTTTGAGAATATCTTTGATATTCCGATATTCTTGACACCGTCTCTCACACCTCTGGACTTCAGTGGCAGAGCACTTGGAGCAATAATGAAAGCCATGCTATGCAAGTGCAAACCAAACATTTTAGCAGCATGATACTCCAAAGACCTCACCAACAACAAAGACTCTTTCTGCAGACAGGAATAAAAATGGAAGAAAAACTGAACCACCAAAGATTTCACGTTACTGAAGTCAGTCCTTGCAACATGCAGACAACTCAACATATTTCTATAGCCAACAAGAATACCAACACCATCAGTAAAGCTGCCAACAGAAGTGGGACACTCTTGAAGGAAGTGGCCCGTTTAGGGTCGCCCGAGTCACTAATGACCACCTCTCAGCCTTCCATACCAAATGAAGAGTCGGTCAGACAGTAGAAAATACAAACCAATACCTGTTTATTATATGCACTCAGAGTGGAGCCCATTCTGCCCAGTCGCTAGGAGTACTGCAGAGGGACTGAAATAGACAAGTAAAAAGATACATTATGTACATCTCGCAACTGGGCTGAAACACGCCCAAAGTGGAATTTTCCAGGCAGATGCAGCTGGACAGTGAAATACAAAAAATAAGTGTTGATTCTCATATCTCACACCACCTAATACAATCCAAGGTCGTTTCACCATGTACCCGCCACCAGACAAGTGGGAGAGGGCCTCTATCTAGTGAGAAAGGTATGCACTAATATGAATAGTCTATTCATTAGTGAAGCAAAACCTAACATTGCAGAAACGAAACGTAACAGAGTATTTTTCTCAAAAATAGCAAAGGATTAGTTTTGATCATGATTCAAAATGTCGCCTGAATAGAAAATGGTGCCACGAATGCTAACTTACATAGGGCAATGCGCAAACATGGACATTTCTATTCTAACACTCTGGAAGATAATTAAGCACTTGGGGGCCTATTACCTCGGGTCAGCGGTCCCGGCCACCTTATTATGATGCGACCACACATGATGCGGTCGCATTCCGACATTTCCCTATGCGAGCATGTCTTACAGCCATGAACTGGCCATAGTACATGCTCCCATAGGGAAATGTGAGGTGGTGTTAATCCCTGCACCCCGTGGCAGGCACCCTGAGGTGCATGGATTAACAGGGGGACACAAAAGGTGCCCCCTCGGCCACCAACTAGAAGCCCAAAAGGAAAGGGGGACTTGCTAGGGTCCCCCAAACATGCTTCCCAACAGGGTTTCCATGTCAGAAAGGCCAGCATGGAAACCCTGCCGAAAACCGTGCATCGTAATCCGGACGGCGTAAACCGCAGTCCATTTGGATTGCGGGCCGGTTCTGACCGGTTTCAATTCCGACCGGCTGAATCAAAATCTGAGGTCAGAGGCCTTGTGACCGACATCTTAATAGGCTACTCGATCAGCCCCTTTTTTGAGCCCCCATCCCACACTCCACATATAAGTGCAAAGCTATTCAGTGAAAAAATGCAAAATATCTGACAAGTACATTAACAACTCCAAGCCAGTTTCTCCTCCGACACCCATCCCTTCATGCTTCCTTTCTCAATTGTCATCCTTCAAACCAATATAACTCACTGACCGCACTGACATCCTCAACTTCCTCAAAGACACCTCCCATGTCATAGGACATATGGAGATGATATCTTACCTTTGTCCTTCATCAATACCTGCCCCATAGAAGCTCTCTCAACCTACTCAAAATGGACAAGCTCACCGCCTCTAGTGGCTCTTGCCACACCTGCAGCTAGAACATCACCAGACTGGAGGTGAAAACATGCAAAAAAAAGAAATAACTGGCCTTCTCCATTTTTGCATCCAAGATCTTAAACGTCATCACTGTACTGGTCAGGAACAACCCAACCCCACTTCAGTCCAGGAAAAAGCAAAAGACACATGAGACAGCTGACTCTTATCACTCGACGACATCTTTGCCTTTGACCCTGTACAGCACCCTGCTATTTTTGGCTAGTCTTTAAAAATACACCATGCACATATATGTGAGAGGAGCATGGCAGGACAGAGCCATATGTACTAATGTGTGGCACTGTATTGCTCTCTCCCTAGCTTTGGCTCACTATCAAGTTGCCTACCTCCATTCACACCATAGTGCAAAAGTGTCTGCATCATGTCTAGCACAGGTTTTGTACTCATAGGCTATCCTTTCAGTACAAAATACTATACCTAGACAAACTTTACAACTTTCCCCATTTTGGATGTGTGCTGTACCATTTAGAACACGTACAGAGTCAGAAATGTTCGAAGAAATAAAACATTTCTTCTTTTGACTCTGTTCTCAAAGAGTCATTATTTTTTGATGCAAAACCCTGTCTGCTATTGTTAGTGGATAAGGATTTGCACTGAAAACCATGGAAGGTTGCATGGGAATGCCCAAGTACCACCCATGGAACACTCGAAATTGACTAAAAAACACCCCCTTGACACATAGGGGCTTATTACGAGTATGGCGGTCCTGGGAATACCGTACTTGTGGTGGCTCTCTGACCACCACCACCACGGTGTGTCCCCCTGCTGTATTATGAGTGTGATGGTGGGACCACTACGAGACTGCTGCCTCTGCTGGGATCAAGGATGCCGCTGCGGCGGCAGTCTGCAAATGGCCTGAATATGTTGGCAGTGCCGGGGCTGGCACCGCTGAGCATATTACAACCTGCAAAACCACTGCCCTTTTAATGGTGGGTTCCCCGCCATGAAAATGGTGGCTGACATGCAGGTTGGTCCCTCAGCCAAATCTGGGCCTGGGGGTGCGTGTGCGAGGGGACACATGTTGTGCCACCCTGGAATTGCTCCTCTCGCTTTCCTGCATGGTGTGGCATTCACAAGATGGTGCATGCCACACCGTGCAGGAATGGGCAGTAGGCACTCTCACAGCAGTGAGTCTGCTTGTTAGGCTTCCCTATGAGCCTAACAGAGTGCCGCCCTGACACTGCCGCCACACTGCCCGCCCACTCTGGATTCAAGTCGTAATCTGGTGGAAGGGCTCACCATGGGCTTGGCAGTCTTCCTGGGACCTCCTATGGAAGATTGCTAAACTCGTAATAAGGCCCAAAGTAATGTGGCACACCATTACATTTAGGCAACTTTCCAGCGCAAATCACATTTTGTGGTGGGAAGTAAATTCCATATAAATATTTTGCGTCACTTTTGTGATGCAAACCCAACTCAAAATGTTAGTAAATCTGCTTGTTGTAATCTTTATTTTATTCATATCCGCTGAAGAGTAACTTTCCTTTTATGCATATGCCCTCTCTATGTTTTCACTGTTAATATCTGTTTACCCTTGGTTTCTCCCTTTCCCATGCCTTTGGAACCTTCCTTTGTCCTGGTCCTGCGGGCTGACTGTTCAACTGTCACTCCGAGTTGGGGTTGTGCCTGATGATCCTAATAAAGAGTCTCTCCATCACATTTCGCCTCTTTGAACTTTTTAACACTGGCGACGATTTGAGGAAACAAACCGGACTATGCAGGGGGCAGCTGTGCAACCTCACCCCTGTCTGTTGTTGCAGTGTAACGCCAAGACATTGGTCATTCTGAAGCTACAGCATCCTCTTGAGGTGAGAGAATCCCCTCTTACACTGTGGTGGTCAACAACAGTTTGTGGCGTGCGAAACGAAGGGGATTTATTGAAGTGTTTATCAGCTCCCACACTAAACTCTGCTATTAGCAGGTGGTGGTCGTCATGGCACAAAGAGCAGGGCAGGCATTACGAATGAGCGGACTATAGCTTTGTGTTGGCGGTCCCCCGTGGACGATCGATGCTTGCTGTGTGAAGAGACAAGCTGGAGGCAGCTCATTCTGATTTTTGGTGCGAGAGGCAGACTCTATGCTCGAATGGGCCCTTTTGTGGTCCTGAAGAGCCCAACATTTGATTTAAAAAATGCTGAGCAACACCAAGGGTCTTGGACCAGAGAGGCTCCACTTGGGAGGTCAGGAATTTGCTGCAGCTGGGTCCAGGAGCTGGTCGAGGAGACTTTTATGTCACTGAGGCTCAGATCAGATGCCCAGCAGACTAGCCCTTGGAGTCACTCTGGGGTCCTGGATTCAAGATGAGGTTGCAGGTTTCCAGAGACACCAAACATCAACTGGTCACCTCTTCCCTTTTGGAAATTGCACTTATAGAATGTATTAAGGTAATTCCAATGTTACCCAATGGGAGAGGTAGGTCTTGCAGCAGTGAAAAACTAATATAAGTGTTTTTCACTACCAGAACATGTAAAACTTAAAAGTGCATGGCCAACTTTTTAAATACACTGCACCCAGCCCTTGGGGCTGTCCAGGACCTAATGTAGGGGTGACCTATATGTACTACAAAGGCAAGTTTGAGCGTGGCAAAAGTTTTCTTTTGCCAGGTGGAAATGGCAGTTTACAGGTCCCGAACACATGTAGTGCCACTTTACTAGGGACTTACAAGTAAATTAAATATGCCAATTGGGTATAAGCCAATGTTGCCATGTTTTAGAGAAAGAGCACAAGCACTTTATCACTGGTTAGCAGTGGTAAAGTGTTCCGCCAGAAAAAACAGGAGGTCTGAAGGCAAAAAGATAGAAGGTAAATTACGTCAAGAAAGCCATGTCATAGGTGAAACAGGAACAGGCTGCAGGCAGCAAGGGCCAGATATACAACCGTTTTTTGCAGTTGCAAATGGGAAATTGGCCCATTTGTGACTGCAAAAAAGGGTGGTGGTATTTACAAACACTATTTTGCCAGTCGGTGACTCACAAAGTAATGCTTGTGAGTCGCTATTAGGAAAGAAGACGCCAAGGGCATCCCTTCCTAATAGAGATTCAGAATGGTATGTACCATTGTTTTGCGACTACTTCAAGTAGGTGGTAAGCCACTCGCAAATGAGAAGGGGTCCCCAGGAGACCCCTTCCCCTTTGTGAATGGATTTAGAAAATATTTTTTAAGAGCAGGCAGTGGTCCACTCTTAAAAAATGAAGCAGAAACATTTCAGTTTTCTTTTTTTAATGTTATCCCATTTTCCTTTAAGAAAAATGGGCTGCATTTAAAAAAAAACCTGCTTATTTGAAAAAGCAGTCACAGACATGGTAGTCTGCTGACCCCATCAGTCCACCATCCCTGCGAGTGCTGGCCATTCCTAATGCGTCACAAATTGCGACCTGCCTCATGAATATTGATGAGGAAGGTCATTTGCGACCCCATTAGGAATTGCAAACAGTGTCTGAGACACTGTTGTACATTCCATTTTGCAAGTTGCAAATTGCGAATCGCAAAACGTCGTACATCTGCCCCCAAATGATTAGGACAAGAAATGCAAACTTTCTGAAAGTGGCATTTTCGGAAGTGTGACTGAAAATCCGACTTGACCATTGAAGATTGTTTTAAATTACAATTCCTCAGACACCAAAAATGTCAAACCTACCTGCTCCCACACAAAAAATTTCACCTATTAAGCAGCTGCGACCCCTGACCTGCTCCTTGTGACCCTTGACACTGCCTTTGCAATACCTCGCCTCAGAGGTGGCAAAATCAGTGCCAGGAACACAGAGGCAACTCATCCTTATGGCTGTGCTTTAGGCTTCCACTTTCCTTGTTTTCTATCATTTTATATTACACAAATAGTGAATAATTTACACATTATTCACTATAAGTGTAATAAAAAATAGAGTACAATTAGCTGGAATATGGCTCTCCCTGGCAGCTGTAGTAAGTAAAAAATGCATTTAAATGTATGTTGTGTGCATGCTTGCGGATGAGAGTGTGTTTGTGAGAAACAGTGGACCCCATTCAAAAAGGTAAAGTGAGACGAAAGTCTAACTTTTGACTTTCTGTACACACAAAGGGCATTTACTACTAGTAAAAGCCCTTTGTGAATACCGAAAGTCGTAAAGTTAGGCATTCGTCTCACTTTACCTTTGTGAATCGGGCCCAGTGTGTGTAAGTGTGAATGTGTGTGTATGTGTAAGTGATTGAGTGAAAGTAAAGGTCAAATGGCGTGTGATGTTGCTTCTACCACCCTGGCATTTCGGTGAATTGACGCCCATGTTCACGAGCGTATGAAGTGCACAATAAATATTATGATTTGATGCAATAATTGTTTTTGACTGAGACAGTGTCTTAGCAGTACGTGCCCTCCCATGTACATCTTGCACATAAAGTGCCGCTTATGTGATGTGACAGTAGCATTATGGTCAAACACTGCATACACATGTCAATGTCGAGAGAGCCTACTGACATTAGGCTTTGAAGGCTGCTGTCTCAGGAGTTAATGGATTTTCTCAGTGTTGTTGATGCCTCTCCCGGTGATAATTGCATTTTAAAATGGCAAACAATTTCCCAGTGTGTCTCTTCCAATCCTAATTCTTTTAGTGGGATTGTTGGTAAATATGGAGCAGACCCTGCTTGCCTATCGTCGTATTTCTGTCAAACGTTGTACGTTTTAAGATGGCATGGGTCAGTGGTCTGGATACCAAAATCAGCTTAGGCAAAAATAAAAGCGCCACACTGAAGGAGAGCATGACAACAATGGAGGCCATATCAGTGGCTTGGTTGGGTCATGGCAGCCCATCTTGCTCTGAGAGCAGAGCCCTATCCTCCAACTCTCCGGGAACCGCTAGAGGCACAGAACCGCGAGTCCCCATTGGGTAGCCGTATATCTTGGCAAATTACTTACCATATCTGTAAAGTTCAAGTTAAATAGCAGGATCCTTTATTCATTTAACTTGACTATGGCAATAGATTTAACACTTATGAGCTGAAAATGGATACGTAAAGTGGTCTCTTCTGTATGTAACTGAAACTTAGGCAAGGTATAAACCTATAATATGCTAATTTTATATTTCACTGGTTGCCACCAAATAAAGTTTTGGTAAGCCTAATTAAGCAGCTGCTGAACAGTAGCATTAAGCTAGAAATAAATACCACACAGTGGGGATAATAGTGTGTCCAGAGTACTGAAGCCTCCACGTGATTAGATATAATATTTTGACATCGATTGGCTGGCCTTGTGGGAGGACTTTCGACATATTGAAACATTTATATTTAATGACTGCATACATGTGCAAAAGTCCTATTCTTCTTAGCACACTTTTTAAACATACTTGGTCATGTTAACGGACGTATCGTATATTATATGAATAGGCAGCTACTTAGTCCTTGGTTCTTAAAGCCTGCACTTGAAGTGATTAGAAAAGTCAGTATTTTTAAAAGAAGGATACTGAAGATCACAGTAGGATAAAACAACACATTTGATACTTATTTTCTTCAGACACACCGAGAGAAAAGCTATCCACATTATTGACCTTGACAGATCCTAAGAGGGTGTAAGGCCAGAACACATATTTCTCACTGGGATAAGCTGATTATGCTCTATAAAGTGGACATTAAAAATCATTTATATCACAGCTGGAGGTGAGCCTCACACTACTGTTTGTAAAGCTTTTTTAGCCTCAATGCATTTATTCTGAAACTTGCTTGGAGCAGAGAAAGCAGAATCTCCACTGACTACCAGATGGTTATTTAAGACAGCACTAATGATCCTATTAATGCCCCAGAGGATAGCAGAACGATTGAAGATAAAACGTTGATGTTATTAGGAATTTGTAGAAATACATGCATTATAAATAATATTGCATTTAACGTTCAAAGAACAGGATGTAGCCACCATCAGAAAATATGCGAAACTGTTCATGGGAGTAGCAAAATGATGTAATTTCCTGAGCAGCAGTGTAATTGGGTGCAAGCATTTTGTTCTTGTTTTTAGCGATGCATGGATTAGAAGATGGGTACTTGCAAACATTTTTCTATGAGCCTCAAAGTATGGTCTATAGTGTGCCCGAGGGCTGCTTTGATGCCAGTGGGGTGGGAGTAGTACTTTGCGGGACCAGGTTAATGGTAAGGTGCACTATGGGAATGCAAAGCATGTACATTGTGTGGTCAGTAAGTCATGGAGTTATTTGAAGGTTTCATCCCATACTGCCTTTTAAATAAACTCCTAGTCTCCAGAAGATGAATAGATTTGACAATACTGAGTTATGCAGTATCTGAATTGCTATCCCTCTACCACACTGGGGGTAACCCTGCTCTACTTGCTATCATTACCGTGGGAGAGTTAAGAGTGAAAAATAGAAGTAACATCATTACTGAATTTGAATGAAATAGAATTGCAGAATGTGAAACCAAAAAACCTACGATCAGTCCTGGCTTCCCCACTTGACCAAATCGTGTGATCCTAGGCAATTGTTTTATTTCACTTTGCCTCCCTTCTCTTCATTATCAAGGGCACCTTGAAAAATATGTGCTCAGGATATGCACTGTACAAAACCTAGTATTGCGTTTGATTTAATAAACTAGAATGTTGCCCATGTATAACAACAACCCAAGCCACCCATAGGGGTCCACACAATAACTGACTTGCCTCTTAAATCACAATTGGCATTGTTGTCAGGGTGGTAGGAGACATGAATGTTTCTACGTTCATTTTTTGAAAACTATCACTTTTAAAAAATACTTTGCAATGCACTGGTATAGTTTGATCTACTAAAGTTAGTGTAGTGTTTTGTAAACAAAGAATGACAGAACTCTTTTGGTTCCCGATGGACTCTGTAGACCTTTGATGTAGGCGTTGCAGGGTAATGAAGTGAATGCAGGTTTAGAATGTTAAGTTCTTGCTTACATGCTGAAGAATGTAGACGTGTATAACTACTCTCCGTGTGAGGTGTAGTCAATGGTGAGTGCCCGGGCTGGGTGGCATGCTACAACTGGCGATGAGTAGGGAACAAGTAATCCGTAGATCGACAGTGCTCTCGCAGAGAGTTTGCCATGGTCCAGAAAACTGCTTGTGCATGCCACATGTGCTGCAGTCGAAGCAACGAATCGATGCTGGTACCTGAGGAGTCTCAGTGCAGCGCCAGCCTGTGAAAAGCTTTCAAGGATAAAGAAATCATCTTTGAAAATCTACACATCAGTGGCTGAGAATCAAACGAAAAGGCTGCAAGCAGAAGTACCACGCTAGTACGCAAATGAATGAGATATGTCATACAGAGTGATAACGCTAAAGTCGATGCAACCGTATGGTGATAATCCAGTGCAAGTCGAACTGTAATCTGATGTGCTCTTAGGCAGAGATTAACCATGTATTTATGAACAGACATTTAAGTGCAAATCTATTTGATTATCATAATGTTATCTGTTTATCAAGTTATTTGAATACAAGAAAAAGATTTCTCTACTTACCGAAACAACTCAAGAGAGTCACCATACCATGGCCTGCTGTGAAGTAGCCTCAGAGGCCAGATGGGGCTGTGCTTGTGGAGCTGTCCATAAACGTAATGGCTCACCATCAAAGCTGGCGTTTGGGGGCTCAGAACAACTAAACAGATCTCCTTCAAAAAAAGGGCCCCAATGGAAGTGAGGGCGAGGTAAAACTTTCTACAACTGTCAAGGGTGACCCTGAAGCCAGCACGTTGCAAAGCTCTACAAATGGGTTGAATGAGCAAGCTTCCCAAGAAGCGTTAGAGAAACCACTGCTGTCTACCAATGCTTATACCGCTACTGCTTGCTTAAAACCGCCATCATCATTCGACACTGCCATAAAACACAATGGGGCAGATTTACAAGAAACTGGCGCATCTGTAGAGAGGCATCAGTTTCCCTGCGCCTCCTTGCGAGACCCTTGCGCCACCATGGATGCGCTGTATTTACAATATAGGTGGGTGATGGTTTCCTCTTTTTCTCAGAAATCTTGTTTCTCAGAAAGTTTTTTAATCAATGTCAAAAACATATATCTTTGTAACTTGCACATAAATGGTTTTTAATTTTTGTTACTCCTGGGTGTATATTTCTCTTCTTTGGATTTCTTTGGTTGACAACATTTTTTTTGCTCGATTTATCATTTTTCAATAGGGGTCTTCAGTCTACATACATATTCTTGGTCCTGAAGACGGTCTTCCTGATACTGTGCAAGAAAAGACCGAAATGTCGACAACTATAACCCACTTTCAGTATCATTATGATTAAGCAGTTGATCATCATATGTTGAATGACAATTTCTTCAAATATATGAAATGGGTTGTTACGAAAATGATTATGAGATCAAATCTTTGTAAAGGCTAATTTTCTTAGTCATTTTTGTTTATGTGAACTGTCTTTTGTCCCCTCATCTAATGCTATTTATTTATATAAATTTGTATAGAAAAAGAATACACCCTTTTGTCCTAGTCTATTCTGACTTTGTCTAATTTTGTTTGTTTGTGCTTGTTTGTACTGTTTTAGTTTTGTTTTGATTAAGTCATTTTGCAATTTTTTCTAAAATTGAGTTTAGCCAATTTAGTTGATTGAGGCCACTGCTTTGGGTTCTTTTCTCATAATTGATCTAGTAGAAATAAAACAGAACTGTGTATATAAAAAAATCCCTTGTAGGCACCTTCACCTGACAAGAAGTTTTACGCAAGCCTCCAAGGTTTTATTGGGTTACCCAATTTTTGATTAGTATTTACAATACGGCGCACCATGGTGAAAGGATTGACAGATGGGTTAGAAATTCGGATGCATCTGTCAGCCCAAAAGTCATGGATTGCTGGAGTCGTGTCGCAAGCACGACGCAACTCCAGCAATGCTTGGGGAAGGCCTATACTTAATAAACTGCGTCACTCCTTACGCCTGCTCCAAGCAGGCGTAAGGTTGTGACTCAGTGGCGTCCTAGAAGTGGCGCAGTGAAATCTTGTAGATTTCACTGCGTCACTTTTATGAGGCTTTCCTGCGTGGGAATACCCACCCTGCATACATTATACCTGACGCAGGTATAATGTGATGCAGGGCTTTACAACGTGACGCATCTCCCTAGATACGTCACGTTGTAAATTAGCTGCATTGTTTACACCGCCGCTGCATCACAAAAGTGATGCAACTGCAGCACAAAAGTGTTGCAAGGGGCTTGAAAATTTGCCCTGCCCCAATACTTGCAATAGATGGACTGCCTGGATAGAGAATTTTGAGGATCTCATAGATGAATTATATGAGACAGATTATCAAGTATCTGAAGAACATAGCTGGTGAAGGTGTAAAAGAAGCCATAAAAAAATACCACACTATGACGAAGTGATGTACAATCAAATCAAAGCAGCCTTGAATGTCAATTTCAATCCAATGCCAAATGTATTTAAACCTCAGAAAATGGACAGTGGACCACACACGAAATGCAGCACCCGTACTGTCAATCACCCATGCAATATAAACAATAGTCAATTTTGTGTGCCAAAAGCCAAATGTGCCCCCTGTCCAGGAGCACCTCCCCTCCGAATGGGATACAAGACAAAAACCACTGGATTGGCTCTGCACCACAATTTGTCAACAAAAAAGTCCAAAATAGAATATGTACATAACTATTAAAGAAATCTAATTTAATACAAAAAGTCACTGCTAATGCAAAGTTGTCTTGTCTTATTCTTCTTTTTTATTCCATTTTAACCAAAAGTCATCAGCCAACGCGTTTCGTCCTCTTGAAATAGGACTTCTTCAGGGCTGAAAGTTAAAAACATATATATGTGCAAAACATTCACAAAACACACTGTACAACACAAACAACAAACTTATTACATGCCACAAAAATATTATACATAGAAAGAACATATATATAATATGAGGAGACACAATTGTAAGCCATACCCAGAAAATGGCACCTGCCAATCACTTATTCGCATAAAACATTTAAAATCATCAGAAGAGAGAGAAAGTGAGGCGAGGTGATACCTTGGTGATAACCCAAATAGATAAGATATATGTGTTAAAAATATATATATACCCTTCATGTCCTCCATACAGAGGCCAAGACTGTTAAGATCCACGCCACATTATTATTAAGGTCACTCTAGAAAAACATAAGTAACGGGAGCATGTCAGAAATGACATGCACCCCTTTTTTTCGGAAACCGAACAGAGACACCAAAACACCTTGTGCGATGCCCAATATGAAACCACAAATGACAACATACCAAAGTAAGAGACCAGCCACAGACTAATCAAATCTGTTGTTGTCCAGTTGTAACTGATGCTGTCTCATGCGGAAGGCTATAACAACCAAGTAATTTCTGGAAGTATAAGCACAGGGGTACATTTAATAAGATCACCAACAAGTACTCCGTTATCTAAAAAATGTGACTTGGAGCATTCCATATATGATCATCCACCTTACCTCTTCGCAATATTGTACAGGTAATCCAAGAAAAAGCAAAATATAGCTATGCAGATGTCCAATATCCAGATATATGCATAACAAGGTGTCCGAAAGTACATGGCATGGTGACCATAATGATAGAGTAATGTAAAGCCAGTGGGTTCAATTAAGAACTCACAGCAAATGGTGGAAATTATCCAGTGCGACCTGCAAGCAAACCAATATGTCGGTTACTTTTCACATATTAAATCCTATGGTTTGCTCCGTTATGCAAATAATCCAATCCAAAAATGTGATGTGCCTTACATATTAATAACTTAATGTAACAATACCCAATTCCATCCACGAGAGATCCCCACATCAATGTGCCCTGTGGAAATATGCCACGCTGTTTATAGCCCCTAGTTAACCAAGATCCATAAAAGACTAACAAAAAATCGACAACTGTATGTCAAAAATCCATAAGACACACTCGCAAGGAACCTGCATGTGTGTGAAGTCCACACATAGCGTCCCAGATATATTCATACTTATTGCCAAAAAGAAACCCATTGTTATATATATTAAAAAAGCCCATACTTCCACTAATGAAAGTTACCGGTTTAAAACACCAAATGTCGCTGAATATGCCACTTGCCTCGATCTGAGCAGAACGCGGTCTCCTAAAACGCCATCGGAAGCGAGACTGTGTTGTAGTCCTTCCTATATCGTACCTGAACAGAACACATTGTGATCACGTGGCATGTTAGCCTTACGTGACCACGTAACCGCCCCAAATGCACGAATACTAAAGCGCCATCTTGAAATGCACAAATTATGAGGAAATTTGATGAAAACCCCTCCAAAAGATGGTAAAGAGGGTTCAAATACGTTATTTACATTATATATCTAACCAGACCAAAGAAATTCTATAGTGTGTGGGCGTCCTAATGTAATAGCGCAAAGCAGACAAGAATTATATTAAGGATATTTGTGATATATAAAAAATGACATCCAGTTGTCATAGTACGGGAAAAAGAGACAGCATGTACGGAATCAAAAGATTCTTACATATTGTGTATTAGTTCGTGACAAATGGTCGTGAGATGTATGGGCGTCCTTCTAAGGTGACGCGAGACAAACAACCGTATTATTTATAATGTTTATCAGCAACGCCCAAATGTCATAATAAGGGGAAGTGGAAAAACGAGTACGGGATCAAAAACAAATGAAGACCCCTAAAGACAATAAGCTCAATATTCTCTCGAGGTCGTATAGGTCCAAAGGAGGAGCATGTTAAATCACTTGGCCAAACAGAGGTCCATGTTGTCTCCAACATGAGTTAGAGGTATGGGCTGAATGTCAATTACACCTAATAATAAAGAGGGTCCAAGGGCATGGTCAGTATAAATGAGTGAGTGAGTGTGAAAAAGTCTATATAAGGGCATAAAAAAGACCAAATCTACTATTCGTTCTAACATAGTGAGAATGGCCTGGGCCGATAAGATCTAATATTATGAGCACATCTTCAAGGGATCAAATACTGAATCTAATATTATTAACATATCATTAGTATGAATTATGCTACTTTTGAGGAAGAGAAAAATGAGAGAGGGTATGAGAACATGTTGGAAACCCTCGTTATTCATAACACAATAGGTATAAAAGAATCTGGGGAATTGCCCTTTTTGAAACCCAGAGTACCATATAGTGTTCAACAATATGAACTCAATATAGTAAAACCTTCAAACAAACCCAAACATCATGTGAATGAAAAAACTAAAATAAAAGTGAGATATAGGTAAGGACAACATTGAGCATAGACTGACACATACATATATAACAACATATTTTTTTCAATTCCATTTCCAGAATGTTATATGGTTAACAATGGTGTAAACTCAGTGTAATCGAACCAACCAGCAGATCAAACATAGTAAGAAAGGAGATGCCAAAATGTAACACGAGATGAAGGCAAGGGTAACATTGGAACTAGACCTACATATACATATATAGCAACATCTTTCTTACATAAAGTGCAGTAAAGAGAATGGCAAATCAAAGCATAAGGCTGTAATCACAACATCATCCAACCATTTATAAGTGGTAATGCATTTCATCCTCTGTATTGTGTCCCATTTCCGTACATCTCAACCGGCAAATCCAGATTGCTTCCCTGCGGCGTAGTGGCAGCTCCCTGTTCCCCCCGCGTGGGTGCACTGGGATGTGATCAATACCATGAAACCACACCTTACATTCCCCACCATGATGTTCCCCCATATGGTAGGTCATTGGATATTTGAGATCATTATTCTTTATGGCACGTACGTGCTCCTGTATCCGCTGCTTGAGTGGTCTCACTGTGCACCCAATGTAAATCCTATTGCATTCACACCCCAATGCATAAATCACATATTTGGTCTTGCAATTAATGAAGTGTCTTATTTCATACTCCTTGTTGGTATTATATCTGAACTTTTTTATCTTGGTGATACCACAAGAGCACACATTGCAACCCTGGCATGTGAAGAAACCTTTGGGAGCTTGGGGGAGCCAGGTTGTGTTGCTGATGTCCCTAACATAACTGGGACAGAGTATGTTTCTCAGGGTTTTCCCCCTACAGAAAGTAACCTTCGGTGTGGACGTAACATGTTCCCTCAGACTAGGCGTATCATACAGCAAACCCCAATGTTTTTTAAGAATCGTAAACACCCTGTTGCTATTGTCAGTGTATTGGGTGACAGAGGCCAAATGCGAATTTGAAACCCTACTGTTGACCCTGTTAGGTTTTTTCACCAGGGTACTGGCTCTGCTTACTTGTTGAATTCTTTGGTCTGCTTTATCAAGGATGTGTTCACTATAACCCCTGCTTTTGAATCTATTTTTGACATCCAGGATGTTCTCTCTGAATGTCGATTCTGTGTTGCAGTTCCGGCGAACACGTACCATTTCGCCATATGGTAGATTTCTTTTTACAGACTTGGTCCAATGCCAAATGTAGATTACAAATGTTACTTCTTCAGTCAAGAACACCAGAGAGTATGTGAAACCAGAGATGAGTGTGTTGAGAGACTGGATCTCCTCATAATACACTTCGGGGGATATTCTCAAGAACAGGCGATAATTATCGCCAATCTGGGTTAACGCAAATTTACATATCGCTGTCTATCGCGGGAAAAGAACGCCGTATCAACGGCGTATTCTCAACATGCCGGCAACAGGTGATAGGTGTCGTGCCGAGGTGTCCTAAGTGCGGGGAAGAAAAAAGTAATGTTGAACATATGTTCCTGGAATGCCCGTTATTACGAGATTTTTGGCAAGATGTGAGTAATACTATATCGCTAGTACTTGGCGTTTCAATCCAGGTAAGCATCTCCCTTGTCTTTTTTGGGCTTCCAGATAATTATGAAGTATTAATGCAAGATACAAGAAAATTAATTTTCTATTTAATATTGCTAGCTCGCAGAGAAATCTGCAAGTATTGGATTAAAGCCCTGCCACCAAATAAAGCAGAGTGGTTAGCTTCTGTAAAATATATATTTAGGATGAACAGAGCCTTAAAGCAGAAGAGTAATGAGTTCTGGCTCCCCTTCGAGTCCTGGATAACCCCCTTTGTAAATTTGTAAATTTGTAAATATATAAAAACATATGCAAATATAAAAACATACTCATAGTCCTATGATTAGGCCTCTATGCCATGTTGCTCGTTTACTCCGGTGGTGGCCTGAAAACGGCTTGGTTTTTTTGTTGTTGTTTTTTTTGGTCGCTAGTAAGGCTGCCTATGGTTGGAGTATTAGAAGCAAGGTATAGAGTGACCCATCTTAGGTCCGAATACAAAAGAACTCCGGATGGTGCTGTGTACAGGGAGACCCCGGAGGTTATCTCTTCCTATACCTTTTGTGGACCTAGGCTGATGAGGACAAAAAAACAAACAAAAAAAACAGGCGATAGCATCCCGATAACGCGTCAAATGTCTGCGTCAAACTTACCGGGACGCCGATAAAAAAGGAAACCCGAACGTGAAAAAAGTTGCGATGGGCCCAACAGAGATAAAAATATCAGCGATAATCAGCACCAGGCTTGCTATTCCCACGTCAGGCGGGAAAATTCACCATAAAAGCTGCAAAAAAGAAAATGAAAAAAACACTAAAAACTGAGAAGCACCATGGAGGAAGCTGGAGCAACTACAGAAGCCAACCAGAACCCCACAAACCCCCGGAGGACCAGCCAGGTGCCTCGGTGGTAGTCCGGGGTGAGGGGGGTGGTGGTGGGGGTGGTCCTGGGGGTGGTGGCGGTGGGTGTTGTGGCCCTCTTGGGTCTCCGAGCTGCATGATTAGTAGCTCCATGGCATCTGTTGGTCTTCAGATGTGGCTCTGGGCTGGGCTCCCTTTATACTGCAGGTTTCGTCCTACTTAAGACCAGAAAAAAGCAGGTCTTAAGTCCCGGCTGCTAACGTGCCTGTTTTTGGACCGCATCGCCGATCTGGCTGGTCGTTGAGAATATCGCAAAGTGGTTTTATCATGAGTTTTTGCACGGGAACGCCTACTCTGCATATGATTAGCATTAGTTGTTGCTGTCAGCCTTGGCGATGATTTTACGGCAACTATCGCAGGTAAACTGGCGATGTCGGCTGTTAGCGCAGGCTTGTGAATAGGGCGATAAATCTATCGCCATTTTCGTGGCGGAAAAGTGCCGCTAAATCGGCGATGAGTCCTTGAGAATATGCCCCTTCAAGTTTAATTAATTTAATGATGAGAAAGCTACCCACCTCAGAGTTATAGATGGATGTGTGTCAGATTCATTTTGACGATGAATGCTGAAGGAAATTCTTCTTTTTTTTAGTATAGTACTTTTATTGAAGATAGAGAATAGTAAGGAATACAAAAATATAAGGAAAATATACCTTATTAACATTTCAAAACATTAGTGGAATCAATTGAACCAGAAAATCCTTAACAACATAGGAATATGAAATCTAGGTATAGTAATAAACAGAATAAACAGGAATGAAAAACTATACAATTTATAAAACATTTTCTTTTTTTTTACAAAAAGGAATAGAAGAGAAAAGAAGAAGGAAAGAAAAAGAGAGAACAAAAGAAAGAGAAGAAAAGGAGAAATAATGAGTTATTAGCGAGAAGAGGAGTGTGAAGAAAGGAAGGTAGTAAAGGGGAGCCAGAGAAGGTCAGATTTGATTTTCCGAGATAAAGAAGAAGAAGAAACAGTAGTTATTCTATGTTCATCACAGATAAGGTTCCACCAAGCCATAGTAGATAACTTAGAATTGTCTTTCCAACATGATAAAATAATTTTAAAAGCAAGAGCAATAAATAGATCAAATAAAACAGGTTTTGGAGATAAGTTATCAAAGTCAACAGACAAGGTACCAAGAAAAACATTCCGGACAGAAAGTGGAATATTACATGAGAAAATCAATAAACATTTTGCCCAAATAGTTTTCCAAAATACATTAACCTTAGGACAATGATAAAGGAGGTGACTCGGAGTACCATCAGATTCAAGACATGACCAACAGGAGGAGGAAACAGAGGAGTCAATTTTTTGCAGAAAAAAAGGGGTAATTACAGCTCTACTATAGATAAAAAATAAAGATTGAGTTATATTGGCAACCTCAGAGGTTTTAAATAATTTACTCCATAATAGGTCCCATTGTTGGATAGATAAAGATTGAGATAAATCTCTTTCCCATAATAGTTCAGTAGGTGATTTATTTCTTATAGTAAGAGGGGAAGAGAGAGATTTATAAATAAAGGAGGCTTTAGGTGTGGAATCAGTAGAAAGATCATATAGAGGTGTCAGAGGAATAAATGGTGTAACATCTGGTGTAAAGTTATTGTTTAATAAATAAGTACGAAGTATAGGAATTAATTGATTGTATTGTTGGAGACAGGAATCAGGTAGGCCATATTTCTCCTGTAATTGTGGGAAGGATAAAATATCATTATGGAAAGTCAAATGATGAACAAAAAAAATACCCTTTTCCTTCCAATGTTTGAAGTAGAATGATTTGTGGCGAAATTTAATGAATTTGTTATACCAAATAGAGGATGCAACAAAGGATTGATGAGAATCAGATCCTTGGTTAAAAAGGGTGCGTAAAAAATAGTGGGAATACTTAAGAATAGGGGGGCATATTATCTAAAAAGTGCGCTAAACATCGCAAAGCGTGTTTAACGAGCACTTTTTTATCGCCGGCTATCGTCGGAATAATTTGCCATGCTAACGCTGTATTAGCGTCATTTAGCGCTATGGCGATAATTATTCCAGCCATAGCGGTGTTTTCCATGAAACATCGCTGGTTTTCCAGCGATGTTTCATGGAAAACAGCGATAACCTTGCTGATACGACCCTGTGGTCGTATCAGCATAATCCACCCCCCCATGTTAGATATGGTTAACACCTGCTAATTGCAGGTGTTAAATAAATGGCGATGACCCCGGTTAGCGCGACTTTTCACGTCGCTAACTGGGGCCATGGCCACCTTGCTAATAGGCGATAGGCCTGTTAGCGGGTGTTTCCCAGGTTTGTTCGTCGGGAACGCCCACTTTGCATGTCATTAGCGATAAATATCGCAGACATGCAAAGCAGTAAAAACACGGGCGCTAATGCCCGAAAACTGTCTCTAACTGCTGTTAGAGACAGTTTGCTGATAGGGCGATAAGAATATCGCCGCTTTAGCGACAAAAAGTGCCGCTAAAGCGGCGATAGTGCCCTTGCTAATATGCCCCAGGGTTTTTAGATATGAAGGTGTAATTACACATAGAAACAACATTTCGAAAAGAAAATTCATTTAACAAAGAACGTTCAAAAACAACCCATGTAGGTATAGGAGAATCATGATAATTTTTAGATATAGCAAAACATTGACGGATTAAAAAGGCAGTATGATATAACTTAAAATCAGGAAATCTAACACCCCCTTCAGTTTTTGGTCTAATTAGCTTCGATAGGGCAAAACGAGCACGTCTGTTGTTCCAAAGGAACTTAATACAAATGGAGTTGATTTGGGAAAAATAATAATTAGGAATTTTAAAAGGTAACATAGAAAGTAAAAAAAGAACATGAGGGACAATCATCATTTTGATAGTATCTAATCTACCCCACCAAGATAAAAATAGTGGAGACCAGGAAGATATTAACTTTTGGATTTTGGATTTGAGGACGGTGAAATTATGAACAAGTGTGTCAGGAATAGTGGACGAGAACCAGACTCCTAAATATTTAATCTTTTGGGGACACCATGTGAAATTTGTCTTATGAAACATATAATGGTAACAAGAGGCATTTAGCGGTAGGATTTCAGTTTTAGAAAAATGTAATTTGTAACCAGAAACCTTGGAAAAAAGAGTAATCTCTTGCAAAAATGGGTCAATGGACGTAGAGGGATTAGACATATAAATTAAAACATCATCTGCATAAGCAGATAGTTTTACTTCTTGAGAGTTGAACTTAAATCCAGTTATATCAGGGTTGCATCTGATTCGCTCCAGAAAAGGTTCCATGCATAGGAGAAAAAGAATTGGAGATAAAGGGCAACCTTGCCTAGTACCTCTATGGAGTTTAAAAAAGGGGGAAAAATGTCCATTAACAAACACACAAGCACGTGGATCAGTATATAACAATTTATTTAAAGAGATAAAATTATGACCAAAGGAATACCAACGAAGGGTAGAAAACATAAAATGCCAATTAATACGATCAAATGCTTTCTCAGCATCAAGTGACAGAGCTGCTATGGGAGAGGGATATTTTTTCCCAAGGGCAAGAATATTAGAAAACATTCTGGAATTGTCAGATGCAAGTCTGCCCTTAATAAAACCCGATTGGTCAGGTTTAATAAGAAGGGGGATAATATCATTCAGACGGGAAGCTAAAATGTTTGCAAAGACCTTACAATCATAGTTAATTAGTGAAATTGGACGGTAATTTTTATATAAGGAAGGGTCTTTATCGGGTTTGGGGATAATAATAATAAGGGCTTCTAAAAAAGACCCACTGGCTTTAGACTTAGACAAAAATGAGGTGTAGAGTTCAAGTAATTTGGGAGCAAAAATGGAGGAAAAAAATAAGAGTAGCTCAAAAGTGAAGCCGTCAGGGCAAGGAGCTTTGGCTTTTTTTTAGGGATTTAAGAGCATCAGTAATATCTGAAAGGGAAATGTCTTTTTCTAGGGAGGATAGGGTTTCAGGAATGGAAGGAGGGTTAGGGAGTCCTTGAAAAAACGAAGCACTATCTTCTACGGAGGGGTTTGCATCCTCAGTATATAATTGTTCATAATAAGACTGAAAGGCATTGGTAATGTTGGGATCTGAAGACAGCATCTCATTACTATGTTCACATCGAATGGGACCAAAAATATTCCTCTCAGATTTAATTTTTAAATAATTGGCTAACAATTTACCAGCCTTATTTTGGCCGCCATGATACTTAGACTTAATTTTAAGGAGGACATTACAAGCATCAGTCGTGACAATTTTGTTCAAAGTAGATTTAGCCTTAATCAAATCATGTAAGCATGAGGAAGATTTGGAGGTAAAGTAAGCGTGTTCAAGATTTTTAATATGTTTGAGGGTAGAGAGATATTGAGCATTTAATGTTTTTTTCTTTCTGGCAGAGTAGGCAATTGTAAAAGCCCTGAAGGAAGCTTTAAAAGCATCCCAGTTGTTAGGAATAGAGGTATCTTTAGAATGATTAAATTGAAAAAATTCATTAATAAACGAGGTCGCTTCAGCAATAAAGGTTTGGTCTGATAATAAAGTGTTATTAAAGCGCCATCGGCCCTGTTTGGGGGAAAGGAAGGACAAATCCAAGGAAGATAAGACAGGAGCATGGTCAGAAATAAAAATAGAACCAATCTCTGATGATTGAATAGAGGGAAGTAGGGATTTGGAAACCAAAACATAATCAATACGAGACATAGTGTGATGTACATTTGAAAAAAATGTGAATTCACATAAATCAGGATTACAAGTTTTCCACACATCAAAGAATGGATGAGAGGAAATGGCAGACTGAAAAGCTTTATGGGAATTATCAGGTTTGAATTTGCACTTAGATTTTCTATCAGTAAAAGGATCTAACAAATCATTAAAGTCACCGGCGACAATTATATTAGGGTTGGAAATTGAAGAAAATTTCACTTTGATACTATGCCAAAATTCCGGGTCAGCTTTGACTGGGCCATAAATATTTTAAAAAGTTACTTGTTTTTGGAATATAATAGCATCAACCAAAACCCATCGTCCATTCGTATCACATTCAGTGGATAAAATTTGAGTATTAAGAGATTTATGGAATAAAATGGCAACACCACCTTTACAATTAGCAGCAGGAGAAAAAATAACTTGGTTAACCCATTGATGTTTGAGTTTGAGAGATTCAATGTCATTACAATGCATTTCCTGTAAAAAAGCTACATGGGAATTAAGTTTAGATAAATGGGATAGTACCTTTTGACGCTTTACGGGGTGACCGAGACCATGGACATTCCACGATACAACATTAAACATGTTGCGGGTTGAGGAAGGGAATATGGAGATGGGTATAAATGGCTGCAGAGACAATAAAAGAGACAAAAAGACACCATTTAACAACAACTACAACATAACATAAGGCAAGAACAATAAATTGGCCAGATGAACAATTTAGAAACACACTCATGTGAGAACAAGAAAAAAGGTTAAAGAAAATGAGGAAAAAGAAAGTCCAATACAAGAAAGAAAGAGAAAGAGGGGAGGAAAGAAGAAGGAGAGAAAAAGTAGACAGATCAAGGAAAAAAATCCAGATCTGAAGTGTAACGATTAACAGGTAGGCGAAGAGCATGTTAACACCGAGAACAAAGACGGCGACAAGAACGAACTAAAAAATGAACAATATGGAGCCTCTTGAAGAATGGAGACATATAGAATAATAAGAGAGAAAGAGTGAAGATTACTGAAGAATGAGAATAATTAGGTAATAGTACAAAAAAGAAAAAGAAGTAAGGGTACCATAGAAAAGAAAAGAAGATTAATAGAAACAAAAAGAAGTATGTGTTAGAGAAGAAAAATCAACAAACTGAAAAAGAGTTTAATTATTAGTCTCCATGTTGCGAGAAGAAATACTACTTAGAGTTTCAGTTTAGCCGTATCGTCGAAAGAACGTGAGTTTCCTTCTTGTGTAATCTTGCAGGGACATGGATGAAGAATGCCATATTGAATGTTCAAGTGTCTCATCTGGGGGGAAGAGCTAAGAATTCTTTCTGACGGGCATTCGTTGCATTAGAGACATCCTGTGAGATAAAAAGATTGTGACCAGACCAAATAAGACGACGTTTATTTTCACAGCCTTCAGGACACGCATAAGGTCAGTAAATTCCAAAAAGAGCATTATAATACCACGTGGCTTATTTGAGTTAGGTTGAAGACGACCCAACCAATGTGCACGTTGTATATTGAGAGACGATGAAGATTGAAGATCCAGGAGATCCGGGAGAAACTTCTTCAAGAAGGATAAAATGTCAGAGCCCTCAATATTCTCCGGAAGACCATAAAGACGAAGATTATTTCTTCGGTTTTGATTTTCAAGGCCTTCGGTGTGGAGTTTGAGTTTTTGTATCTCTTGCTCTAACATAGGTATTTTTGTAGATATGTCTTGAAGATCTCCCACACGATGTTCTAGCTCTGACACCTTCCCCTCCATGAAGATCCGCAATCTTCTATTTGTTGCAGCTTCTCATTGGTTGCGCACATGAATGGTTGAAGACCACGTACCTCTTCCAAAATAGAGTCTAAAACAGGATTCTGGGAAGATAAAATAGGAGAAGGCGGGTCATTCTTCGCTCTTTTTGGTTTTGTACCTGAAGACATTGGTTTAGAAGATGCGTGTGAGTCACTGGCCATCATGCTGGGATGAGTAGAACAACGAGCAGGCAATAGAAAAGGTCTATTCCGGCCCATACAGTAAAAAGGAAATATTCAGTTAGAATGACCGTCGAAATGTAGGTAATCTTGAGAGTCTTGAGATATCCAGAAAAGGCAGAGGTGAAAAACGTTAGTCTGTGGCGCAAATACAGAAGGTCATTTGAGGGCAACCCAGATGAAGAGAAGGATTTTCACTATAGAAAACAATCCGTTGCCAGCAGATAATGGAGACCAATTCACCAACAGGTTTTAAATAAGAGCATATCACAATATCGCATATCAATTAGATAAATGTCAATTATGGCTGATAATAATTTTGGAAGGCATTCCACATCCTAAAATGGCGGAACAATAAAGTACCATTAACATCAAAATGTCAGTCAGGAAACTCATAGCCAAAGTTGAGAGGGGCTAGGCAAGTTCCAAAGTACATAAATGTAGCAAATATATATTATAGCAGGCAAAAACTCGTAGCGCGAGCGACGCAACTCAAAATGGCGTCCGCTCGCGTTTTATTGAGGAAAAATCCTCGCTGCGGCTCTTGGGTCCATAACGCACCTTGGTGGCGCTGAAGCGGCGAGTGAACTCACCGCCGATGTCAATTAAAAATAGCCTCAGCCGGGGACATCAAAGGCTGCTCTGGAGACGCAAAACACAGCATCAAAGCACCGTGTCCGCACGGAGCTCACGGAAGGACCGCCATGTTGCTTCGGCGCCAAAGACACACCCCCCTGAAGGAGACTCTTAGCCTAGAGCAAGTCCTCATGGCTGCTTGAGCCCAGGAGCGTGCTAGTCGACAAGTGACTGACATGGAGGCCGAAGGTGCTCAGAGTGCATCAGTCATGAACATGAAAAGTAGGCCAAAGCCTAATGCTGAAGGGTGCAAAGCGAAGTCTCCAGAGAAAACGAAAATGTGTTTCAGATGTGGATTATCGTTTCCACATGGCAGTAGATGTCCCACCATTAGACAGATTTGCAACCGCTGTGGCAAAGCAAAATATTTTGTAACGGTGTGCAAGGCGAATGGAAATTTGAGTGCGTCACAGTGTGAAGAGAAAATGGCCGACCGAGTGCTGCATCAACAACATACGGCGCGCTCCCACAAGGCCAACCGCTTACATCAACTGAGACAAATTGACACGAAACAAAGTCAATCATCATTTAAACCACCGTCAAAGAGTTCTTCAGTGTCAGTTTCCAGTGAAAGTGACTATGATAACTGCACAATGCTGATGTTTACTTCAGAGAGGCATGCATGACTAGTCAAATGCGAAACACAAAGCTGACTAAAGAAAAATTGACATGAAAAAGTATCAAAGACTTACAAACATTGTCTGAGGATTACCCTGAAGAGAAATGACTGTTCAATACATTATATTATTGATAGAGGTGTGTCTGTAAACATCATGCCTGAGGAAAAATATTGTGAATTGTCTCCATTACCACTACGTATGTAGTCAAAACCTAAGGTATGTGCATGGGCTACATTGACACCTTTAAAAGTCAAGCTTCCTTTGTAGCCACAATGAAACACAAGAAAACATGTGGTACGAGGCCCTATTCATGTTCTTTCCGGGACGGCTGCCTGTTTGCTCAGTTTCAACACCGCTGCTGCAATGGGACAGATATGAGTGAACTACAATATGAGTGCTCATCATGAAATAGTAAGTCAAATTCCTTCATTATTTTATGGGTTAGGAAAGCTCAAGACTATGAAAGTACAGTTACAAATGAATGAGGATGTGGGTCCTGTTGCTCAAAGAGCCAGACAAATTGCATTTCACTTGCAAGAAGCTGTTGAAAGAGAACTTAATTGATTGCTCAAACATGATATCATTGAACAATCTACTGGCCCAACATCATGGGTATCTCCCATCGTAGGTACACTCAAATGGGGATTTGTTGGGTATATGGCACTCTCAGACTAGTCCCTCACTCTTATGAATAGATCATATCTTCACTGTGGTGCTTATAGAGGAAGGAGGATTCACCCTACTCCTCCTAAAGAGACCCAGAGGATCAGAAAAACAGCATCAAAGACTCTAGCAAACGCAATCCAAATATACGTAAATACATCAATCGTATATATATATAACCGTATATAAATCGCAATTAGATGTTCTTCTTTCTTTTTATTTTTGGCATACTGGCCACTTCATTCATTTTTTGCCAGCCAACACGTGTTTCGTTGTGTGAGGGTGTACCCCACGACTTCCTCAGGGCTTTCAAATCTTCGGCGCTGAAGAAGAGGCATACTCACTTGCATTGGCTGTAATACTTAGCCGTACTGCTCAGGAACACGTAACTGTACTGGGAAACACCTCATGATAGAAGACCAGCAGATTTGATTTACAAAGATAAACTGAAATAATTGGAAATGGTTAAAAAGTATCTCAATACATTACATCTAGGTCGGAAGTAGAACTGGAGCTACAGAAAACACATTTTGGATTTTACAGCCCTGAGAAAGTCATGGGGTACACCCTCACACGACAAAACACATGTTGACTGGCTAAAAATGTATGCAGTGGCCAGTCGGATGAAAAGAAAAAGAAAAGAAGAACATCTAATTGAGATTTATCTACTCTTATAAATACGATTGATGTATTCACAAATATTTGAATTGCGTATGCGAGAGACTTTGATGCTGTTTTCTCATCGTAGTAGTGCCTAAAAGAGACTGTGAAGGAGCTGTATACCTTTGCGTTGACATGCGTCAGGCGAACAATGCAATCGAGAGAGAATGACATGCAGTCCGCACATTGCTAACATGATAACTTTGCTTTGCTTTGCTGCTGATGGGGGCCACCAATCTTGTTCTCTCTCGCCCCACATCACCCTGGTGGAACTTCCAGTCCCAGGGTGCAACTGTCGCTGTCGTCACGGGGGAGGCGTGGTTACCGCGCTTTAGCGCTGCCTCTCCCCCGTGGCAATGGACGCCTTGCTGCTGCTGGGCGCCACCAATCTTGTTTTCTCTTGCCCCGCATTACCCTGGTGGGACTTCCAGTACCAGGGTGCAACTGCTGCCACTGTCATCATGGGGGAGGTGTGGTCATCGTGCTTTTAGCGCTGCCCCCCCCCGCCGCGCAGGACGCTTTGCTACTGCTTGGGGCCACCAAGCCTGTTCTCTCTCGCCACCATGGTGGGACGTCCAGTCCAAGGGTGGAACTGCCTCTGCCACTGTCATCACAGGGGAGGTGTGGTCACAGCGCTGCCTCTCCCCCAGCAGCACGGGCTGCACCCGAGCCAAGGGTGGGACCATCCACGCCTGTCATAGCCCGGAAGAGGTTGGGCTGGGCCACCCCCCTAAGAACTACTCTCCGATCACCTAGATACTGTGTGCTCTTGTAAACACTGTTAAGGCTACTCCATTCACCTAGCGAGAAGTGGGCTTCTGTTCATCTGTTCACAAAGTGTTAGAGGGAGGAATGGGGAAAAGGAAAGCGGTGGATGCAGGGACAGGGGTGGCATCCAAGAAAAACAAAAAATTGAAGAAAGCTCTGAGACATGCAGGGGGAACTGTGTTCTTGATATTCTTGACAAACTGTTGGTCGAATGTGAAGACATTCTAGACCTGCCAGTATCCGATCCTGACCCTAATTTAAATGCTCCCACAATCCATTGAAGTCCTTCAACAAATAGACCCACATCTCGCATATGTTCAAGAGAAACAATACACGCAACCAGACCCCGACCTGCCCCTGCCAGCCAGTAAAGAAACATCAAACGCAAATAGTACACCGTTCCGAGACCAGGCAAACTCAGACCTTATAGGTAGAAATAGATTTGCACCCCCCAACCCTATTAGATGATCCTACAACTGCAGAAGAGCAAGAGAATATGGGGGAGCCCCTTCATGGGCCAGTTTCACCCAATGCAGATGTTCTCAAGATCATCTGTGATTTAACCTTAGAAATCAATGTCCTTAAGGCCACAATAGGGGCACTCTCAGGGCAGGTGAATCAGCTGATAGCAATGGGGGACAGGTACTGCTCAAGTAAAGATATTGCCACCTGGGATTACCAACTCCCTAGGAAAACAAGAACCCTATTCCTCCACAGGCCTTAATATTACATCCGCCTCAGTGGCCAGTGAAGGAGACATCCAATGCTAGGCTGAAGCAGTGACACATAGGGATTCAATGGCTAAGACAGGCATGCATCTGCATGCTAGGGGCACTCCTGTCCCGCACAGAGAATTGCAGGGTATGGAATCGCTATAAGGCACCCCCCAAAGCAGTATCCAATGCATGAGGTACAATTAGCCTCCTCTACCTCTTGCAGCATTTTTATGATCAATGTACCAAAATACAACAATCAAGAGAGACGTGAAGATGAGACTCCCTCAAGAACAAATAAATCCACTGGAATGGCCATGTGAGAGGTTGTAGGTCTCTGACTAGAGATGACATATTGCAAGCCAGAAGATGTGTTCTTCCTACTAGTCCCACTGATTTGATTGAACTGACTCTTGTGGATGGGAGCCTAGCACACAATTTTATAGCTTTAGATGCTGGATCTTGCCCCCCCAATGTCTAACATACAATTCAAGTATCAGATGGCTCACAGTTCACCCCTTGCTACCCCAACCTCCCCGGCATCCGGCTAGGCCAATCATCACGCTTAGCCTAGATTGAATTACTTCAGCCTAAATCTGCTTGTGCAGATATAGAGCCTGCAACTTTCAAGCTCACTCCTAACCAGGGACCTCCACTGGCCGGTGGGTCACCATTATCCGAACCATCAAGGATGGTAAGAGGTGAGATGATTTAACTAAATGTGGGCAACCAAGAACCATATCAGAGTCCCCCAATGGAGAATCTGCCCCCTCTTTCCCTAATTTGATAGCTCTACAAGGCTACTCACAGGCAGACTCCAATACTCCACTTTCCCCCTCATCGGAAAGCTCTCCTAAGCTCAAGATGGTATTGTGGAATGTGGCAGGGGTCAGGAATAAGACGTGCCTGCCCCACTGGATGAATTTTATTAAATCATTTGACATCTGTATTCTCCAAGAAACCTGGAGTGTAACACCAGTATATGTTTTGGGTTACATAACATTCTATCACCCGGCAATTGCTTCCAAACCGGGCTGTCCCTCAGGAGGACTACTGATATGGGTTAGAATCGCGCTCTTTTGTAATATCCTAGAGCTACCCACAGACAGTCCACACATTCTTGCAATACAACTGAAGGGCAACTCAGGTCATATTCTTGACATCTACAATGTTTACGCTAGAGGCACCAGAGGGGGTATGAGGTCAGCCACCCTATAAGCTCTTGAATAGCTTCTCGACAAGAGGGAGTCCTTTCATCCCTTGATTGTGGCAGGTGATTTTAATTTGACCTTTGAGCCTCTGGACAGGTATGACATCTGTGAAGTCAAAGAGGAGGCCGAACTATGGTCAGTTCCACTTCTTAATTTTCCCCTATCAAGAAATGGTCTCAAGTGGCACTACAACTAAATGCCCTGGCCCTAGATTATAGGCTGAGAGCCACTAATGGAAGGACGATATCAAGTGGAGGAGGAGACAACACTTTCATTGGCTCTAACAGCACGAGCTGTATCTATTACATCCTACTCGACCTTAGGCTCTGGCCAATGTTAATGGATATGCCCGTGGGCAAAAGCATTGACAGCAATCATAACCCTTTAAGTCTGAGTCTGGTATCCCCCTGGGGTAATCCATTCATTACACCCAGAGATCTCCTTCTAACCAAAGGACTGTATCCAGCTAACGATAAAGTCGCCTTAAGTGGTACAGCATACACAGGGATGAAAGCAAACTCGAGATAATTAAGCAGGACTTAAAAGCTTATGTGGCAGAGATTGATGCCCAGTTAGAGGAACCGGGAGAGTGGAGTAAGATTAGTGCTATTTATTCTTGCCATTTTGAGCAGCTGGCCCTGCACTTTGTTGCCCAGCTGCATTGCCTAAAGCATAGATTGGAGAACAAATGGCAACAAACCTGGTTCTCACACTAGTATAGACTCATAAGGAACCAACTTTCCACGGCAATTAAAACTAAGACCACCGCCGCTCTGAGAGTGTTAAGAAGGTCCTATGAACTAGCCATAATAAGAGCGAAGAGGGAGTGGGATGAGGCTAAGTGGAGACTCATTGGGGAAGCATGTGCCCACAAAGACTCAAAAAAATGTTTGTCCCTAGTTGCTATGGAGGACCTGGAGAGTCAGCCACCACTAGCCAACAAAATCTCAGCTTCTGCCTGGCATGACCATTTTAACACTCTATATTCAAGACCAGATAGTACCACCACACAGGTAACCCCTCCTTGACCTACTTCAAGTTACTATCACAGACCACTATACCAAGAGTGACATTCTAGTCTCAATTGAGTCAATTGTTCCGTCAAAAGCTCTGGGTCCCGATGGAATTCCAGATGACCTTTTCCTATATGACAAAGACAGCTGGTCCAAATATATATTGTGGCACTTTCCAACACCATTGCAGTGGGTGCCCCAATTCCAGATTCATGGAAGAGAACAGAGGTAATCCCCATTTTCAAGAAAGGCGATAGGAACCTCCCGTGCAACTATAGGCCCATAAGCCTTATCGATTCCATACAAAAGGTATTTTGTCGTACCCTCCTGTTTAAGATCCAGGGATGGATAAGTGACAACAACATTTTATCCCCTTATCAAGTGGGTTTCCGCAGGAAGATGGGGACAATAGACCAAGTGCTCCATCTTCTCCTTCTATATTGGAAGACTGTGGTCATTGGCAAGGGAAGTTTTTATGTCACATTCATCGTCTTGAAGACAGCCTTTGACCTTGTGCCTTGAAGCACTCTATGTAAAAACAATTGATGGACAGAATGCAGAACAATGTCATACATTCACCCCAGTACAGAGATCTGGGCCTAAATCCATCGTTTTTTTGCTCACCATGCGATTCCAGTTTCAACCTAGCCATATGCAAATCAGTCTTGACCCTGTGCCCAACAGGAACAGTCCAGCCCGAACTAACAGGCCAGGTCCTCCCTGGACTGGAAACAAGCATCCTAGGACTGGTTTCGGGGTTTCACCCCTCATCAGCCAGTATAGCTTGACTCCAGTGGCATGGAGAGCACGGGACCCATGTCTGGGCATACCCGTCCCACTCGGGTGACAAATGCAAAAACAATTGATGGACAGAATGCAGAACAATGTCATACATTCACCCCAGTACAGAGATCTGGGCCTAAATCCATCGTTGTTTTGCTTTGCTCACCATGCCATTCCAGTTTCAACCCAGTCATATGCAAATCAGTCTTGACCCTGTGCCCAATGGGAACAGTCCAGCCTGAACTGCCAGGCCAGGTCCTCCCTGGACTGATAACAAGCATCCTAGGACCGGTTTCGGGGTTTCACCTCTCATTAGCCAGGATAGTTTGACTCCAGTGGCATGGAGAGCACGGGACCCACGTCTGAGCATACCCATCCCACTCAGGTGACAAATGCAAAAACAATTGATGGACAGAATGCAGAACAATGTCATACATTCACCCCAGGACAGAAATCTGGGCCAAAATCCATCGTTTTTTTAATCACGATGCCATTCCAGTTTCAACCCAGCCATATGCAAATCAGTCTTGACCCTGTGCCCAATGGGAACAGTCCAGCCCGAACTGCCAGGCCAGGTCCTCCCTGGACTGGAAACAAGCATCCTAGGACCGGTTTTGGGGTTTCACCCCTCATCTCCTTGTGTTTGAAGCACTCTATGGCAAGTGCTAAAAGGAATGGGGATGGCCATAAAAATTCTGTCCCTAGTAATACGTCTCCACAAGACCAATTATTCTAAAGTGCGCTGGGGTGAGCAAGGCCAGCTTACTGACCCTATTGAAATCAACAGGGGCATACGCCAAGGGTGCGTTTTGGCACCAACTCTTTTTTCCATCTTTATGAACCAAGTAGTTGAATTTATATCTTTGACACGAGCTGATGCCCCAACGCTAGGGAGGGAAAAAATTGTAACACTTTTATTCGCAAACGACACCTTGTTCATTTCGAAAACTCCTGGGGGTCTCCAGCTACTCCTAAACCAATTAAAAGTTTTCTGTGACATGCAAGGCCTCGAGATTAATACAAAAAAAACTAATTTCATGTTGTTAAATCCTCACAAATCCTACAGAGGGCGGCCAACTCTAGGTAGCGTCCCACTAGAGAGGATTGGTAGTTTTGAATACCTGGGTATTAAACTAGCAGACGATATGTCCTGGAAACACACACATAACTAAGGTGACTATGAAGTACAAGCAAATAGTTGGGGCCCTAAGAAAAGAACACAGTACCTCATTTAGTAAACCTGTCGCAGCCGCCCTTGAGATATACAATTCCAAGGCAGTGAGTTGCGCCCTTTATGAGGCTGAACTGTGGGGCTTTGACAGGCGGTATGACCTTTTCATATCTGAGAATAAGTTCCGAAGGAGCTTGGCGACATTACCCAAGAGCAAACCACTCTGAAGGATGATGATTATTCTGTGGTTCGTGTATTTGAAAGTAGGCCCAGGGCAGCTCCTTTATTATGATTACGGAAGCTGCTATGTTGTAGGTTGTTATCAGGTAAATCCCTGAAGCGCACACATCTTTGCCTTTTTACCAGGAGAATTATAATCTCCCAGGAAAATTTTATCATAAGAGGTGATGGGTTTATCAGTGTTATAAAAGTGGAAGCCATCAATAAAATGTTTTTGCTACCAGGTAGGCAGCATAAGATGTTTAGCCTAAGTGGCTTGGGTGGCTATTTGTAATCTTCACTGTGAGGCACTAGTATGAGTTGTTTAGTTGATTAATCAGTTTGCATCTTAGTGACTCCATACCATTTTCTTTCTTCGCTTTGATGAAGCATCCTCGACCAATTGTACGTTATACAAGGATTGTATCCGGTTTTCTTCCTCTCAAATTTGCACTGTTCTTTTGATTTTTGTCTGCCCACTAATGCTGCTGTGTTTTAAGTTTTAGTTGATATGAGTCAATAAAACAGAACACCTTCAGGAGCTTGCCATTTTGAGATTTCAAAGATTGCTACACTATTCCCCTCATTGAACATTACCCGCAAGACAAGATGGCAGCAGTGGGATAGGGCGCACCTTCCTGGAGCATCTAACATGATGAGCTCGACTGACTGGAGGAACCCCACCGCCCGCCCCAAGCATCTGTGCCAGCCACCATTTGTCCTCTGCTTAAAAGCTGTCATTCATTGGAACTCTGGATGTCTGGGCATATTTATTGGATTGTTGGATGGTACTCCTTCAACTAGCAGTAGCTGGATGGTTCATGGGAAGCGACGTAGAGCTCCGCAGAGCGTGTCCTCAAGCCCCGGTATGCTGAAGTGGGAGTGGAGCAGGAAGTGACTTTTTGAAGATGTGGCTCCCAAAGGCCGTCTAAGAGGCAGCAGAGGTAACACGCGCACAGCAGTGAATGCTGGAGCGCAGTCCGACGCCAGGTTGTGTGAATGTGGTAGGAGATCACAGTGTTGTCTAGCTTGCCCGAGGCACCTCATGGAGCAGACTGCTAGCTGTAGGACCACTACTATCTCTGCTGTGTTGAAGTTTGGGGTCGGAGATGGCACTATTCTTACCTTGAAGCTGCTATTTTGTGACTTGTTTAGTTATGACATCAACTGGACTGTCACTAGCTGCTTGCTTTCCCTCCTCCATCTAGGTGTAATCACAGCGGCCATGTTGATAGGACTACGGGCACCCACTTGTTTTTATTTTCTTCAGTACCTGCTTTATGTTTACTGTCCCCACATATCCTCATGGCTTAAGTCTAAAAGCATGCTGGGATTTGTTTATGTGGGTGATTGTTGTTTTAAACTTATGTAATTCTTTATAATGTTCTTATGTACCCTAGCTGATGTAACTGTTCTTTTATAAGCTGCTTGTATGCAGAAGTAACTGTTTGGTGTAAAGTGTTCAGTTACCTTTTCTGGTCTAGTTCATGCTATATAAAATTGCAAATGAAATAAGCAAATAAATAAATACTTATTTTCACTGCTACGTCTACTTATAACTTCTACTATGGTGCCCTGATAGTTGGTGATGATACTATAATGTCACTAAAACATGCTTTTTCTTTTCGTTTTTTTCTCAGGCACCTCAACCATACTGCTGCAAAGTGTGCACCTCATCCTTAATGTATCAAATCTGTTTACCCAAATTTTGGTAAGTAGACATACACCCACCACAATCTATTGACCAGCGGAATCCATTATGTGCCCTCATATCTCCAAACATCTCACTATTCTGTTCCAGCAACATAGAAATATTCTCCATACGCAGAAGGTCCCACGATCTGTGCAGCCTTTTCCTTTACTCAGGTAGTCTAAATACCTCACAGCACTATGATAGACTTGCCTTACAGTATATAGCTCTACTGTTGTTTATTTTCCCTTCTGTGAGCTCAAAGGCTATATCTATGCATTTGACAGTCCTAAGGCTGTGGAAGCAGGGAAGCTGGGAATTGCAGTGGTGGCCATTTTATACAGCACATCTAAGATTCCCTCCCAATAGTGTTTAAGTTTCGGACAGTGCCATAATAAGTGCAGGAGTGGAAGTATGCCTAATATCCTACTTCCATGTTAGCTATATCCAGATTTCCACGAATCCTAGTCATTCATTCTGTCTGGTGTGAACTATCAGTAAGTGGCACCTTTTACCATTGTTTGCCTTCTTTCTTCACTTCAAAAGGTGATATGGGCCCAGTGACATACATCCATATATTCCCTCCCTTTGAGTGTTCGGCACAGTTCTCCCTCTTATCTCCTCTGACCTGGGTGCGTATCACAGATAGAGCGCATTTTCCTTGTTTGCGCTGGACACACCTTTTAAAAGGTGTGTAGTACTTGAAATTTTGGCTTCGTGTCATAAGCATCGTCGAATCATGACGATTTTGGTATCAGCAGAACGACAATGACGAACATACTATATCCAGGCAATTTCGGCGTGTTCGAATGGCTGGATCACCTTCAAATCAGGGATTTCGTCCTGAACCCTCGGGTTCCATTTTGTGCATGGCAGCCATTTTAAGTGGTTGCCCTCACATAGGCTGATAACTAAGGCCAAAACGAGTCTGAAGGACACGTACACCTTTGTTGACTTTTGTGTGACCTGGGCAAGCTGACTCCACTGCCTGAAGCCAAACCTGTTCGACCAGTTCCTTTCCCAGTGACCGATCAAGATTAGTATCAAGGCACAGCAAACCATAAACCTTTCATCACATTCAAACCACTCCTAATCTCTCACACACCTGTCTATGTTTCTTTCTTTATGACTTGCTTTACGAGGAGGAGGTGCCCGATTTTATTAGGGGTCCATCTGATATCTGATGAGAATGTCGGGCCTTGCCGGGAAATTGGTCTTGGGATGGACAAACTGAAAATGGGCTTGTCATCATGACTCTGCTTTTTCAATGTTGTAAATATCTGAATGGTAAACTGTAAAGAAGGAATGTTAGGTATTTTGCATGCTTGCACAAGCTAGGACTGCCCCTTACTTGTATGCTGAAGTTTGTAACCCTGAGAGCATATAAAAGGCCTCTGTTCTTTGTATTCCTCAGACTGCCTCATACAGTTGCTACGGCTTCTGTGTGACGTGGCCTCACTTATGTAAGTTTAATAAAGATGTCTTTTCATATTTCAGCTTCTGTAAAGTTCTTTATATTAATAAGATCCCTGAGTTGAAGATTAGATTTACTTCAAATGGCGCAGCCAACGCGGGGCCTCATCAGAGAAGTGGCTTTCTGTGGGAGATCTTGTCAGGAGACTGAAATCTACTGAGGAGGACAGAACAAGATTCTACTAAGGAGGTACTCTGTGCACAAGGATTCTGGAGATTCTTTGTTTCTGCAGCCCAGTACATTTCTGATCTTCCTGATTTTTGATCCTCCACATGACGTCACTCCTGACTGAGAACCTTTTTTGGCGTGAGTATTCTAAAAGACCGTTAGGTCATGTAGAACTTGACAGATAGAATTTGGATAACCTTTTGATTAGTAAAAGTAAGAGTTAAGTATAAGTGGGTCGCTCCCAGTCGTTTGTTCTTTGGTTCCTTGGTTCCTTTGAGTCTTAGTTTGATTGGTTCTTAGTTTGTTTGGTCCTTAGTTTTATTTGAAGATTGCAATTTTCAAAAACCGAGGGTCTTGTATATTTACGAGTGTATCGATAGAGTTAGCCCCTTGAAGTTTGAAGCTAGATTAGTGAGCTATAAGATGCCTGATCTTAGCAAATTTGGAGCTTTATGTTGGCCAACTTTGTATACGTTTGGATTAGCCGGCTTCCCCTAAAGGGAAAATCTAAATAGGTTTAGATTTACAAACATATTTCTTCCTTGGTGATTTTGTATCCCCAGGGAATTAAAATATGACATAATACAAAACAAGGATCCTTTGTTCTGCGCAGTTTTTATGAATGAAGATATGCAGAACGATTTTGTTTGGTGTTCTGCTAACCAAAGCTAGTGAATTGAGTGTATTTTCGTAGTCTTTTTAAAAAAAAAAAAAACACAATTGAGAAGCGTTTCTTGTAAATATAACTTACGACTAGTATTTACAAATGGTTTGGTTCTAGTACAGTCTGTGGGCTGTCCTGAGTATTGATAGGTGGGTTAAAATGTGTGTGTTTAAATGTCTGTGGTTTTCCTATTAGTGCAACTTCTGTAAGAGAATAGCGTTGGCGCTATTCATGAAATGCATGGCTAAAAGCGCGCCGTATTGTGTGTCCTGAGTGTTTCACCCCTTTCTGTTTATGTCTCAAATGAGCTCAATGTATGTTCGTGGTTTTTCTTGATGTTTTCAGTCTATTAAGCAACATTTTGTAAGTATATTATTGGGTCTGTTGCTAAATAAAATTGTCCTTTTTAGAAAGAAAAATGTGGCGCCAAATTTTGTCATGTTTTAAGTTAGGCTTCTGTGTTTAGGCTTATAAATAAATGCGTCTAAAATGATAGGCAAGGGATGCAGCTTGCTCTTATATGTGGAATTATCAAAAATAAAAGGTTTTTTTTATTTTTTATTATTAATTATGAAAAATAATTATTAAAAATAAGTGCTACAAAATTCGTTTTTACTATTCATGAAGCTTAAAGCTCATACTATGACATCCTAGCATTAAAATTTAATTTAAGTTGTGCTATACCGAATAATGACGACATTAGCATATGGATTTTCACTTGGCGCAGGTGTGAAAAACTCATTTTTCTAAAGATTTACATGAGATATGTCTAATATCTAATATCTGTAATGTGTAAAGAACATCCTGAGGATGATTAATATGTAACATACTTATGGGATATTTATTTTTAAGTGCCCCAAACATCAAAGTCGAATTTGGGTATTTTTGCCATTTAAAATAGCTTTAAAGTGCTTTAGGCTTCAGTAAATGAATACATTTAGGTATAAAACACAAATTTGCAGGTTATTCCCATTTTGGGTTCACTTGTTGCTGCTTATGATACTATTACAAGTTTACCTGTGTTGTGAAGGGATATACATGACGATGTGTATCCTGCAAACAGTTAGGAAGATTTGCTTTGACACTAAATTTCACAGAAAGACAGACAACACTTCACCAGTGTATGTCAAATTTGGCTTTAATGGTATTTGAAGGAAAAATAAAAAGATATCAAGGAAACAAGGTTTCATTTTTTTTTCCCTGAAGAAGGAACTGGAACATTAGCGGAGGTTACCGTATATGGTTTAGCGGCCAGCGGTAGAGCCAACCTTTTTGTCACCCCCTGATGTCACATCATGCCTAGTTATTGGGGATTTTAGCTGTGTCCTAGTTCCATTTCCCTTTTTCCATATTCTTTTCACCAGTTTGCCTTTTATTGATGTATTGTTCAAGTTCACACTTCCAGACCGCAGTAATATATCAGAAACCCCCATATTATGTATAATTCCTTTTGTATCACCAGACTGGTTTTCAAGAATTCTCTTTAGGCCCACTGCAATGTTTTCCAGTCTGATTGTTAGGATAGTGATGGACTGGTTAACTGACTCAATACTATAACAAAACAAGTTTTCCATCTCAATAAGAGATACCTTACATTTTTTTTTTTTTTAACATGACAAATTTTCAATGACTCTTTTTAATGTGGTTATTTTTACCCTTTTGTTCATACTGCTTTAATTTTTGGTGGGATCAGATGTGTTCTAAATTATGGAAAGACCAGGACTCTCTAGTTCTTGTCTTTTGTTTCCACATTTTGATCATTAGCCTGTGTATTGCATAGTGCACCTGATGCACAACTTTTAAAGGGAGGTATCTACATGCCCTGATAATCTGTATTATGCGATTTTTCTTTTGAGATGTTTTTAAGACAAGGAATTTAGGAACACCTAGACTTAATCATGTCGCTATCTACCATTAGATGATGGAGAATATGCTCTCACACGGAAACCCAATTGAAGAGCCTAGAGGCACTGTTGTGCCTACTGCCTTTGTCTTTGTATTGCCTTTGAGAAATGACAGTGTGTTCTAGACCAGAACTGTCTCATGGCCTATGGCCATTCCCTCGCAGATTGCAGGCCACCTGCTTGCAGTCCCCTTGTTAAAACACAAATAAATTGTATTTGCATTAATTTTAAGAAAACAACTGCGTCACATTTCCTACTTCACAAATGAGAGGCGGACGTCTGGTATCTCCGAGTATTATGCTTGCTTCATCAGAAGGCGTTGAACATCAAAAAGAAGCAGGAGAGTTTCAGTGCAAAAGAGCGAAAGGATTGAGGCCTGAGTTTTCACCTGTCATGTGCTGGTAACCTCTGACAGTGTGCAGTCCCTTGAGCCCCTCGGCCTGAGTTTTGGCCACACAACCCTTTTCCTTTGCTCCAACGGAAGTGCAGTGCACCGGAAGATGCAAGAGTGGGAAAAGGCACTACATTATGGTGCCCATCAAAGAGCAGCCTGAGCGTCCTCTGACACTGAGTAATGAGTGTCGGAGCCTGAGAATGTAGACCCGGATCTGCATAAGATGATCTGTGCCCTTGATCAATGAGGAGCACACTATCTGTAGTGCCTGCCGCAGAGGAGAGATATCGGTGCACTGCCTTGAGACATTGAGACTTTCAAATGAGCTGTGAGTGTTTGCCAGGAGGGCACTCCAACGGATACTGAAAAACACTATTTTTCATATAAGGCCTGAATCAAGAGGCCCATGCAACAATGGGAGAAGATTTGATGGACGATGGAAGCTCGCCAGAGAGGCTTGAACGGACTTTGGACATAATTGATGCATAAAGTGGTTTCCGTGTGATTGCATAAAATAGGTGTTATGAGACTGTTTCTTATTGTTTTGCTGGCATTGTCTTAAAGTAGTATTCTGTTTAGTAAAAGCAGAATAAAGTCCATTCTCTGTGGAAGAGTATTCCCTTTTCACCTCAGAGCATTGATGAGGATCACCACTGTTTCACCTGAACATGTAATAAATTACTGAAATACATAGGAGCCCTAAAAATGTTACTAGATAATTTTAGGATTTACTTTTTGCTTAGGGTGGTGAAAAATTATGAATTCGTTTGTAATAGTGGTCACTACTTTCTCCTGTTGGCTATATGTTCTTAACAATGTGTTTTCTAGTGTTTTTAAACATGACATTGTCTTTTATGGGTGGGATTGTTTTTTCTACCCAATTGACATCTGTACCCACCTCCCAACCTATGTCTCTTCCTACTACTACTTCTTTGCATTCTTTCAATACTTTACCTGAACACGAACTGGTTAGGAGGTCAGAGTTTATTAATAATTCCTTTGTACCGCTTCTGCATCAACACCAGTTAGTAGTGAACATCACTAATTGTTGGGTGTGTGGTCTTATGCCACATACTACAGATAGAGGTATTCCCTATTTGGTCCTGCTATGTGTGGCCTCTGTGCTACATCGTGTGTAAGGAAGCCTGTATCAAGGTACGAGCTAAGCAATAGGATGATGCTACAGCAACATCTCAATGAATTTGTGAATATAGACCTGGACTCAGATTAGCGTGAGTATATATATTAATTGCCTATGTAAGGGCAAAAGGAGGGTCTGTAGTACTTGAAATTTTGGCTTCGTGTCATAAGCATCGTCGAATCATGACGATTTTGGTATCAACAGAACGACAATGACGAACATACTATATCCAGGCAATTTCGGCGTGTTCGAATGGCTGGATCACCTTCAAATCAGGGATTTCGTCCTGAACCCTCGGGTTCCATTTTGTGCATGGCAGCCATTTTAAGTGGTTGCCCTCACATAGGCTGATAACTAAGGCCAAAACGAGTCTGAAGGACACGTACACCTTTGTTGACTTTTGTGTGACCTGGGCAAGCTGACTCCACTGCCTGAAGCCAAACCTGTTCGACCAGTTCCTTTCCCAGTGACCGATCAAGATTAGTATCAAGGCACAGCAAACCATAAACCTTTCATCACATTCAAACCACTCCTAATCTCTCACACACCTGTCTATGTTTCTTTCTTTATGACTTGCTTTACGAGGAGGAGGTGCCCGATTTTATTAGGGGTCCATCTGATATCTGATGAGAATGTCGGGCCTTGCCGAGAAATTGGTCTTGGGATGGACAAACTGAAAATGGGCTTGTCATCATGACTCTGCTTTTTCAATGTTGTAAATATCTGAATGGTAAACTGTAAAGAAGGAATGTTAGGTATTTTGCATGCTTGCACAAGCTAGGACTGCCCCTTACTTGTATGCTGAAGTTTGTAACCCTGAGAGCATATAAAAGGCCTCTGTTCTTTGTATTCCTCAGACTGCCTCATACAGTTGCTACGGCTTCTGTGTGACGTGGCCTCACTTATGTAAGTTTAATAAAGATGTCTTTTCATATTTCAGCTTCTGTAAAGTTCTTTATATTAATAAGATCCCTGAGTTGAAGATTAGATTTACTTCAGGTGTGCCCTTGCAAACAAGGAAAATGCACTCTATTTGGATAAATGCGCTGTCCTCGGGGCAGCAGTGAACTTGCTCTCCCCTGGGGATAGTGCATTCATGTGAAAAACGGAGCTGCTGCTTTGAAGCCGCTCCATGTTTCACAGTGCAGGCGGAAACCTGCCTGCAATTTGAAGGGTGATTAAAGATCCCCTTGCAGGCAGGTGCACTGTGTGACTGCACCCACCTGCAAGGAGTTGTCTCCATGGGACCCCCTTGCCCTCTCCAGAGGGCTGCCATCAGGGGGAGCACTGACAGTGCACGTGCATCACTTTTTTGGTGCATCACTGTCAGTGCACCTCCTGGCAACTTCTTTGCCTCTGCGCCCATATCCATAAACCGGTGCAGGCATAAAAGGACATGAGGGAACACCCTCTGATGATAGAGCTGACGCTTTATGTGCGCCAGCGCTATCAGTATTACCGAAGGGGCCGCACAAGGATCTGTGGCCCCTTCTGTATTTCCAAAATGCCCCGGTAGTGGGCAAAGGGGACGCAAATGCCCGTTGTGTCCCCGAGGCACTTCCGTAATACTGCCCCTAGTGTTTTATCTAGACGTCTTACTCCAATGAGAAATGTATATATCTCTGAATCTAGGCATTTATCACACTTTTTCATGAAAATCCATTACTGATATTGTGTCAGTGGTCAGATGGCCTGTAGTTTGATTGAATTGTAGAAGACTAAGCACCTAATTCGGAAAAAACTGTAATGCTTCAACTCTGGGATGTCATATTCCTTCTTGAGGAGTTCACATGACTTAGATCTATCTCCGTCAAAGAAGTCTCTCTCCATTTGCAACCCGTAGTCTTCACATTCTGAATGATCCCTGTTGGGTTAAAGTCTGAGTTACTGGTTGAGCTGGGACAGGAATGCTGAGAAGCCCATTTTACTGGCAAGAAGTTGCACCTCCGGGCTCCATTTTTCTTTTCCATTTAAGACTCCTTCCAGGTATTTGTACCTGCAATTAGTTTGTCTACAAAGCACAAGTGTTTATCTGACTTGGCTTATACTCACTCCACCATGAATCATAGTTTCGGTGGCTTAATAGTATTTTTCTAAGTTAGGCAGTCCTAGCCTGCCTTTCTTTAGTTCCCATTGTGGAAAGCACCTGGCTATCCTCCAATTGTGCCTGCTCAATTTAGTATCATCTAAAATATTTTGTAATTGAAAAATATAAAGAATCTGTAATAAGGCTCTCATCTTAATGACAGCCAGCCTCCCCATCCATGAGAAAACTCCCATGCACCACTTCAGCAGAGCCTTCTGAATAAGTGCATAAGTTGGGCATAGCTGGTTTGCACTATGTGATCTAAAGAGGAAGTTCATTGTATTCATAAGCAGATTACAGAATCTATCCTCAATATCAGGTGAAACTGCGGTGACACTGTTGTCCTTCAGTTCAGTGTTTAATTATATCTTAAGCATGTGGAACCTTTGCAAATTGATGCTAAATCCCAAGACATCCACAAAGTATGTCAGTTCCCCAAGGAGAGAGGAGATCCAATTAACTGGCTTAGGTAGTGTCACTAGCAGGTCACCAGGTTACTTAGCTAGTGTGTCTATCTCACCCCTAATGTTGGCTATCATAAACTCAAACAGGATGGGGAGAGGCAACAACTTTATCTCATTCCTCCTTGCTGGCTGTTGGTAGCAACAAGCCTCCATTCACCCTGACCATGACCTTTGGTTTCCTACAGCCACTAATGACCCTGCTTTGGAACAATTCTAGTGTTTTACTCCGGTATCCCCAACACATGAGATCAATCATTTTTTCTCCATCAAACAATAACATCATTGTACTCTCTCGGGTCCTCCTAATATTATCTATAGTGTGTAGGATTAATTTATTATTGCCTGCACAGTACCTCGAGGAATAAACTCCAAGTCTGGCCATCAAGATACTAGTCAACAGTTTTGCGTCTACGTTTATAGGTCTGCACAATGGTAATAATGAGTTGCCCTTAACCAGCTTTAGGTTAAACTATATTACAGTCTCTAACATGGTGGAAGTCAGTCTCTAACCTGGAAGCAGTCACTTTAAAGGAGTTGAACAGGCATTTCAGTATTGAGGCTAGGTTATGAAAAAAAGTCATCCAAAAGTATGGCCTGAAGCCATCTGGGCCTGACGCCTTGCTTCCTTTAAAAATGGCTATGCTAGATGTCACTTCCTCTAATTGGATGGAACATTCTAACATGCTCACTTGTGAGTCTGAGATTCTTTGTACTCTTGCTTTGGCTAACTATCTGTGTTGGGTAGGACACAGTGGTTCCTAAAGGTATTTCCTATCTTGACATCTTCCCTCACCGCGAATCCTGTTGGGTCTTTGCTAACTGTGGTTCTATCTCTGGTCACCCTGGCCAACAACTTGCATGGCAGTTGTTTGCTTGCTTTGTTCCCCCGCCTCCCACTACAGAACCATTTCTTGTTGTGAGAACGGCATTCTCTAACCTATCTGTACACAGCATCTTTACCAGATCTGTGAAAGCCACAGGTTTACACCAATTTTATTTGAGCCTGTCCTTTTGTGGACTGCTTTTGGCTCCTTTTATTGGTTTTCAAGAGTTTCCCACTTTTCCTTTCTGTCCCTATTAATATAGCTGAGGCTTATATCAAGGTTACCCTTGCCACTACAATGAGGGCATCCCACAAAGTATGAACAGTCACATCCTCTGTATCATTCACCTTATAGTGTGAGATAGTGTCTTGAACTACTTCCTTGATGAGTTTGTCCTAGGTTAGTCTATCGCTCAAATTCCAGGATCTATTCCTGTCAGGCTTGTTGGACTGTGTAACTGTACTTTGATGCAGATATGACCCCAAAGTGCCATGTGCCCTATCTCAGAATGTATAACTCTTTGTAATCCTGGCTGTTTAATGAAGAACTGGTCCAGGGGGGGCGTGGCTAAGGCACCGGCGGAGATGGCGGCTGGTTGACGCTGCTCCGCGTCAAGTTCCGAGGATTTCCTTTTCTACGCCGGTGGGAACCTTCAAACATCGGCTTTTTGCACAGGAAACATTATCGGAGCCTCTACTGACTCCAAAGATGCCTTGTGTTGTATGCGGTAAGCCCACATTTTTGGCATTTTCATCTTGAATTCGCGGTGCGCTCTGTATCTGGACCATGGCCGCCATTTTGTTTTTTGTTTTTCTCAGGTTACTCCATTTTTCTCATATAATGCGGAGAAATTGCCTCACAAATTGCTAATAGTTCCATGAAAGGATTGTTTCCTTTGAAGGTCCACTGCTAATATTGATTCTGGTGGTATTCCACGAAAGACATATTTTTTCAAGTGACATTTTCGACGTATTCTTTTTTCACAATTGACTCTTTCACTTTGACCTTCCCACCTGATGGAGCCTTGCTCTTGATAATACCTGTTGGTGCCTATGCCTGTGGTATGTCAGCAATCTTGATGTATCTTGTTTTAACTCTATGACACGTTCCATAACTAGACTGTAGCCGCCATTTTGTTTTTGCTTAAGCCTGCAGCGTTCTTCTTTGATGCAGTAATTCAGGTGCCATATAAGTTGCCGCCGCCCTAATGTGTTGGGAACAACTCCCTCCATGGTCTGCTTTCAACTTCTTCGTTTATAATTTCTGGTGCTGAGCGGCACTGGAAGCATATGCTAATATTGAGCCTTTGCTGCAACTTTCATCAACAATTGATATTTTCATACTATGAATGTTGCTCCCTCCATAGTTTAATCTGCGTTTCTCCTGATTGCGGCGCACAATCCTTTTCACATGATCTCAATTAATTGATACTTCATCGACATCATAAATCTGCCTCAAACCTGTTTCTCCACTTATCTTCAAAAAATCAGTGTTTACCTTGCTGGTTACCCATGTCTATGGGAAGGAATAAGTCTAATCGGGGCGCTGCTTCATCTTACGCATCTGTCGTGTGCCCAAAATCTACTGCAGTGCCTACATCTAACCCCTTTTCAATATTACAGAACAACATGGAAGAATCCACTCAAATCATTCCACCTCATCTTGCGGAATCATCCTCTGGCACTTCTACATCTTTACCTACTTCTAGTTCTCACTCACCTCAAGTCATCGGTAAAAATGCGTCTAAACCTAACTCTTCGTCATTGCTATCTTCTACTAAAAGAGTTAAGAAAGACCCTCCTTCACCAACTTCCTCTCCTCCACCAGTTTCTCTGGAATTACTTCTGGATGAAATAAGGGCTCTTAAGCCATACATGGAAGATACAAATACTCGCCTCCAAGCTTTAGAGGATAATTGGTTTTCATCTCAAAATACAATTGCTTCTATGGAAAGTCAAGTCAATTCTTTACAAGTCTCTGCGCAACAGATTCCTCCAATGAAAGCTGAAATAATTCAACTTCAGAAGCAAGTAGAAAATCTTGAGAACCGTAGTAGACGCAACAATCTACGCATTTATGGCTTAGCAGAAGGTCTAGAAGGATCCAATCCTATAGACTTCTTTCAATCTTTTCTTCTGCAGGTCTTAGAGATACCAGAGTCTCCTTCATTAAATATACAAAGAGCATGGTCGAACGCCATCTACTCCCTCATCTCAACGTAAACCAAGAGGTATAATCCTATACATATTAGAGTATACAGACTTGTTGAAAGTGTTACAAGCAGTTAAATTTAAGCGCCGTATTACCTGGCAAGGCTCACAACTATTTTTCTCACAAGACTGTGCCAAAGTTAGTGCAGACAAACTGAAAAGTTTCCTTGCTATGAGGCCAGCACTTCGTGATTTAAATGCCAGATATGGTTTGATTCACCCCTGCCTCTTTAAAGTAACTTACAAAAATAAAACCACCACCTACGAAGATCCTGCTTTACTTCAACATTTTCTGGACAATTGCAGAGAAGAATCTATGGAATTTACAAGAGCATCTTCGTCATAAATATAATATTGTTTCCTTATCTCATATGTAACCTTACGTTATTTTTCATTCCCCCCTTTTCAAGATAAATCCTATTAATTATCTTTTCTCCTTCTTTGATTCTTCATTCCAGATACTGATTTCCTTCCGTATTTCCACCGTCTGTTATATAAAAATAGTTTGGAACATGTTTCTCCTCGTGGTCTTCCCCGGAGTTGTCTCGCTGGTCGTACGTCTTCCCGTTTGTATCGCCTGAGCACCCCTCGTCCATGTTTGAGTTTATGGTATGTTTCATTGTTCTTCTTCTACATTTATTCATTATCTTCTCTTACTCCCTCTCTTCTTTTCTCTCTTCCCTTCTTCTCCTTTCTAGCTTTCTCCTTTTTCCTTTTTATCACTCTCCTTTTTCCTATTTCATTTCCTCTTCTATCTCTAATGAGCTTTCTACTAATTGTATTTTTGATTCCTACAGGTTTTTTCCTATGTTCTTATTTGATATAAATGTTTCATTTTTTATCCACTTTTATTTTTTACTTGTATCTTCACATAAATGACGCTACGTATAATTACTTGGAATGTCAAAGGTTTCGGTACACCTATTAAAAGGCAGAGGGTTCTTACCCACTTAGCCAATTTAAGGGCAGATATTGTATTTCTACAAGAATCTCATCTTGTTTCTTCAGAAGTTTTAAAACTTAAATGTCAATGGGTAGGGACTGTTTTTTCCTCTCCGGGTGCAAGTAAGAAGAACGGTACAGTGATTCTTTGTCATAAAAAAATTAAAATTTCCTTTTTGTCTGAGGATACAGATGATGAAGGTCGTTGGTTAATTGTTCATCTTAAAGTTAATAATGTTCCTATTTCTTTATTTAATGTGTATGCACCCACTAAACCTGACAACAAATTTTGGCCTCATATCTCCACACTTCGAATGTCTATCCCCACACCATATGTTATTTTTGGCGGAGACTGTAACCTAATTATTGATCCATATATAGACCGTTCTTCTAAAGCAACTTTCATCCCTTCCTCAATGCACCAACATTTTTCTACTTTAATCTCCCATAGATCTCTTGTTGATTCATGGAGATTCTGTAATCCTCAACTCCGTGAATATACCTTTTTCTCTCCCACCCACCTCTCCCAATCACGTATAGACTATTTATTTGTTTCTAAGGCACCTACACAACACATAATACATGCAGATATTGCTTCTATATTGATCTCAGATCATGCCCCAGTAATTTTGGATTTGGAACTACTTCCTGTTGGTGAGCTTAACAGAAGATGGAGATTTAATACGTCCTTGCTAATTGATCGGACTTTTACTTCTTCTTTTGAATCCTTTATTACTGATTTCTTTGATCGTAATTTATCCTCCGTTTCATCTTTTGCTGTCATTTGGGATGCTTTTAAAGCCTCAGCCAGAGATTTTATTATTTCTTATGTAGCTAAAAAAAAAAAATTAATTCCCAGAAAGCTTCTGAACTTCTTAAAAGCATTAAGAGATTAGAGATACTTTACACTACTTCTAATTCCAAAGCTGACCTTAATAATCTTATTGTAGAAAAACTTAAATACAATAAATTATCTACAGAAAATGCCAGCTCCTATCTCCTTAAAGGTAGTGCTCGTTATTATGGTGGCCAGAACAAAGCTGGCAAGCTCCTTGCCTCTTATCTTAAAGTTAAGAAAGATCGTTTAAACATTGAATATATTCTAAACGCTGATTCTTCCAGAGCCACCAAAGACCTAGACATTTTAGAAGAATTTAAAAAATACTATTCGTCACTCTATACCCCTGAAACTACTCCAGATTGTACGCAAATGCAACAATACCTAGACTCCCTACGGAAATGCTTTCCTAATGATATTGATTTTTTATCCTTAGAAGATGACATTTCCATCAAAGATATATCTCATGCCCTACGTCTCATTAAGACAGGGAAGGCTCCTGGTCCAGACGGATTTCCTGTGGAATTTTATTCTCATTTTGCTTTTACCACATCTTCACTCACTATTTACATTTTTTATTTCCTCTAAGGCCTCTTATGGTTCCTTTCAAGATGCACTTATTTGTTTGATTCCCAAAGAAGGGAAAGATCCTCATTTATGTAAAAATTACAGATCGACCGATATCTTTAATTAACGACTATAAATTATTCGCTACACTACTTGCTCTTCGTTTAGAACCACTTTTGCCATCTATCATTTCTCCAGAGCAATCTGGTTTCATTAAGGGTAGGTCCATCTCTGACAACACTAGAAGCTTTTTAATATTTTACATAAATCAAATAAATACCCTCATTCACTTGCAGCCATCACGCTTGGGCTGGTCTTTTATTTTTCATCCTCTCTCATGGTTTGGTTTTGGGCCCAAATTAATTTCTTATGTCTCCTTGTTATACACATCACCCAAAGCTTCCATCCTTGTTAATGGTTCTACTTCTGCATCTTTTACCCTTCATAGAGGTGTTCGCCAAGGTTGCCCTCTTTCTCCACTTCTTTTTATCCTTGCTCTGGAGCCCTTTCTTGCTAAAATTAAACGAAATCCTGATATTTATGGTTTCCAAAATAATAAAACTCATATTAAAATCAGTGTTTATGCAGATGATATTTTGTTATATCTATCCAAACCTGACATTTCTATCCCAGCTTTTTTGTCAGAGGGCAACAATTTCTCCTCTCTTTGTGGTTATAAACTGAATCCTGACAAATGCGAAATCCTTCCTCTTAGGGGTCGATTCCGATTCGGGCCGGAAATTTCTCCGACCGAGCCGGACCCGGAGAGATTTTCGACCGAATCGGACCCGTGCAGTCCGACCGAACGAGTACGATGCGTCCGTATGTTATCGGACTCGAGTCGGTCGGACTCCCATTGAAGTCAATGGGAGCCGGTCGTACAACGCGTACGCGGGCTCCCATTGACTCAATGGGTGCGAGTCGGACAAGGGCGCCCCCTACAGCGGGTACGCGGCGAAGCGATTCGCGCCGTACACGCACAGGTAGGGGGACCCATGGGTCCCCCTGTGTGCGACTCGCGCGGCTACGCGTACAGGGGGTCCAACACGGACCCCCAAAGTACGGCTCCGACAGCTCTTACGAGCCGGAGTGCGCGGCTCGGTCGGACTGCTCGCGGCGCGCATCGTACTTACCCGGCCGGAAACGTCTCCATTGCGCGGTGCGAGTCGAGTCCGAGCGAGTCGGTCGGAGCGGTCGGGACGCCCGGACGAGTCGGTCGGAGATTTCGCATCGTACTCGCTCGGCCGGACCCATGTACGGTTCGGTCGGGAAACAGGGCTCCGAATCGGATCCGGTAAAGCCGAATCCGATTCGGAGCCCTACCGGCCGAGATCGGAATCGGCCCCTTAATGTTTTTGTTTCAGACATGATTTCCTTTCAACTAATTTTACATGGAGCGCCCAAAAAATTAAATATTTGGGTCTATGGTTTGCCCCTTCCATCAAGCTTACTCTAACATTAAATATGACCCAAGTCTCTAACACAAATTCCAATTCCATCTCTAAATGCATCCTCTATATTTAACCCGGTGGGGCAGGCTTGATACTATTAAAATGATGCTTGTACCTGTCATTCTATATACTATTGCTGGTATTCCTCTTGCTAGCCCCTCTCGTTTCTTCAAGAAAATGTATTCTATTTTATCTGTCTTTTTATGGAATGAGAAAAAACCACGTATATCCCTTGCTATGCTCAAACGTAGTAAAACACTTGGGGGTGTTAACTTCCTGATTTTCAGGTGTATCACAAAGCCTTCCTTCTTAAACAACTCTCTAAATGTTTAAATCATTCTTCTTCAAATACCTCCCCACTATGGACAGATCTTGAATTTTCTTTCCTTTATCCTTTCTCAATTAAAGGATCTCTCACATTTACTCATCAGACGCATTTTTTATCTTCACCTATACATAATACTTCACTTAAATTATTTCAATCAATTATTATTTCACATCTCTCTGATCTTGATCGTTTTCTCAACTCTTCGATTTGGCATAATCACCTTATAACAATTAATAATAAACCAATATTCTGGAAATCTTGGCGAGATAAAGGTCTGCTCTGGGTTCATCACCTTTACCCACATGACTCCTTTCTCACCTTTCCTGAAGCGCAGACCTTTTATAACCTCCCAAACTCCTATTCTAATAAATTTAAGGCATTGACTCATTCTATTCATTCTACACTCTTGTCTTTACCACCTTCATCTGTATCTTCTCTCCCTTCCTCAACTCATGATAATATCCTTCCCATATTAAGTACCCAATCAAGTGCTTCTACTATTTATAAATTTCTTACAAAGCCCATAGAACATAGATGTAAATCTAAAGTTGAAATACAATGGGAACAAGATTTTCATACTGTATGGTCTATTTCATTTTGGGATAAATTATGGACTAAAATTCGCAAGACCTCAAGATCAGCTAGTACAACTCAGACACTTTTCTTCTTATACAATAGACTTATGTTTACCCCAGCATCACTACATACATTTATACCTACCATTGGCTCCAACTGTTGGTCCTGTAATGCTTCTAACGCTGATGTATTTCATATGCTATTTACTTGCCCTATCACCCTCCAATTTTGGTTGCGGGTATGGTCTCAGATTAATACTATCTTTCACACTCAATTTCCCTTCTCCCCTCTACACATTTTTCTAGGTTCACTTTCCGAACATTGGCAAACCATCACATATAATACAGATATTGTGGATTTATTGATTGCAATAGCTTTCCAACAAATTACCAAAAACTGGAAACAATCCACACATTTATCCTTCCAAGCATGGTGGTATAGTGTTTGTTATAACCATCGACAAGATCGTGCCTATATTTCTCCTATATTCCTACTTATTAAAAAAGAACACTTATGGTCACCTATTACCATTTTCCTAGATACTTCTGCTCAAACATTCAATCAACATCATCCATTATTGGAAGAAGTCCCCAAACCTCCATAAATATACTTCCTCTTTTTATATATCTTATGTGGTTTTTTTTTTTTTGCATTACTTGTCTTTTCCCTTACTTCATAATGTTGTATATTTAAAGTCAAGTTGATTTAGATTAATTTATTTGGTGCATAATGTGTAACTATGCAGTATATTTGCTAACATATTATATGTATATATATATTTTACTTTACAGCTATTCTTTTCAATTGTTTCTCACCACATTATATTGTATTAAGCTCTCTTATTTTCTTATCAGTTTCTGGTTAAAATTATTATTATCTTCTTCCCCCCTCTCTTCTGCTTTCCACCCTTTCCTATTTTTGCATTATTGTATCCTTTTTACTTATGCAACAGTTTGGTTTTTGCTATTTAGTTAATAAGCTATTTTATCATTTATGATTATATGAGCATACAGCAGTTGTTTGTTAAACATGTAACTAAGTTGCATTTTTTCAATAAACTTCTTTTCAAACTTAAATGAAGAACTGGTCCAGCCTTACAGAATTTTTATGCGATTCTGAATAAAAAGTAAAGTATGTCACATTAGAATGTTGGGTTTGCCAAATGTCATCTAAGCCTAAACTCTGGAACCACTTGCCATCCTCTGCTAAGAATCCCCCATATTGCCCCTCCCTTTGGGCTCATCTGTCTTTAAAATTGTTCATAACTATGTTATGATTGCCCACAATATTAACCTCCCTATCTGCTATTTGTAAAATATCAGGGATTACCTTTTGCAGGATCTGCATCTACTGAGTCTAGTGTGAACATATAAGTGCCTAAGCCAATTTGAAGAGTCAGCATCCTGCCTACCTCTTGTGTCACACCTGCCTGACTTCCCCTGTTAAGGTCTGGGAGACTAGAACGGCAACCTTTCCCTTACTTTCTTAACTGAGCCCGATGAAGAGTACTGCCTTGTGAATCACTTTAACATTAAGTGAAACCAATCCCTCCTCAGTAAATAGGTCTCCTGAATCAGGCATATGTCCCTTCCTGAGCTGTGCAGCATGTTCATAGCCGCCTTTTGACTGGGGAATGAAGACTGTGTACACTGAAGCTGATACCTTTAACCCCTGCTACCTATGATTTGTTTTTGGGTGTAGTAGGCCTCATCTTCCGCTCACACCCCATAGTGCATGTTCCCATCCACCCATTCTGTTCCCCTTTATTGTACTTCTTCCAGTGATGATGGACCAACCCCTAAGTTCCCAATTTAGCAGATAAAAAATAAACACCCATTAACTATGAAGTGACTGCAAATATAATGATCTACAGCCTTTGACTGCAACCTAACCCCTTATCATTTAGTAACCTCACTTGCCTGCCTTGGCCCATGGCAATTCCCAGTGGCGCCCCTAGCCTAAAGCCAAGGACGGCTATCCCAGTGGTGTCTCACCCTCAACTACTCTCTGTATGTAGTAAGCCCTGTTCTGATTTGGTTATCTTTCCAGCCACAGAATCTTCTCCTTTAAGTCTCTCAATCATCACCTTTTTCCCCTGTTCAGTCATTGCTTTCTGTTTGCGATCAGTTTGCTTACATTTCTCAAGTCGGGGACAGTCATGGCCGGTGAGCTCATGCTCCACTGCTTCACCGTTAAACAAAAACATTGGTTCCTGTGGACACTTAATGACTGATATCACAATATATATATCAGCGCAGTCGCAGTCGCAGTAAAAATAGGGGTACATAAATGTCAGAGAAAAAAAGGACATGTAACACTAAGGGGCCGATTCCGATCTCGGCCGGTAGTGCTCCGAATCGGATTCGGATTCACCGGATCCGATTCGGAGCCCTGTTTCCCGACCGAATCGTACGCGGGTCCGGCCGAGCGAGTACGATGCAAGCACCTGCGAAATCGCCGACCGACTCGAACGCGGCTTCAACACGCTCCGACCGACTCGCATGGACACGACTCACACCGCGCTATGGAGACGTTTCCCGGCCGGGTAAGTACGATGCATGCCACGAGCAGTCCGACCGACTCGCGCCGTCCGGCTCGAAAAAGCTGTCGGAGCCGGACTTTGGGGGTCCCCGTTGGACCCTCCTGTACGCATAGGCGCGCGAGTCGCACACAGGGGGGACCCATAGGTCCCCCCTACCTGTGCATGTACGCCGCGATGTGCATGGACGCGTACATGCTGTAGGGGGCGCCCTTGTCCGCCTCGCACCCATTGAGTCAATGGGAGCCAGCGTACGCGTTGTACGACCGGCTCCCATTGACTTCAATGGGAGTCCGACCGACTCGAGTCCGATAGCATGCGAATGCATCGTACTCGTCCGGTCGGACTGCTAGGGTCCGATTCGGTCGGAATTCTCTCCGGGTCCGGCTCGGTCGGAGAGATTTCCGGCCGAAATCGGAATCGGCCCCAGAGTGTGTAGAGAAGCAAGGTATTTTATATATAAATTCACATTTGTTATAGATTTTCAGTGCGAAGTGTCCCAAGTGAAAAAAAGTGAAACCTATGTGTATCGATTGTGACTTTTTGTGACATAAGAACAAGGTTTCAATGTTGTTACAGAAACGACCATTCAATGGATACACATTAAATGTTAGCAGCCTCTTAGTATAATAGTAGGGACTGAGAATTGGTTTGCTTCAAGTTGTCGACGGCGTTTCAACCCAGCTAACAGTGTGGGGTCTCATCAGGACCTATCAATGTAGGGACACCTATGGATGACTGGCAGTTGGTGTGGTGAGCACCTGTGGGAGTGAAGGGATACCAGCCGGGCACCTATGTAGGGGAGGGTACTGGCAATCATTGATATTCGATGTTGTGATGTTTAAGATTCTATATCCAGAAGACGGTGTTGTGTGGTTGGACGAGGCCAAGGATAATTAGAGGTCCTTGGATTTACTGCGGTAAATGTCAATCCGTTTCCATTGTAGACCCGGTATATGATATTTTCAAGTCATCCAAAGCAGAATCAATCTGCTGCGGAACAATCACGCCTGTGATACCAAGGAGAACTACTCTCGTCTGTCTCTGCTTGAGTAATGGCAAGCCACTGCTTCACCGAGCCTTCTCTGTCTCCTTGCTTGTGTCAGGGATCATAGCTTGTGAATTCATCCCTCCATTGAAAATAAGGTGGAATGAATGGCCCCACCTGAACGCCAACTCTCAGTAATTGAAGCATTCTGTTAAGGTGAAGAATGCACACAGGTCCTGGAACATGAACACTATGTTGCCTTAAAGGAGATCACTGCTTTGTTTCAATGCCTCATTCATAAATTTCTCTATTAGTTTGAAGTTGTCTACTCTCGAAAGGTTATCTGGTGGTCCTCTTGTACGTCACTGGCTCTGCAGTGCGATGTGTCCTATTTAGCTCTATGTTATCACTCTCTCCCTTTGGGAACAGGTATCTAAACAGTTGAAATGGCTAGCCTATTGTGCCTTTCCCTCGGCTCCCCGGAGCACTCTTCTAATTTGTTCATTGTTGAGGCAGGACCCGTTTGACAAATCTTCAATGTGTTCCTGAAGTGCCATGTTCAGGTCTTTGATGATGAGGAGTTCCTGTCTTAAGAACTCCTGTTCTTCCAACCAGGCACCTCTGGAGTCCTCTAGTATTCCCAGTACATTAAGTCATGCTTTACCTTCTCTTTGTCTTTTGTGGGATACTCTCTTAAGGATGAGAAATCAGCTTTGAGCCTTCGAATTAAGTCCTTCATAAGCGATCTGGTTACAGGTGCCTCATCATGCACCATGGCTGGCGGGTGGGATGCCTGAATATCGGGCACTTGAGTGCTTACCTTTCTGTTTATTGTTTTGTGCAGCAGATTTGGAGAACGTGTTTTTCAGGCTTTGTTCATGCTTCTCCTCCGCAGATGCCATCACCATCTCTAAGTCACAAAGATATGACACCTGCTTGGGTATAAATAACTCTTTTCTTCACTTAGTAGGGCTGCTCTGCGACCTAGTGGTATCAGTGTCCTTCATTACAATGCCTAATCCATCTCATTGGCACTGGTTTCATGGGAGTCTCTAAGGCCTCTCCTGGAGTTGATATCTGCTGTGCCCTTATTGTGTTGGGTCCTATCACTCTCCGAGCATTGTCTGTGGTGCACTTTCTTGATCACGCTCGGGTGAGTTGGGGCTGCTGCTGGGTACATTACAGACCTCCTGATTGCTATCAACTTCTGATACTTGGAACGGGGACTCCAGCACTGCCATGGGAGAAGGGTCCTATTGTCAACATGGAGCACTGGATCTCTCCACCGATTTCTCACCTCATGACTGCCCAGCCATTTGCAGCTTTTGGTTCACTTGCCTGAGGGGCTTTAGAGAGAGTCTTGCGTGCTACTGCTGCTCATTGCCAGTCCCCAGCTTCTCCTTGCTCAGGCTAGATGTGGCATGTCAGTCTCCGTGTAGTCTCCTCACCTCACAACTGACCAGCCATTTTAAGCTTTGAATACACTTGCCTGAGGGGCTTTAGAGAGAGTGTTGTATGCTACTTTCTGCTCATTGCCAGTTCCCAGCTTCTCCTTGCTCAGGCTAGATGTGGCCCGTCAGCCTCCATGAAGAGTTTTGGGAAACTTGTACACCTCCTTGTATCTGTGGGGTTGAAGCTCATTCTTCAAGCAAGTGCAGGAATCCAGGATGCTGACCAGGAGCATGGACACATGCAAAGTCTCTGCTAGTACTTCAGTTAAGAAGTATCATGATGAGATAGTATGTGTTTACAGTCATGCAGGAGACGCAAAACGTAGTTCTGTAGGAGTTCGAGAAGACTTGATGTATATATTTTTTTGCAAGAATGAGAACAAATGCATGTAGCAGCTGCAATGTCTTTACTGCATGCTGCCTTAGTCATTCTTTGGTCAAGGCACCCAAGGAAGTACACTACATTGTCACTAGACTGTACTGTCCTTTACAACACTTGGTGAAGTGCTACAAGGTGCAAGGGAGAGCATACAGGATAGAAGAGGGCATGGAGGGCGTATTGAAGACAGGGTTCCACATCTCTCTAGTGATGTATCTGTTGCAATGACTTGTGTCAGAGTATGTTTCTATACAGAGTTTCTGTAGAGCATTAAACATGTGGGGAAATCTAATAAAGTATAAAAATTATGAATGAGTTTGGAAACATTTTCTTCTAAGTAGTGCTGACAGAATGGAAAATGTATTTATCTGGCAGAGGAAGCCTTCATGTGCCATGGACGCCCATTATTGGCACCATGGCCTTTGGGATATTTTCCAATTGAAAAAGGGATTGGTTGTTTTTGTTGCTCCTAGTAACATTTCACCTTTTGCTTTCCTTCCAAAAAAGATCTCTGGAATGCACCATTCCCATATTTTATTTAGATGGATGTTACAGGTGCTCATTGAACTTTTAAAAACCCACTGCCTTCGGCGTGTCAACAGATGTTTTTATACTCTGGATCTGATAATTCACTTTGGTGCCAAAAAAGAGTAACCTGTGAGCAGTTTGAGAAATTTTCTGCAGTTAAAACTAGGGGCCACACTTATGAGCTTTGTGGCGCAGGGCAGCACAGCAAGTCACTTTGCTGCACTGCCCTGCTTCACAGGGAAAGGTCAGCAATGCACAGTATTTATCCAATACGGCGCATTCTTTTGCTTTCCCCTTGCACTTGTGCCATTTTCGCAGCCTAGCATCAACGTAAGCACCCTTGCACCATGGTGCACGGGTGTCTGTTTTGTAGACTGGACTGTTTTTCTGCAAAAAGGAGCACCATCCTGCATAAAAACAATCCTGAAAGGCTTTTTCCTCTTTCTATGTGTACTGCAGAATGCAGCCCACATCGAAAGAGGAAATAGTGAGGGGAAATAAATAAATATAACTCCTAGTTACACCTCCCCTGGGGACGCATAACTTTTTGGCCCATTCCCAGGTTTACACTGTCTTGTAAATCTGGGAATGTGTCAAAAACCATTGAAGTTCCGTGGGAACACCCACGCAATGTCCATGAAACACCTGCGTTGCATTACTCCATATTTTTGGAGACACTTATAGTAGCGCAAAGTGACCTTGCGTGGCTTCAAAAATAATACTTAAGGTTTGTGTTGCTCTTGCATCACGTTGAGTGGTGCAAGAGCAACGCAAATCGGGTAATACATATGGCTTTATTTGTTGATCTGTTGTAGGTATGTAATGAATGACAAAAATATTATTGGATCTATTACGAAGAGGTAGGATGAAGCAAAAGGGATCTACTTAGGGAAATGCCATGGCAGTACTCACGGTTACCCAACCTCCCTGTCTTTGGCCACCCTTATCAATGTGTCAGATATCAACATACAGGCCCTGATTATGGGTTGCACAGTACTGGGGCCACTGTCAACTTTCATGCACCCCAGTACTGTGCAATTTGAAGTTGAACCCCTTGGAATTTTGGAGTTTTTCCAGTTATCAGACCATCCTGAATTTGTCATTCCATGGGGTTTTACTGCATACATTTAACACCTGTTCTGAGCACGCTGTAAATGTATGCACAGACCTTTGGGTGTGGCATTTCATGCTTCTCCCCTTAGAAAAAATTAGATATGAGGCTTGACTGCTGCTTCAATCAAAGCCTCGTACAATTGTTCTGGTAGAAACTACCCATCAGAAAAATTGTCAGGTTCTCCCACCCCCTGTAAAAAACAGGTGTGCATAAACCTAACACCTCATAACAAAACAACAGAACAAAATGAATGCTTAAGAGCTTAAGAAAGTGCGTTAACTTAGCTCCATCTGACTTGTAATTTGGGCCAGTGTCTTTTAAAACCTTGTGGTAATCTTTCCTGTTTTCTCTGGGAAAAAGTTCTGCAAAGCTCTCCATGGAATCCCACTGGACTCTTTGTATCATTCAGGAAAACAGGTGTATTTGTAACCTGGGACCTGATGTACAAAGCGGTTTTACCGCAAAATTGGGTTTTTAAATGTACAAGTACCACATTGCGATTCTGTAAAGTGTTTCTGATTTGCATTTTTGGTTTCAAACTGAATACAGAATAGGTATTTGGAAAGGACATGTAAAAGACGTCTCTTCCAAATACTGATCCCTTAAATTATGTGTTGATGCTTTGTGACCAAAATGCAGTCACAAAACATGAATATTTTACCACCTAATCCAAATTGGTGGTAACGATTCGCAAACAGGAAGGGGTTCCAAGGGAACCCTTCTCCTTTGTGACAAAATGTCAACAAAAACATTTATTAGGAGAGGGCAGTAGTTCGTGGAACCATTACCTGCTTCTAAAAGCATGGATTTGTTCCTGGCATAGACACTACGGCCCATGTCAAAGCTAAAGATAAGATTGGTATGATAATGCTTGAAGCCAAAAAGGCTTTTGATAGAGTAACCTGGGACTCCCCATGGTCAATAATGGGACATTTGGGCTCAGAAGTCGGTTTATCGCACTGGTCCAGACACTATATAAGAAACCTGTGACTAAGATTATGCTGAGCGGTATTTCCTCATCTTCATTTTCAGTGTATAGGGGTACCCGTCAGGGATGTCCACTATCCCCGTTACAATTTGTTCTGTACATCGAGCCATTTATCAAACACCTACTACAGAACAAGGGTATCCAGCCAGTCAACTTAAACGGTATCAACCTTAAGATAACTGCCTATGCCGATGACATTGTGGCTTCCTCTGCTAAACCGCTAGAAGCCCTAGCATTCATATCAAAGGAGGCAGAGTGCTTTGGAGTCCTCTTTGGCTTGAAACTGAATCGAGTCTGTCTAAAACACAGATAATCCTAAATTTCCAACCTCATGTTCCAGACTTAGGAATAACTGATACAGTTACATATTTAGGCAAAATGTTGAGCAGCCATGTGGAAGACATCATATCTCTCAACTATGAGCCCATTCTGCAGCTAGTGACAACTAAACTATGGCATTGCCATCTGCTCCCTCTCAGCATTCTGGGGCGGTGTACTAATATTAAAATGAACATACTGCCTAAATTTCTTTATCTATTCCACTCTATTCCACTTCGTGTTCCAGACTCTTTTTTTGAGCGTCTGGAAAGTTTGATTGGCAGCTTCATCTAGAGGCTTTAGGAGGGCTAGGAGTGCTTTACGCGAGGGGGATTCAAGCTCCCGGATTGTATATTTCACTGTTGGGCATCATTTGCTGGATGGATCCAGAGCCTGCTGAGAGGGCATGAAGCAGGGCTGCTTTCACTGGGATATCAACTTGCATGTGGTCCTGATATCGGATATGTGCTTCACCAATTAATAGATCCTAACTACTAAAAGAGGGTTAAGTTCAATATATTCAGGGATATAGCATGGATATGGCAGGGAATCGGCAAGAACTATTTTTTACCTACAGTCCACACTTACACTCCCTTATGGGGCAATCCAATATTTCCAGACATATTCCATGACAATGTGGGGGATAAATGGGGACTTCGGGGTGTTAGCAATCTCGGGCATCTATATGATTACCGGGGGTTTCAGACTTTTGACTCTCTTCAAGAGGAATATGGGCTCCCACAGAAATCTTTTTTTAAGCACTTACTGGTAAGGGATTACCTACTATATGGGTGTAAGTTGCAAATCGACGAGGAAACCTCTGAAATTTACGTCTATTTATGTCAGATCTACAGTAAAATCTCCAGCAGTCTACTTTATCAAAAGTTTATTTTACAAGCACACGATGTTAGCTGCAAATAGCTTCAAGAAGGAGACAGCTTCTTCTCGCTGAAACCATGGCCAATGGGATAAAGGAGGCCCTAGTAAGTTTAGGCCAGTCAGTAATCTCCATCAGTCTTAAGTTGTAGCAATTTAAGACTAGACTATTTGGATGCTCTATTACATGCCTAAATGTATTTCAAAATGGGCCCTATCCCAAACTCCCCACAAATCATACTGTTCGAAATGCAACTGTTATGCAGCTGATTTATCAGATATATGTGGAGAATGCCCCATGCCTCAACATTTCTGGGCTAAACTACTGTCACTCTAAGCAAAACACTTAGGGTATGAATTTCAACTGAGTAATAAGGAAATCCTCTTAGGCTATAAGCAGGGATGGGTTGGTTACTCAGGGTCATTGCTTTCAATTATTATTGTCAGCGCTCCCTTATGTATTGCAAGAGCCTGGATCAACCCTTTGCCGACAACAGTGACAGAATGGTGGGTAATGCTGCGACAAGTATACGAGTCTGAAGCGGCCCTAGCCAAGGCTAGAGGTCCTAGATCCCTCAAGAAGCTTGAAAGGATCTAGTCCAGCTTACATTGGGAATAGATCTTGGACTGGCAATCCCAGAACTATATGTAATACAGATCTATCTATCTCATATACTGTACAAAATACGTCTCCCAATTTCTCTATGTCTTTTCTTGTCTTTCCTTTCTCCACTGTTTCCAGTAATATTTATGTCATTTAGTCAATACTGATGTATAAGTAATGTCTTGTATGCTTTAATTAAAAGCAATCACAGACATGATGGTCTGATCACCTCAAAAGGCCATCGTGCCAATGGTAGTGGGTCTTAATTTGCGACCTATTGCATGCATGTTAATTAGGTAGGTTGAATTGTGACTCACTACATATCAGTATTTTGTGATCTAACCTATTAGTTCATTGGTTGGCTCACAAAATACCAATGCATTTGGTAGAAGTCGGTGTGCTGATTGCACCCACTTCTACTGAATCCATTTTAGTAGATACCGCATAAGAAATTGCAAATTGCTAATCGTTACTGGCACAATCTGCAATTTCTCATTAGGAGTCTTTGTACTCCTGATGCCTTAACACCTGACTTGTTCACTCTATCACTGAGACTCACTACTTTTTATCATATTTCCATTTTTCTGAATGAACTTGCTAAGCACATTTGGTAAACAGAAGTGGAAATTGAAGATTAGTGTTTTCTTCTGCCATCAGTCATTGATGACAAATAACAGGATAGTTGGTCTAGAAGACCCCCTATCTTCCACTACAAAATCTATCCATAGCTGGTAGGTGATTTAAAATCTACCTTGGAATCTACATGGCATTGTAAGTCATGGAAAAAGTAATGTGTGTTCCAATGTATCTAAATACTCTTTGATTGTAAGATAGAGCAACTCATCTGCATTTAATACTCCATATTGCAAACTAAAAGCCAGATGTGTAAACATTTTTGTGGTCGCAAACAGCCCAATTCACAGAATAGGGCCGTTTGCAATCGCAAAAATGCTTTTTCTTGTGTACGAACACCAAATTGTGATTCTGTACATGTTATCGAATCTTAATTTGGGTTTGCGAGTCAATTCCGATTCTGTATTTGGAAGGAACGTGTTTCGGTCACCCCTTCCAAATACTGAGTCATAATCATATGTATTAATGGTTTGTGACCAGAAATCCGGTTGTATAATATTAATATTTTACTGAATACACAATTGTGTAGTGGTAATGCATTTGCAAACGGAGAAGGGTCCTCAATTTTGAGAAGGATAACAAAATATCTTTTTCAAGAGTAGACAGTGGCATGAACCACTCCTTACTCATAAACAATTGTATGTTAAGCAGATCATTTTTTTAAAGGCATCCCGTTATTCTTTACAGAAGAATTTTGTTTAAAAGCATTCACTGACATGGCGGTCTGTTGGCCCCATCAGGCCACAAATCCTGTGAAGTCTGTGATTCCTAGTGGGTTGAAAATTGTGACCTATCTCATTAATATTCATTAGGTAGGAAAATTTGCAACCCACTAGGAATCTGTAATTTGTGCACTGACCTATTAATACATAGGTTGGTTCGCAAAATAGCACTCTCGTTGAAAAAATACAGGTGCAAATTGCAACCGGTATTTTGCATCCAGAGTTTAGTACATCTGGAACTCAATGTTTCGTATCTGGCTGAGTTTTTTTATTTTTTCACAGCAATACTGTAAAAATAACTATAAACAAAACTCACAGTGAGCATAGTTCTGGACAGTTAGGAGTACAGATATAGTCAACTGGAAAATTCCAACCAGGTCTCTTACACTTTTTAAATATATTTATTATAGTCAAATAATTATTGTAATTATCCCCTCTTTTGTGCTTTTACCAGGATTTGTCACTTTAATCCCACAACCGTTGCAAGTACACATCTGAAGGAGACATCCGAACCCACATCTCATCATTAATTAAATCCTGCGAACGGGCATTGATATACAGTCTCTTCTATTTATCCCTGTCGGTCATTTCTAATCATGCTCATCGTTGCCCCCTTCAGATGACAAGTAGTGCTTCAATCGTCTCCAAATGTCTTTCGGGCATCACATTATGGGCAGTGTTTCAGCATTATGGTCGATTGCATTGTTACAATAAATCAAATCATTCAACCATTCGGACACTGTGGGCAGAGGGCCCTAACCACATCGAATGGCAATTATGCATTTGCCCAACAGACAGGCCAAGGCCACAAAGTGTTTTTCCAACTTCAGAATGTTTTTTAAATACCACATGAGTACCAGTTTTGGATGGATTTCCACCTGAGTTGAGTCATTTTGTTTAGTTCTTAAATTATATTTTAGCCAAAAATCATATGCGTAAAACTGCTGTGCTGTAACCACATCTACGGCAAGAAGATTTCACATCCAGACCCATAGCTCTCCAACCTCCCATAGTATAATAAACTTTATGAAAAAACGTATAATGAGTGAGTCTGTGTCTGCGATTAAGAGATGTGTTGTTCGTTTGTTGACCACAATAGGGAGACGCTGCTTCATCAATATCTTCCTCCAGGTTTTCTTCCGATTGGTGTCCTTGCTTTTATATCTTGGTTTGATTTCCTCCAGTATCCAACTATTCTTATTTGTCAAAAGACTTCATAAAGTGTGTTAGAAACAGGGTTTCTTGTTGTCAGAGTATGCACCCTGTACAGGAAGGAACCACATCTCTACTTAAGGAAAGCTAGATACACACTAAAAGATAACCTGTCCTCCTCCTCTGATAGCTTGGCACTGAGCAGTCTGGCTTATCTAAAGAGGCAATGTGTAAAGTAATAGGCAACACACACACAGTAACACAATGAAAACACCACAAAAATGCTCCACACAGGGTTAGAAAAGTAGATTATATTTGTAAGAGTAAAACAAGACCAAAGCGACAAACATCTATTAAATAGGACCGGAGTTAGGAATTTGTAAAGAATAAATCAAAATGTACTGTTATATGCAAATATCGCTTAGGGCTTACTTCAAATAGTGCTGGACCAGGGTAAATCCAAAGTTAAGGCCAACCGCGATGGAGGGCAGGCCCACTACAGGACTCATGCAGGTCCCACTGAAAAAGTTCCTTGGATTAAGTAAGTGGCGACATCAAAAACTTGATGCGTCAGTTCTGATCTGTGCAGGTGATGAAGGGTTTGTCGACAAACCCTGTTACAATGCAGGTGCTGCTTCGTTGTCGAGACGCACAGACTGCCGAAGTGATGTTGTCAATCAGCTCCTGCATCACGTCGAAGGGCAGTGCGTCGGTTACGATGGGCGCAAAGACGTCACTGCGTCAATTTTGATGCTTCTGTACTGCAGAAGTAAACTTTCAAGGGCCCTGGGCTGCATTAGCACCAATTGGCAGTGCAGGACTCACAGATAGCAGAGTCCAGATGCTGTTGCAGGGTTGAAGGAAGTCTTTGATGGCTCCAAGACTTCAGAACAGGGGGCAAGCCAGCAAGCAACCGGGGTCACTCTGGGTTCAAATGAGATGGGTCCAATCCTTATCCTCAGCAGGGGAGAGATCTGTAGGCAGCACGGCAACACAGCAAAGTAGAAAAGCAGTTCTTCCACAGCAGCAGTCAAGCAGAGTGACAATCCTTGGAGCACAGCAGTCTTTACTCCTGGTGGAGTTCTTCACAGGTAAAGTAGTGTACTGTCTTGTTAGGGTCAGAGCCCCAGTACTTATACCCAGTTGTGCCTTTGAAGTGGGGGTGACATTAAAGCAGACCCTTGAAGTGCACAGGTCCCCCTTTCTTTGCAGCCCTAGTTCCAGACTATCAGTAGAGGGAAATCAGCCCTTTGTGTGGGAAACAGGACACCGCCAATTCAGGTGTAAGTATCAGTTCCCCCTCTCCCTTCCTGACAAGGAAGCGATATCAGAATGCAAATGAATTAATGTAAGACCTGGCATCTTTTGGCGTATTTCCCCTGTCTTTTTGCTTTCTGACCTTCCGATTTTGACTCTGTTTTTGCTGGTTTAGTGTCTCTGCACACTTTCTCACTGCTGTTTAGTGTTAAAGTGCAAGTGCTCCTATTGTAAATTGTATTATGAATTGGTGTTTCCATGATTGGCATATTTCATTTACTGCTAAGTCCCTAGTAGCACGCGGTGGGAGTGCCAGGGTTTGTAAATCAAATGCTGCTGGGGGGCCTGCGGCACTGATTGTGCCACCCACAGAAGTAGTCCTGTAAAGGTATCTCAGACCTGCCACTGCAGTGTCTGCACACAGTTTTTACTGCATGTTGACTTGGCAAGTGCACCCACTTGCCAAGCCCTAACCTTCCCTTTTATTCAATGTGAGCCACTCCTAAGGTAGGCCTAAGGTACCCCTATGGGCAGGGTGCAGTGTATGTGAAAGATTGGACATGTACTGGTATGAGTGGCTTGTCCTGATAGTGAATGACAGTATATTTTGTTTTTCACTATTGAAAGGCTATCTGTCCCATAGGATAGAATAGGGAGTACTGGATAACATTTTACGAGTATATTTTCCCATTGGAACAAGATAGAGGAATGGAGTTTTGTATGCCTGAACTCAGAATGTAGAAATGCATTTTTTAGTAAAGATGATTTTTATGTTCTGTGTTTGAAAGTACCACTTTTAGAAAGTAGGCATTTTCTTGCTTAGCCATCCTGTGTGCCTCTGCTGGGTTGTGGATTGACTGTCTGGTTTTGGAGTGACAGGGGCTGGGGATGTGCATTCTCTTCAGACATCCACTGGGGGGGTTGAGGTGTGTCTTGCCTTTCCTAGATGAGTCAGGGTTGGGCTGAATAGACCTGGGCCGCATTTAGAGTAGTGGGAGGACATTTACTTGCAACTGAATGGGCCTGGTCTGCCTTGGACATGCCTGTCTCCACCTCATGCCAGGAAGCTGGGCCAGAGAGGATCTAACTGGTTTAGACTGAGCACAGATACTCTATGCCCAAGAGAATAAAAAGAAACTGAGTATACATATTGGAGCCCAGACCCCAGAACTTTAGAACTCGCTTGGATCAAGGAACCTGCCAAGAAGAAGAGCTGGAAGAACCGCCAGTAGGAGTACTGCCCCTTTGCTGGGTTGGCCTGCAGTTGCTGCTTCTGCCTTGGGCAATGAAAGGACTGGACTGAACTTTCTTCACTTGTCGCTGAGTATCTCCAAGGGCTTGAAATAGAGCTCGCCTCCTGTACACAAAGTCTCAGGGACAGCAAAGACTTCTCTTACCTCTGGGTACCACCTCTGGAACCGTGAGTTTCAGTTGCCACAAAGGGAGAAAGCAGCCGACACTGTCACCGAGACTGCTGCAGGCTCCATGTCATGAAGGCATCGTAGAAGGCACCCCCCACTTCGCACCGCAACCCTGGTCTCACCAACGATGACAACCACCAGCGCCACTGAGCCACTTGCACTGCGACCTGTGGGCACTGCACTCTGCACCGCCTCGCTTCACTCCGCCGCCCTGGTCTCACCGACAACGTTGCTGCACCCTGATCTCAACACCCATGACTGCACCGTGTTGTGGGGGCACCACTCGTAAGTCACACGATGCATTGCCCCATCCCACACTGCAGCCTGGGCCGACTGACACCAGCTCCCATCAACCGGCACTGCCGCTTGCACCGTGACCTGTCAGCAGTGCCCCACTCTGCACCGCAGCCCTGGTCTCACCTACACCGCTGGACGACCATCACCGAGCCGCTGCCTGAATCGCAACTTGAGGGCACTGCACGCCGCACCTCTACGCTTCACATTGCAACTGCGACAGTTGCCATGACCGGCCCACACCGGCGTGGTCGGTCAGAACCAAAGGTACTGTTTACAAGACTGCTGACCGTAATGCCAGTCCGCACCGACGCGGTCGGCCGGAACTGTTGGATTCTGTTGTTTTCAGCACCGCCGTAGCCCCGAACGGAGCTACCGGCTTCAAGGAACCGCATTTTAAAGTTATTCTTGCAAAGTGAATATTTTTTAATACTGTATGTTAGTCTTTTATGGTTTTGGTCTTGTTTGCACAGATAAATATTGGTTATTTTTCTAAAACTGGTGTGGTGTCCTTTTGTAGTGTTTTCACTGTGTTACTGTTGGTTATGTGCAAATGCTTTACACACTGCCTCTGAGAAAAGCCTGACTGCTCGTGCCAAGCTACCAAGAGGGTGAGCAGGGGTTATTTCAGTAGTAGATCCCCCTTTTCCTGACTAGAAGGAAGGGTCCCTATTTGGACAAAGGTGCAAACCATTCCCGACTAGAGACCCCCATTTCTAACAATTAAAATGAGTTCTCTGTCACACCCACCCTTCCTGAGTTTGTGGCTGTCTAGAGGGAATGCACAAAGTGTAGCTGTCACCCACCCTGGATATGTATTGGATACAGGCTGACAAGGCACACAGAGTAGTAAGAGCAGAGAAATGTCCACTTTCTAAATGTGACATTTCTAAAATAGTAATGTTAAATCCAACTTTACAAGGAAAGATGATTAATCCTTACCATTTAAAAGATATGAAACATGATGCTGCTACTCCTTTCTAACCAGGAACTACAGCTTAGGCTTCACAGTAGTGAAACATGAATTTAGCTGTTTGTTACTAGAAGGACATGTAAACCTTAAAAGTACATGTCCTACCATTTACTTACATAGCACCCTGCCCTTAGCAATACCTAGGGCCTACCTTAGGGGTGATTTATGTGTAATAAAAGGGGAGTTTAAGCCTTGGCAAGTAGTTTTAAATGCCAAGTTGAAGTGGCATTAAACTGCACACACAGGCACTGCAATGGCAGGCCTGACACAGTTTTGAAAAGATACTTGAGTGGGTGGCACAATCAGTGCTGCAGGCCCACTAGTAGCCTTCAGGTTACAGGCTCTGGGTATATGGTATACCACTTTACAAGGAACTTACAAGTAAACTAAATTTGTCAGTTGGGTATACACAATGTTATCATGTTTTGAGGAGAAGCACATGCACTAAGCACTGGACAGCAATGGTAATGTGCTCAGAGTCCTAACACCAACAAAAAGATACAGCAAAAAGAGGAGATAAGCAGGCAAAATGTGTGGGGGAAGATCATCCTAAGGATTTACCTATCTAACACGTGTCCCCTCAGCTGAAAGTGGTGAGATCTACCCAGCCTTTAGGGAGTTCTCATCTCTAAGGCAGAAAAACCATCAGCATTGGTGTGGTCTACCCCTGGTCTTTGTTCCACCCTGAAGTCCATACCCTGTAGGTAAACAAACCACCTACCCAGTTTTGGATTCTCACCCCTCATTCGCATTAACCCCCTGAAGGGCCTGTGGTCAGTCTTAATCAGGAAGTGAGTGCCAAACAGATATGGCCGTATCTTCTTCAGTGCCCAGACAACAGCATAAGTGTCTGTTTCCATAGCACCCCACCTTTGTTCCTTGGAGAGTAACCTCCTGGAGATGAAGGCTACAGGTTGGTCTAGGCCCTCTTCATTGAGCTGTGATAAAACGACCCCTATGCCATGTTCTGAGGCATTTGTTTTGTTAATATGGATATCGATTCATTTATCGATAGAAATGAACTTTCATCCCCATTAATAAAATCCCCGTCCCGAACTCCACATCTACCTCGACACACGAATATGTAGTCAGAAAGGCCCTGCGACCTAGGTCCGAGGTCCCTGATTGATGGGTCACAGGTGGGAGGGTGCATGGTTCGCATGCAAACACATGGGCAGGAAATTTGTGATCGATCCCACAGATAAGGGCAGCGACATCACAGTGGTCAGGGGAGATTGCCACCAATTAGGAACACATGGTCGAGGGAGTATGCGCACTTCGAAAAACACGTAAAGTCAGTTGCCACATGAGTTAGGATCACAGAGCCAATCAGGACCTAGCGCACGTAGTGATCATGCATTCCTCACGCTGGACATCTGGACACATTCACCACTGGCAACACAGTGCCCAGGAAGGTCGTGACCCACCTGTAGTAACCATTTGAAACATTACTTTATGACTTTAAGGCAGCAACCAATATTCCTCACCATATTTGGTACACCGGATACGTTTATGGTTAGATGTAAAAGTGTATATAAGACTAACGCAAACTCAATTTAAATTGAGACAGTCCTCTGACCTCGTGCCTGTAACTGTCTCCAGGACGAATTGTTTAGTTAAACAAAACTGTTCCTTATTAGCGAGACGCCTCTTGTCTTCTGTTTTTTAAGGAATCAAACTCGAGCAACATTTTGGTGAGTCAGCGAGGAGGATTGGGACCTCGTACCCAACTGCAGCCGAAAGAAGGTGACCCCGCCCGGACGGATTCCTGTTGCTTATCCACAAAGGCGGGAAGACACCTCAATTGATTAGAAGTTCTGATAATTCTGCGGGGCGGAGGTCTGTCCTGAAGCAGCCATCCAGAGGCTAAGAGACCACATCCGAACCTGAAAAATTGTCTTTTAATGCATTTGGCATATTACCTACTTTATATGTCCCAACTGTTTCAGTTGTAAGGTGGCCTCAAAGGTGATCCCATGAAAGTCACCATTTTTCAATAGTCAGCACACTAGGAAAGGTAAATATTTATTATATAACCCTTTATGGCTCCCAGGACGCTATTTTTTTGATACATCTATCCAGTATGGGCAGAGTTGGCACCTGAGTCTCTTAGTTTTTTAGTCAAAAAGGATTTCTCAGTGCTAACTGGTTTATTAACACCATTAGTATCTGAAAGGAGTCAGAGGTGTTGGTCGCTTGGACCTCTGGGCATGACACACAGTGTACGCTTGGCCCCTGGGTGTGACACAGGGTGTAATTCAGACTTTAGGGAAAACCTGGACCCAGGAAACTGGGCATAACTTGTGTGGGGCCAAGGAGGGCATGTAATTCCCAAGTCACTACTTTCTGGTATTTTTGATTGGGACCTTTTTCTAGGAGCGTATAGTGGCAGACTATCCAGTTCACGTATGCATGTGTTCCACGCTAGTCTTCTTTTTCTAAAGGATAAATGGCAATGAACCACTGAGTTGATTTTTGACTAAGTATTTTTTTTCTGTTGATCATTGAAGAAATGCATTGTTCTATGTAAATGTTATTTGAATTGACTGTTGCTGAAAATACATTGTATGGGAATTGAGGTTATGCAGGTTTTGTGCTAAACCCTTGCATATTTACCCTGTGTTACAATAGCACTTATGCAGTTTTGTGCTGTTTCATGTAAATGCTCATAAATGCTTGGTCAGTGTTTGTTGTAAGAAATTGCACTTGCAAGCTCAAAGTACATAAAATTGCAAGAGTGCACCACATACAAATTGCCCCTATGATTTGACAAACCAACACTAAATTTCCATGGATTCCCCACTGAAACACATGGAAAATAGGTTCCCCAGCAGGTAAAAAGACTAAATAGTTTCTGCTAAGAGTGGCACTCACAAACGAAGGCACACACATTTCCCTGGCCTAAGAAGAGAACATTTGACACAATCATAATTGAGCACACTAAAACACACATAAAAAACAAATATACAGGTCAAAAGAGAGAGGTATTATGAGAATTATGGGTCATCTTCGAGGAGGCCAACAGCGATAGCCCTACAATGTCATTAGCAAATAAACCATCAGCACCTCCCCCACCATATGCAGGAACAGACATGCTCACACCCGCTCCCCCTGCATTAGGTTACTCAAACCCAGTAGTAATAGTTGCCAATGAGCCCCCCACCAAAAGAAGGTCAGTCAGATCTAAGTTTAAGAGAAGTAAAACTAAGTGGGCCCAGACACCTCAAGCACAGCCCAAGTTCCTAGCGAGGGTCCCCAAAAGCTTGACTCCCTGTCCACCACACACAACACGTGACACCACAAGAGCAGGTAGGATACGCATTCCTTCTGGGGCTGGCGAGAATAAACATGTGTCAGGGAAGTATGTGGCAGTCCTCAACAGCGATTCAGCAAGCTCAGGTGAGAGAGCGAAGCCCTAGTCCCCTGGAATGGAGGACGAGGATGTGGCTACAGGATTTGCAGAGGTAGCATCAAAAGCAGCACGTAGTTCTGAGCAAGAGAGGCAGGCCAGACAGCGTGAGGAAGAGAGATCCTGCTCGTAAGAGAAAGGGCAAGCAACCGGGAATTAGTCCAAGAACAGGCAATGTTGTGCTCCCCTCATGAGGGAAGTGGAGATAGAGATAGAGGGCAGCATTAGGACAAAACAGAAGTTGATGAAAGGCTACTAGCAGGGCTCAGAGTCACACTGTCCACTCGTCAAAGGAGAAGGGCTGACCAAGAAATCAGGAAACAAGGCAATCTCGTGCTCGCACATCCGCTTCTCATGAAAAGCAGGATGGCATATGCGGAGAGCAGTGATGAAGACAAGCGCTGCTCCACACAGGTGCACAGCAAAGAGAGAAATACCCTCAGGGAAATAAAAGCAAAAGATGAAGCCGAGATATATGTACCTGTTCTGCGACCTGTTAGCGGACTGGCCTGAGGAGAGGGACCTATATGACTGGTCATTTCAGCCCGAGGATATGGCAGTAGCGGATCTGGACAAGAGACAGGACAGCTATGGACCAAAATGGGCCCACAGGTCACATTTTTTTACAACATTCTGAAAAGGGAGCTTCCCACAGAGATACAGAGAGGACTGGACAGCGTAATGGGTTTAGATACCAAACCCTGGTGGGAGATACAGGCTCACATCCTCCACTACCACAAAAAGAAGCAAGACAAGGATAGAGAAAGAACAGGAGCAGGCCCAAAAAGACACTGCAAAACTGGTTCAACACAAATTAAAAAAGACTGCCCTCGAGGGGGCAGCAATGGCCACAACGATGCAGATGGTACCAGTCTCGATGGAGGCTCCACCACAAAACCCCAAAGGGTTCCAAACAGGCAATGGCAGTAAAGGCCACGGAGGTTGCAACAACCAGACCCTAAGGAATGCTGTTATTGCCATTGGCCGGGGCACCAGGCAGAAAGATGCCGGTTACAGGCATTCCATGAACAGCAAACACAGCAGAGATCAATGAGCCAGGGCCAACCAACACAATACCCCACCAATGTCCCTCCTCACACCAAACACAGGGGAATCCAAATGTACCTCATATCCAGCAGGGAGGTCAGCTGGTCACCACATAACTGTAACAGGGATCCAGCAATTGGTTGAGCACGTGGCAGCAGCAGCCACAGACAGGGAATCCTATGCAACAGGGTCTGGGGCTACAACACCTGCATTGAGGGGTAGACAGTGTGAGGAGGTAGCACCTTCACGCAAACACAGAGTCAAACTGTGCAGTAAAAACAAAACCCCCAAGCACAAGTAGGAATGATCCCAACTTTGACCGCAATGGAAGGTCAAAATATTTACTTGCGTCCAGAAATTCATAGTGGCTGAGAGCTGTGTTGATTGGGGGCCCACATCAAGTTCTTCATCAAGGGGTGATCTCATTTGGGCCCCTCTCTGTGGCTGATCCCCCAGAGTGGAATGCCGGCCACGCCCCAAGGGCAGTGCAGTTTGAAAAGGGGGCATGGTCCCTCAGCCAAGTTCAAAAGGGACGCGTTCCAATCACCAAGTCAAAAAGCCCCCATTCTCAGGTACCATGTCTGGGGCCTATGTTTCCTTCATGGCGCGTAGTCCCAACAGCCCCTCCAAAAGCTTGAAGCCTCTGCTCTAATGGAGGCCCCCTTTCAGTTCTGAAAACAAAGCTACCCTCGGTAGTGGGAATGAGGAGTTCTCATGCGCCTGGGATGGTGAAAGTCTACAAATCCACGGCGCACACACAAAGAGCCAGTAAGCTATGAGGCCCCAACATGATGTTGAGTTCAAGGGGGCGTGGCTTGCCAGCAAATGGAGGCAGACGCGTGAGCTTGGAGCTCCGCACCGGCCCCGTGATTTATTCTGAACAGACGGCCGCCCGATCTCTGGGAGGCTGCGACGGAGGTCCCGCAGCGCCGTGGGATCCAGGAGCGACGGCTGTGGCTCCCTCCCGCCCAGATTGAGGCAGCAAAACGGCGGTGGCGACTTGGAACAGCGGCCGGGGAAAGGCAGACAAGATGGCGCCGGCCCGATCACAGAGCTCCGTCCGCCCGGATCGCGCTCTCTGCGGTGGCAGCTGCCGAGCGGAATTGACGATCAGCGGAGCCGGGAAGTGCTGCAGGGGTGCTGAAAGCGCGAAAGTGAAGAGAGGTGGTGCCTTGCTGATGGGACTGCCTGAAGGTGTTCAGCTAGGCGGAGGAGGCTGGACTGCGGAAGAGCACTGGCCTAGCAGGCCTGTGGATTGAGAGCCGGGAGGACTGCGAAGCGCGGCCTGCTCTAAGAGCGGTGAAGAGCACAGTGGAGCGGTGCTTGTGGTCAGAGAGATATATTGTCAGCGAGTGGGTGGCTGTGGACACCTGGGCGGACACTCGAATACAGAGGCCTGCAGTGAGTGATGTCTTGACGGCCAGCGTTCCTCCCCTGGGGCCGGCTGTGGGCTCCCGTCGAGCGTAAAGGCGGATGGGACCGGTGGTGTCGTGCGAGAGCCCCTGAGAAGCTGTAAGGGAGACCCTGGGTTGCGCAGAGGGGGGCCCCCGAGCTGAGAACTGGCAACCCACCGCGCCCACTTACAGGTGAAATCTGCCCTGCGAGAGACTTGAGCGGTGCCCTGTACCAGGGATTGTGGAGGATACCTGTGTTGCTTGGAGGACTGGCAGCCGCTGAGAGCACCCGGAACGGAATGGGCCTGGACTGCGCTGACGCCGGTGCGCGATGGGCACGGGGAGAAGATCCTGGGCTCCTTGAATAAATGGCTGGCCCCCTCCCAGGGATATAGCCCACGGCACCTTGTGCGAGGGTGCTGACGCTGCCTTTTGCCCACTTGAGGATCCCGCGACTGCTGGAGTGGCGCTTGCTCTGACCCCCTGCCAACTACGGACGGGCCTCACAGAAGCTGTTTGTGGTGGATGCGACCTGCACGCAAGGTGAGCCTGAGTATCCACACTCATCGGGTCGTTACCTGAGAGATGGGGAAGCCTAGGGGGAAGCTGCAGGCGGCTCTGCCGGATCGGGATGATGGGGGTCACAAATCCACGTGGCCGGAGTCTCCCGAGCCGCTGTGTGATACGGGGGTGCAACAACAATTGTCCCGCATACTTCAGGCCATCATGGACACACGAGAGGCTCTGCAGCGAGATATTGCCACGGTCTCAGTGGGTTTGGGATTGCTGCGCGCTGACCACACTAAGTTATCGGACAGAATGAAGCAGGCTGAAACCTCCCTGGCAACAATAGAACCAGCACAGAAAGTCCTTACTGATCAGCTGGGAGAGGTCACCCGAAGAGTGTCGGTGTTGGAAAAAAGGGCAGAAGATGCAGAAGGGAGAAATCAAAGAAATAACATTCGCGTTTTGGGGCTCCCTGAGGAAATTGAGGGATCTAACATGGTCCAGTATTTGGAGGACTGGCTCCGCAACACTGTAGCACCAGAGGGACTGATACAGTTCTATACGCTGGAGAGGGCGCACCGGGTGCCGGCATGCCCGTTGGCGCCGGGTCGTCCCCTGCGCCCAGTGGTGGCGAGACTCCTTCATTACAAGGACAGGGATCACTTGCTGCGGGTGGCCCGCTCGTCGGGACCGTACACAGTGGGTAATGGCAGGGTCTCCATCTTCCCTGATTATACGCAGGAGGTTCAGCGCCGTCGCGCGTCTTTCATGGCAGTCAAACGGGCTCTTCGTGAGGAGGGCCTCCAGTACTCACTGATGTTTCCCGCTCGCCTGAGAATAGTTCTGGATGATACCACACACTTTTGCGAGGATCCATCGGAGGCCTGGGACTGGTTGGAGACGTATAGAACAGGCAGAAAACCGGCTAGAAATACTGGGATTTGTGAGCCTTCGAGACAGTTGCCACGGCGCCGAGGCAGATTGAGGCGGCGCACGGCTGTGGTAAAGACGCCTGGCCCGTCCCAAACGGAGAAAGACAGACATGCGGCATTGCAGGCGGTGTCGCAGATCCTGGGAACTCCAGAACAACGCTCAGGCACTGGGCAAGAGTCGGATGAGACGCGAGTGGGAGCAGACTTGGATACGGCCGGTTCCCAGAACAGTGACTCACAGTTCCCTCATGTTACACCGGGCACAGCTGATGAGCTTATGTAATCCGTTGCTGCGTGTATAGCTGATTGAAAGATCTGTATGACTGCGAGATGCGAGCTGAGATTGTTGGCTTAAATTAGCATCGTACCTTTGAGGTTTTGTATTGGTTGCTGGGTGAGGTAGCTGGGCGGGGGGGGTAGGGGTAGGGGCTGCTGGCGAGATTCCTCCTGGGGGTGGGAGCGGGCAGTATAGCATAATGCGGGGCCTTGATGTGGTCTGTTTCTTTTTAATTTTCTATACTCCTATTGTCATTAGGTGACTGCTTGCAACCACTTTCCCCCACCGTACTCCCTCAGTAGCCACTAGAGGGAACCCAGTTTGGAGTAGTTTGGATGGGGGCTTGTTTTTTTTCAGTACCTGTCCTGGGGTGGGGTTGTTGGGGCTGTTTGTTTGTTACTAGGGGAATGTTGAAAGGGAAATGGCGCAACCCTATTTATAAGGATTTGATTCATGGCACTGGGCTCGATTGGTTATTGATGGCGCAGGACGATTGGTGTTTGGCAGTGACAAGGGCTCGATGGCTATGTCTGAGTTGAAATGTATAACTTGGAACGTCAGGGGCATGCACTCAATTTCAGCGTAGGCATAAGATTCACACATATTTGGTTCGTAGAGGAATTCAGTTGGCGTTCCTGCAGGAAACTCATATTGCCCCGAAGGAGGACATGGCGCTGCAGCGTAGGTGGAGAGGGCAGGTTTTTAGCACAACTTATTCTGCCTTTGCCCGGGGCATTTTGGTGTGGGTCCGAGCCGGCCCACACGTCAATTGACAGACCCAGAGGGCCGCTACGTTTTAGTTGCGGGCAGGCTGAACGGTAGGGATGTGGTCTTGGGTAGTATATATGCCCCTAATACAGAACAATCGGCCTTTCTCATGCAGTTATCAGGGAGGGTTGCCCCTTTTTTCACTGGACCTGTACTCTTGGGAGGGGATTTTAACTCGGTCACGGATGTTGTGCTGGATAGATCCCATCCTCCACTCCCGAGGCGCCCATTCATAGTCTTTCAAGGGCTAGGCGAGACTGGCAGCAACGATGGGGCTTAGTGGATACTTGGAGGGCGCACCACCCAATTGACCGGGATTATTCCTATTTCTCTGCTGTACATGACCTCCATGTGCGGTTGGATGCGATGTTATGCACTCCTGATATACATGCAACGGTGCAGCATAGTGAGTATCTTACCAGAACGATATCGGATCACAACCCCTTACTGTTGTGTATGAGCTTGGTCCCCGATCGCCCTGCAATACCGACTTGGCGTTTAAATCCAACACTGTTAGAGGATCAGGTGTTCAGAGAGGAGGTGGGGGCTGGTATCACTGACTATTTCCAGGTCAACGCTGGCACTGCTTCGTCGCTGATGGTGGAATGGGATGCCTTCAAGAGTGTGATAAGGGGGCATTGCATTGCGCAAAAAGTGGGAGTGCGCAGGGTTTTGTTGCAGGACATGGAGAGCGTGGAGCGGCAGTTGCGCGACATAGAAAGAGAGAGGCCTGAGCATCCGGACCGACAACAGGACCTACTGGCCGCTAGGGAAGAGGTCGCAGTGCAGATGGAACGGCTGCGCTGCTTTGATCATAAGCAATATCTCACGTGTGCGCATGCGGAGCGCGATAAATCCGGGTCATTATTGGCATGGTTGGCCAACCCGGCGAGGAGAGGGACGGTTATACTTGAATTGCGCGCCCCGGGTGGGGAGACCTGTTATACGCAAAAGGGGATAAATGATCAGTTCCTGGCTTATTATGCAGAATTGTATCGGAGTAAGGTGATCCCTGATGGGGAGGCGGTTCGAGGCTTTCTGGCAGAGGCGACCCTCCCAATGCTAGATGGGGAGAGAGCAAAGCTACTGGGTGAGGACATCACGCTGAGTGAAGTCCGCAGCGCAATTAAGCACATGCCCAGGAAAAAGACCCCGGGAGTGGATGGACTCCCGGTGGAATTTTATAGTGAGTATGTTGATCTCTTAACTCCCAGGTTGGTGCTGCTGTATAATGCAGCGAGGAAAGACCGGTTGCTACCTGCCACAATTTGCGAGGCGCTTATTGTCCCCTTGTTGAAACCGGGGAAGTCTCCCCATGACGTGACCGCCTATCGGCCATTGTCAATGTTGACCACGGATTACAAAATCCTAAGTCGGATTCTGGCGTCCCGATTGCTCCCATATATGACCCACCTAATACATGAAGACCAGGCGGGTTTCATACCAACCCGGAACACAGCTCAGAATATTCGGCATCTTTTAGGATCTTGGATGCGGACACGTATGATGGTGCATCTGCTGCTGTCTTGGCCATAGATATTGAGAAGGCCTTCGACAGTCTTGAATGGTCATATTTGTTTCAAGTCATGCATCACTTTGGGCTCGGAGAGGGCTTTATTAACTGGACATCTCTCCTATATTGCCAATCCACGGCCCGTGTGAAGACAGGGAGGATGGTATCGGATGCCTGCGCCGTAGGGCGAGGAATGAGGCAGGGGTGCCCCCTCTCTCCACTATTGTTTGCTCTGGCCATGGAGCCGCTGGCGGCGCTGGCTCGCACGGGCCAGCATTATTCGGGGCTGCGTGTCTCTACGCGGGTTCACCATATAGCTTTATATGCTGATGATCTCCTTTTGTTCCTGACGGACACCGAGGGAGCCCTTGGTGGTGCGAAAGCATTACTGGCAGATCTAGGCAGGATTGCCGGGCTTAAAGTGAATTGGGAGAAGACCTGTCTGTTTCCCACAGAACCACGGACTGATGGGCCTGAGACTACTCAGGGGGTACGCTGGGAATGTCAGTGTATGACGTATCTTGGTACTCACATATATCATACCCACACTGATTTGTTAGAGGGCAATGTGTGCAGGGCTATTGGAGCACTCAGGGGTTGCATAGCATTTTGGCGCACGCTTCCATTGTCACTGGCTGGACGAGTAGCTCTTCTTAAAATGATAGCGCTCCCGAGACTCCTGTATTATTTTCGAACCTTACCCTTATGGATACCGGCCTCGGTTTTCCGACAGTTGCGGTCGATGATGATTGGGTTCCTTTGGGCTGAGGGCCAACGGCGAGTGGCTATTAACACACTGATGAGGCCACGTTCGGAGGGTGGCCTAGCGGTCCCCGACTTTGAAACATACTATTTAGCGGCACAACTACAGGGGCTCACTCAGGCAGTGACACAGGAGATCAGGAGCACGGATGCTGAGACGGGGATTAGTGTGGAGAGGCACCTGCTCTCCAGATTGCTATTGCAGTTGCCGTTGCCGACCTCTTCTCTCACTCGTGAGATGGGGACGTTTAAACTTTGCTGGAATAGGGCCCACCGGCGTGCGCAGGTTGTACGGCCTTATGCTCCGGAGATTCCTTTGGCGGTGTGCACGGCCTTACCGCATGGGGGTAATTGGATGGCCTTACAAGGCTGGGAAGAGAATGGGCTGATCACCATAGGAGATCTTTATGAGGATGGGGCTGTGCTCCCCTATGAGACGCTACAGGATAGATATGACCTACCTCATGGTGATTATTTGCTCCACTTGGCGCTTATTGCAGCCATCCAGGCACATTGGAAAATGGGGCTTAGTGAACGTGCGACCTCGCTGACATGCCAGTATGTGGTCCTAGCAGCTGGCACTGTTAAGGCGGTAACCTGTCTATACCGTAGAATGACGAATGAGAGGCTGACCCCTCTAGCGACACTTCGGTTATGATGGGAAGAAGATGTAGGGGAGGAAATCCCTGAGAAAACATGGGCAAAACTTGTTGAGTGTGAGTGGAAGAGCACAAGAAATGTTCGCTTCCAGCTGGTCCATTTCTACATTCTTCACAGAGCCTATTTTACTCCGGCCAAAATTAATCAGTACTTTCATACAGATTCGGCAATGTGCCCGCGCTGCCGTACGATGGGGGCAGATTTTGGTCATGTGATGTGGACATGTCCCCAACTTGGGACGTATTGGGAAGAGGTGGTTGAGCTCTTGCAGGCTGTCACGGACAGGGACATGGAACCCACTGTGGGCTTATGTTTGCTGCATTGGTTTCCTCACACCGCTAGGAACAAAATAACGAGTAAATTCATAGACCTGGGGCTTTTGTTGGCAGAGAGAGAGATAACAAATCACTGGAAGGCAGAAAGAGGCCCCAGCTATAGGAGATGGCGCGCAGAATTAGTTAAATGGGCGGACTGCGAGGGAGTCACAAGGTTGCAAATGGCGAGCGGCGCGAAGAGTGAGAAAGCGCTGGAGCTGGCGAGGGCTTGGGAAGCGTTGGTGCAGCTTTTGAGGGCCTCGAATGATGAATCTGATGGGGAGACGGAGGCAGCAACTTCATAGTATCCAGGAAAGGGAGGTTATCTTGTTGGTAACTTCACTGTACTGAGTTTCTTACATGTGCACTGCCCTTGGCGATGAGAAGCCGTCGCCCTGTTTTCTGCCCTGTATTCCTTTGTCCACCACACCGTTGAGTTCTGGTGCCACTATTGATTGTGTATAGAGGTTGTGCCGAGGAGGGAGGAGGGTGGGATAAGAGGGAGGATTTAGAGAGGGAATTGATTGCTAGAGGGTTTCGATGTTTGATGAGCTGTATTGCCATGACATGCAGAAGAGCCACGGTACCACCAGTCGATTACAATTGCATAAGTGGCCTCTGGCACTATACATTACTATGACAATCATTTATCACAGTGGAGTACAGCTGCTGGTCAACAAAGGTACCTTGTAACTATGGGCTACCTGTGAAAATTAATGGCTGAATGGACAGAGTTGTGATGCAATTGCTTGTATTTGTTATAAGTGTTTAAAGCAATAAAAACAGATTTTTAAAAAAAAATGATGTTGAGTTCAAGCCTCCAGTTGTGGGGAGGCACCAGGAGACCAGGCATCTCGGATTTGCTGAGGCAGTCTCAGTTTTCCATTGTTAACCAGCAGAAGTTTGCAATTTTTGGTCAAATGTCCCTGGTTTTTCTTTTTTCTTCTCCCATTTTTGATTTCCAAAGTCCAGTCACCCTGCCACACCCTTCCAATATTTGACAAGAGATGCACCAGTTCTTAGGCCTCATATAACTGTAGAGAGCCCATCCACAAGCCAGGGACTGTGGGCCCCACCAGTACGCTTTGAGTTAGCAGGGTGTGGTGCAATGGAGAGGGGGGTGCTAAGGAGGGGGATCCAGAATCTCCACTCTGGCTCCTGACGAATGTAGGGCACCAGGTGTGCTCACCTCCATACCAAACATAGGGTCTAATGGTGTTCCAACCGTGCAGGCGCCATCCAGGGAAAGCCTTTGGCCCTGACCTCGGACACCATGAGGTGGCATAGATGGGAGAAAATGGGGCCATGGAGCAGCCAGCAACCCTCTCCCCCGCATGACAAGTGAAGCAATAGAGATTCAGGGAAACGCCTAAAACTACCCAAATGCTAGCCCAAAAGTGAGGTAATGATCAGCCAAAGCCAGGTAAGTAGAAGACATGAGGGAGGGCCATGCCACGTTATACACCACGTGCCAGGAACAAAAAGGTCACATGCACCAAAACATCACTATGGCATGAGGCAGGCATTGGTAACTCTAGCTGCGATACACCCCCTCTTTCCACGTGTTCCACTCACCTATAGCAATACTAAGCTCAGTTGCGCTTGTTAATATCAAAAGATGTAGCGCCCAGCCAAAATCAATAGCAACTGGAAGGGGCCACACAGCAACCGGACCCTTAGCCACTGGGCCAAGTGCCTATCACAAAACATACTGTAGGACTCCGACTAAAAGCCACAATTCCATCCCTCCTTATGCTCATGTGACCACCCCACAAACATATAACACCAATCTAAGCATCCAGCTAGACCTGGAGGGGGGGCTCAGTGGCTTATAAACAGATTAGATCAGTCTAAATAACTAATAATCACCCTGATTCCCCTAAATTACTAAAATACACTCAACAGGGGGTCACCTTCTGGTGCTCCACTAGATCGCGACTAGTGTCCTACTCTGTCCGCACTATGCATATCCCAGAAAAATGTTTCTGAAGGGCCTTTTAAGAAGATTTAGATTTAAACAGGCACGTGTTGCCTTGCTGTTTTTAAAATTGTCATCAGATTTGTTTACACTTTTCTGTGTTTCCAACTTTTTAAGATCTGCTTTAAAGTTAAGAACTACGAGGGTGCTTGACGTACAGAAGAATTTTTTGCTTTTTGCACTAAGCTTTGCTGCTATAAAAGTACTAGCTGAGTATTTTATTGTTTTATATACTTTAAACCTGCACTAAAACTTGATGGATGCACTTTTGATACCAAGTGACAATTGGGGGATAATGACAGTATATATGCCTGGTTTTTCCCATGTATGTGGCACATTCTATGAAGATTTACTTGGCTCGATGTATGTTTTTTTTAAGATGTTTCTTTTATGGTCATATTTTTATATGCCGAATAAATATTATTATTTTAATTATTATTATTATTATTATTATTATTATTATTATTATTATTATAGTGGAGTGAGGAAAATCATGCCCCTAGGGTAAAAAATACAGGACCTCCGAAAAACGTTTAACACCAAGCATTTGTAATGTTTGTGAGTTAACAACCAACAGAGCTCTTTCAACACCAGGTAACAGAGAAGATAACATAGTGCACCAATGCAACGTGTCGTTAACTTTTGCTAAGCAAAAAAGGAGGAAAAGGCCAATTTACACACTTACGCCAATGGAAGGAGGAAAAACCCACAGCCTGCTTAACACCCGAGTGGGTACATCATTCCTTTGTGTAGTTGAGCCCTTCCATGGTAATGACATCCATGAACTAAACTTTGCCAACATTTTCCAATTGGGCACAAGAAACACAGCCACTGGAAGAGCACAGATGGCTCCTAAGGGAACCCCACCTCCAACGACCAAGTCACAAATGTTATGTATATTTCTGTGAATATGTACCTTCTGTGTACTATCGGTAATCCCACACTTACTTACCATTGAGAAACTGCTGAGTCATAAGAGGGTGACTAATGGGGAAATATAGTGCCTGCGTAGGGACCTTTCGTATGTCACCTATAATTGCACTAAACCGAGCACCAGCATCCCAAACGCACTACATAGTACCCTCTTGCATAATACTTGGTATCATCACATGACCAGCCAGGTCATATTATGCCATTTCACTGATACCACATGTGGTAGGCGCAGATAGGCTTTAACTGTCCCAAGAGGTAGCCCCTGAAAAAGCAAAGTACCTTATTCAACTTTGCCTTTGTAGGATAAGGGCCAAGATCCAGCCCAACAAGATAGAACCCCACAATGTAGTTGTGAACCTAACCCAATACGCCACTAACCCAACAGTGCTATACCTCTTCACCAAGCCCAGTGATATCCAAACCGAGCTGGACAGGATGCGTTGAAAGGGCACCATAGGGGAGGATACTATTTTGCCTTGAGACTTCCCAGAGAAAATATTCTTGGAGGTAGCAAAAGCCACAACGCAATGCACAAAACATCCTCTCCTACATCCGTCTGTGGTCTCAGGGTGGCCCTTAGCATATCTGTGGCAGTCTTCTTTAACAACAAGTAGTCCCCTGACATGGAGTTCCTGTGTAGGGCCATCAAGCTTGCGGATAAAAAGGGGAACAAGTCGCATGGGGTAGGGTTCAACAAAAGTATGGCTAACCCAGATCAGGAAACATGGGACGCCCAAGTGGGTGGGTATACTTGGCTAGAAGGGAAAGGCCAACCCCTGATTGTATGGAAACTTACCCTGTATTCCTAATGTTTCAGAGGAAAGGCTTCCAATGGACACAAATGCCAACTGCGGCGTGATATTGCACATTCTAGATATTCAATGGAGCAACTCCACGCTTCCTGATTTCTACTGACAGTGCAGTGAACACGCCTACACTGGTTGGAGGGGACTGTGCTCCCTGGTGACCATGCACACCCCAACACTGGTCATAAGAACTAACAGAACTGTACCAGCACCTGTTAAAGAAAAAGATTACCTTGCTGCACCAAGCTCGCGACAAAAGAGTGGCAGACTATTTTGGCTGGGCTCAGTGCACGGCCATCCCAGAAAAGTTTAGACTGTTCACAGAGGCACAGCTGGGGGCATGGGGGTTGATACCCTTCTTCGCCCTACAGACAAAAGCTAAAGCCCACTGGTTGCAGATAACCAGGTGGGAAATGTTCAACATAATGAACAGCACTGAGCTTTGCCTCAATTTGATCAAGGAAGATATGCAAGCCATCCACCTCATGGTAATGCAGTATATGCTGGACTTAATGACCACGATGGAGGGATGGGTCTGTGCCGAGATCGGTGCTGCCTCCTCCACTTTCATCCCAGGGAATGAGATGCACAATAGCATCTTGACACTTGCCATTCAAGCACTGCATAATCTACAGAGAAGCATGTGTGAAGAAGGAAGAGCCCCTAAGCAGGAGTGGTTTTCAAATTGGTTCTCCTGGCTCTCACAATGGATCTCCAGTCTGTGCAAATGTCTGTTGCCAGCTGTTATTGTGTTCCTTTTGGTTTGTGGAGTTGTACAATTGTGGATCAGATGGTGTAAAAGTACAGTCCTCAAATTAGGGACCTCAGACCAGCCACAACTGCCTGCTTCACGTCTGTGAACCCGGGGGTTAGTGTCTACAACTCCCGTGAGGCTCTCTATGCGCATCGGCCCTGACGCCAGTTTCACGCGCCCGGAGGTGCTTATCTTGCAGCAAGAGGCCCCGCTGCGTGGGATGCGCGTGCTGGCCGCGCCCGGGCAAAGCCCAGGCCAAGGGCGGGCCCGTCCTTGCCCATCATTGGCAGGAAGAGGCAGGACAGGGCCACCTCCCTTGGCTCGTTGTTGAGATCCTGTCTTGTTCCTGGCGGGACTTTGTGGACTTGAGGACTGATACTGCCAGAAACTGTGAGTTTAGAAGTGTACGCACTGTTTAATTCTTGTATTCCATAATTGGCCACGAACTGTAACTTACCAAGGCCAGCCCTGATGATTAAGCCTTTCTAGTAGTTAATACTTTCTTCACATTCGTGGTTTTCTTCTGTATTTGTGTGTCTAGGGTAGCTGAAGCAATAGCCTTCGATTGTATTGTATTGTATTGTTACCCCGAGATATGGGGAAAAGAAAAGCCTTTGAGAATGATCACACTGAGGGTGGGATGTCTGAGGGGGGAAGTAGGAAAGCCAGTAAAGCCAAAATGCCACGAAAGCCGGCCGCAAAAAACTGTGTTCTGGATCACATCGACGACTTATTGGTAGATTGTCATGACATCCTAGCTACGTCATCTAGCCCCCCAACTCCCCCACTTCCACTCCAACCAGCTAACGAGCACTCCACCACAGATTTAGCACCTTCGATTGGCATAAAACCTAAAGTTAAGCGAATCCTGTCCATCTTTACCCGGCGCACTACACGAAGTACTGTGTCTAAAAATTTTAGGCCTACCACTAATATGCAATATGCTCCCGACGAGCACGATAGGGAAATTGGGGCTTCCCCGTTGCTACTGGAGGGGTTGACACTAGGGTAGTAAATGATAGGATTGACAGCATTACCACCACTTTTATTCCTCTTTCTAACCAATTTCTGCCACTCCAAGATCAGCCCGAGCAAATGCTGGCTGGGCAGGTAGAGGCTTTGAGAGTTATCCCACCCCCAAGTCCAGTCGTAATACAAACGATTACACAAAATGAGGCTTCAGATGGGAGGGGGGTGGCTTTCCAAGTACAGCATTTAACCGAAGACAATGAGACCTGTAGGATAATTGCTGAACTCAGGAATGAGGTTAGTTCACTAAAATCAATGATTGTAGTGCTTTCAAACCAAGTGAAGCTCCTTGTGAGTAAGGAGCAATCGAGACCTCCCACTATTACCAACCCATGCTCCATTAACAGATAAGAGCATAACCACTAAGCCCATGAATACTATAGTCCCCCTAATGTCTATTCCAACTAGACGCCCAACAATAAATGGCAATACAAAATACATCAGAGATAAGCATGAGATACAAAGCCATTCCACTTCGAGGCAGACTCTGGATCAACGTTCCACTAAGAGTATTTTTATGATTAATGTGCCTAAAGTCCAACAGAAAAGCATACACGAGGACCATCATTCATTGCTCAACAAATCTATACATTGGATTAGGAAAATAAGGGGGTGCAGGTCAATAATTAGGGACAACATCCTCTGGGCTAAAAGATTGACCCACAGTGCTTCCCTCACGGATTCCATCGAACTTCACTTACGAGATGAGGGTTTAGTTCCCAATCTTATAGCCCTGGAGGCAAGGACGTGTCCCCCCGCATCTATTAACATTCAGTTGAAATACAACCCTTTTATTTGTTCACAGATGTTAGAACATAGAAGGGTTGGCGGCCTGATGGGGGCGGATTCATCTTTATGCCTTAATGATTGACTGATGAGCCCAAACACCACACTCCATAAGACCTCATGCTTCCTAGAAAAGACTAATCATCTCGCGTTGGGGGTCCCGATGCCAGGAGAACTAGCAACAACTCTTTCACCTACGTTGCGGACAATATGTTCTGAGTCTATTATTCCATTGCAGTCTACCACAGAAACTTCATTAATGGCAAGCACAGATCAGCAGATAATTTTACCATCCTTTCAGGCCTGCCATACAATAGAGGATCATCATCAATCAATCTGCCTAGGATTGGATGACTTGACAACCACACTTCGCATATTGACGTGGAATGTGGCTGGATTACGACCTAAGGTGTCACTTCCACATTGAATTGAATACATTGATCAGTTTGATGTCTGTATCCTCCAAGATACTTAAGCGACAGCACCCATGTTTATTCCTGGGTATGTCACGCTGTGCCAACCGGCTGTTACTAGTCAACCAGGTAGACCTGTAGGGGGACTGATGACCTGGGTCGAGATGAATTTGCTATGTACCATTAAAGAGCTGAAGACCAATAGCCCTAACATTCTGGCAATAAACCTCAGGGGCAGAAATGGTAGGATGGTGGACATTTTTAATGTCTACGCCCGTGGAGCAAAGGCAGGCACATGCTCATCTACTCTACAAGTGCTAGAAAATATTCTTGATGAGAGAGAGTTGTCCTCTCCCTTAATAGTAGCAGGAGATTTTAACACTACATACGAGCCACTGGACCTGATAGACCAATCTCATAGTGATCCATTAGAGGTACAATGGCATGTACCCCCCCTTGATTTACCACCAATCAAAAAATGGACACAAATTGCCTTACAGCTCCAGGCTATAACTCTTGAGTTTGGGCTCAGGGCAGCCAATGGTCGTACCATTTCTGGCAAGATGGGGGCTAGTACCTTCAACAGATCCACTTCTATTAGCCGTATCGATTATCTACTGATTGACGTGAGGCTGTGGCCAGAAGTGCAGGATATGGTGGTCGGAAAAACTGCAGATAGCGACCATAACCCGCTTGAGCTTGCCATGACTTCGCCCTGGAATACAAACAACACTAGCCAGGGCGCTATGCTCATGTCCAAGGAACTATATCCCACGAATGACAACAGACGACTAAAGTGGGCGCGTGTAGCAATGGACACCAACAAGATTGAAGTCATTAATCAAACTCTTCAAGAAAACATAAATAAGCTCCAAAATATAGTTGAGCAGCATGATGAGCCTGCCATGGTTACAGATACTCACACGTCCTTCTTCAAACAGCTAGCTTCCCACTTTATCTGCCCAAGAGCACGCCGTAAGAAGCCACTAATCAACTCGCAGCACTCTTGGTTTAACCAAAATTGAAAGGAAGCACAGCTACATTTGGCAGATGAGATTAAAACTAAGAACCTAATAAACATAAGACTAGCTAGGAGCCTGTACAAAAAAGCTCAGAGGGAAGCAAAAAAGGACTGGGTCGAGAACCGGTGGCTACAGATTTGTGATGCCTGTCTAAGGAAAGACTCCCAGCAATTTTGGTTGCTTGTAACAAGGGGAGATGTTGATAGACCTAGGCCACTGTCTAACAACATTACAGAGGTGGTTTGGTTTGACCATTTCTCCGCAGTCTACCCAGGAATGGTTGTAACGAATATTGAAGGCCTCTCTAAGGATTTCACCAGTGTACAGCTTGATAATGATTTATTCTCCTTAGCTGACATCACTCAAAGTATTAACTCCATACTCAAAAATAAAGCAGCAGGACCAGATGGCGTATCGGGAGACGTCTTTTTACTTGATGTTACAAATTGGTCTAACTACATCCGGACTCTAGCCAATGGCATTGTCACTGGGGCCCCTATACCTCCATCATGGCAAGGAGCAGAGGTCATTCCGGTCTTTGAGAAGGGGGATCGCTCGCTGCCTTCCAATTACAGGCCCATTAGCCTACTTGACGGGGTGCAGAAGGTTTTCTCCCGTGCCCTACTTACTAAAATTTCTGACTGGATGGAGGAAAATAATATACTATCCCCCTACCAAGCAGGGTCAGGAGAAAAATCAGCACCATTGACCAAGTCTTTCGCTTCTCCTTACTGGCCTGGAAGACTGTAACATTAGAGCAGGGCAGTCTGTATACTGCTTTCATTGATCTAAAGTCAGCCTTCGATCTCATCCATAGGGCCACACTTTGGAAAGTCCTGCAAGATCTGGGGCTCCCACAGGACATTTTGGTACTTCTGGTATGGTTGCACGAGGGAAGCCATGCAAGAATACGATGGGGGGACCAGGGGCAACTGTCGGATCCAATAAAGGTCGTTAGAGGGGTACGACAAGGTTGCGTTTTGGCCCCCACCCTATTCTCGCTTTTTATAAATGGGGTGGTGAAACATCTAGTGGAAGTTCATGCAGACGCTCCATCTCTGGGGAGTGAAAAAATAACCATCCTTCTGTTTGCGGATGATACGCTATTGGTGTCGAAAACCCCCAGTGGACTCCAACTGCTATTGGATCGTTTTATGTCATTCTGTGGAATGAGAGGCTTGGAAGTCAACGTCTCGAAGACAAAACTTCTGCTAATGAATCCCCATAAATCCTTTAGAGGGAAACTGCTATTTGGTGGGATCCCATTGGAGAGGGTGGACTTGTTCGAGTATCTTGGTGTAACTGTCGCAGAGAAATTAACTTGGAAACAGCATATCTCCAAGTGTATTCTCCAGCAGAAGAAAACAACTGGGGCTTTAATCCTAGAACATAGGGCGTCACAAACTAGACCGATTGCAGCCCCGCTACTGATATACGATCAACAGGTGGTTGGCTCGGCCCTGTATGGGGCAGAAATCTGGGGGTTTGACAACCTGGAGGGCCTACTCCGCACGGAAAACACATTTTTAAGATCGCTTTGTTCTCTTCCCCAGAGTACCCCGCTTACTCCACTAAGGCTAGACATGGGCAGAACTACAATAGTGGATAAGGCGAGGCTGCGCCCACTTCTTTTTTGGCTTCGCTTAAAACAAACACCCTAGCTTATCTACTATGCAACCGCCCTGGATGAAGTACTCAAACTTGATCGCTTTAAAAAAATTGGCTGGTTCAACAATATCCTGAAATTGCTCTCTGTATTAGGTCTGGGGAACCCATGGGAAGTGACAGATACCAGCTCTCTACACAGTAGAGAGTGGGCTAAGACTTATTATTGGAACTGGGTGGCAGAGAGAGTCATCACATATGATCAAGGAGGCCGCCTAACGTTAGCATTTTTGGAGTTTAAGCTGCTTGGTGTGTATGAGCACTACATGGAGTTTATTGCTATCCCACTAGAGAGAAAGCTATACATTCAGTTTCGGTTTGACTGTCTCCCCTTGAAAATATTAACAGCGTCATGGAACAGGGGCTCTATGGCTTCATCACGCCACTGTCCATGCTGCTCTGAGACTGAAGAGACGATTAAACACATCCTCTTTGTATGTCCACTATACACAAGTGCTAGACTTAAATGGTTAGCCCCTGCTTGTAGACTACTGGGAACCCGATATCACCAAGAAGCACTGCGCATCCTCCGAACAGATACAAAACCAGTAGTAGTATGCGCAGTGGCTAAATTCCTGGGAAAAATGTGGTTCCTGAGGAGGATGGCACTAAAAAATGACTAAAGTTGACCTTTGATCTTGCTCCAATCTTAACGTTATTATGCAATAGTCTACTCTGCCTTTTTAAATACAAAACATACACAGGAGTTTTTGATTCAATTATTGAGATCATGTTCATGGTACCTAAGTATTGTACTTTTTAAAGTTTCGGCCTAGGAGAACCATGATTTAATGACTCATTTTATACCGCAATACACTGTTTTAAATGTCGACCATTTTTGGAGGTTGTTGTATCGAAATAATAGAGTACCCAAACCAAAAATTTTCATTTAATACTTATATTGTATATATAAACATGTGTGTTTTATTGTACTATTGCACTTTATGCACCAGCACTTTACACACCCTTTAAGGCTTTTCCTTTCTAGTGGCTTTCATCTGTAGGTCCTATGGTTCCACTATAATCATTTAATACCATGATCTGCTGTGTAACATTGAGAATTTGGCCGATGGACTCATTCTAAATTTAAAAGGAACTCAGTGTTACCTCGCTTTTAAACACATTTTTCATGTATTTTGTGTTTTTAACATACGGGCAAGGGTGTTTGTATGTATTGCTATCTGGTTTTATCTACTGAGAATTTTTTAATCTGCTCATTTCCTGTTGATATCAATGATTTTTGTGAGCTGTCATCCTTCACTGTCTTTATCATAGGCTCTACAATGTAATACCTTAATGCACCTTAATGGTCGTAAATACCGAATAAAGTTGATGATGATGATGATGAGGTAGAACCAATTGTATTTTGAGACAGTCCTCAGACCTCGGACCTCAGACCTAATTGCCAAATGCCTCTTGTCTTCAGCTTTTTATGGAATTCAAACATGAGCAGCATTTTGAATAAATAACTCCTTGGAGAATTTAGGAACCCTGTGCACAAGGGCTCTGACCATGACCTACTCCAGGGAGTTAAATGCTTTTGGGCATGCCACTGTCCAAATCACATTTCTGGGATGCTTCATAAAGGCCAGCTCCGTCAAGGGGCAACAATGGTGCCATGGCATATACCCTGATAAACATCCTGTAGTATCCAGTGAGGCCCAACAATGCTCTGACCTAATTTGGGTTTTGGGGGGTTACCAAGCAAAATAGTCAGTTTCTTGGCATGGAGTGGCTACACCTTACCCCTGCCCACTAGGCATCCCAAGTAACCCACAGACCTCTGCCCTGCCGGGCACTTGATAGTCAGGCCTGCCTGTTGCAGAGCCTGAAGCACTTCTTGGAGGTGAAAAAGGTGGTCCTTCCAGATGCTACTGTAGACAGCTATGTCATCTAGGTAGGCAGCGGAGAAGGCCTCCATTCCAGCAAGGACCTGGTTCACCACCCTCTGGAAGGTGGCAGGGGCATGTTTGAGTCCAACAGGCATCACACAAAATTGGTAGTGACCCTCTGGAGTGGAGAAGGCTGTTCTCTACTTGGAAACTTCTGTTTGGGTGATCTGCGGGTAACCTGATGTAAGATCAGAGGTACTTAAGTACTAGGCAGGCCAAAACTTGTCAATAAGCTCATCAGCCTGGGGATGGGATGAGCATCTGTCTTTGTCACTGAGTTTATCCCTCTCTAATCCACACAGAACCTCAGTTCAGGTGTGGTGCCGTGTGGGGCAGCTTTGAGTATCGGAACCACAGGACTGGACAAGGGGCTGCTGGAGGGTTCTATCACCTCTAATTCCAGAATTTTAGAGACTTCACTCTTAATGCTGGCCTTCACCTTATCCAACAACCTGTAAGATTTATTCTTAACAGGGAGGTTGTCCCCTGTGTCCACATCGTGGGTACACAGGTAGGTAGTCCCAGAAGAAGGGAGAACAGAGAAGAGCACTGTCCCAACAATTGGTGGCATTCTTTCTGCTGTTCAGGAGTGAAACTGAGGGGAAGGATTATTCTCTCCCCTTACCCATCTTCCTCCTTGGAGTCTAAGAGGTCAGGGAGAGGTTCACTCCCCTCCTCCTCCTCTTCTCCATCTATCACCAACATCATGGTGAGTGTTAGAACTGGGGGTCTCTAGTTGGCAGAGGTAGGTACCTTTGTCCAAATAGGGACCCTTGCTTCTAGTCAGGGTAATGGGGATACACTACTAAAATAACCCCTGCTCACCCCCTTGGTAGCTTGGCACGAGCAGGCAGGCTTATCTCAGAGGCAGTGTGTAAAGCATTTGTGAACACATACATTAACCCAGTGACAACACTACAGATGGACACCACACAAGTTGTATTATAAAAATAAGTATTTTTATATAGACTTATCACAAGACCCAAAACGACAAAAATCCACACTACACTATGAAAAATATGATTGTCAAATGGTAGAAAATAGCTCAGTTCAATAAAGATGATAAATGCGACACTTTACTCTCAATGTACCTTTGGATGCGTAACGCAAAACAAACAAAAAGGGTCGCAGGGAAGGTGATGCCTCGATTCCTTACATGCAGAAAGGAGGATGCGTCGGTTTCTTACTGCGGTCCGGTTCCGATGCGATGATGATCCGGTGCGATGCGAGAAAATGGCGTCTTGCTTACGGTGCGACAACGTAGATGGGATGCGTGCACGCCCGACGGCTGTGCGGCGACTCGGCGATCTTCTGAGCCGCAAAAGGCCCTGTGACATGCTTCTTCGGTGATGCGCTGGCATCCTCTGTGGTGGCGGCATGCTTCTCCGGTGATGTGAGGCGCTTCGGTGATGCGATGGCGACAGCGGCGGCACGCTTACTCCGCGATGCTACGACGACTGCTGTGGCGGCACGCTTCTCCGGTGATGCGGGGCACTTCAGTGATTCAACAGCGGCAGCGGTGGCACGCTTACTCTGCGATGCGTCGCGCTTCCCGCTCCCAGCGACACGCAGTCTCTCAGAAGGCCCAACAGCAGTAGGCACTTCAATTCCCAGCAAGGGAATTCAGGAGGGGAGCTGGGGATGAAGTCTTGTATCCCTGAGACTTCAGGCAGGAGGCAAGCTCAATGTTCAAGCCCTTGGAGATCTTCTTCAAGATGATGAAAGCACACTAAGTCCTTTTCTCCTTTCTTTGGAAAGGAAGTAACCACTGCAGGCCAACCCCAACAACACGCAGCATAGGGGTAGTCTCCTCCTTTAGCTTCCTGGTTCTTCTCCTCAGCAAAGGTTCGTCTTGATTCCCAGAAGTGATCTAAAGTTCTGGGGTCTGGGTCCCCCTTCTTATACCCACAAATCCTTTGTCTCTGAAGGCAGAGAGTGTCTGTACCTAGTCCAAACCAGTTCTGGGTGCATTCTGCCAGTGCACAACTTCTTCCTTTGTCAGTGTGGGCCAGGGTCATCAGACGCACCACAGGAGGTGGAGCCAGCATTGTGGAAGGCAGGCACAGCCCTATTCAGGCCCAGGTGCTACTCCTCCCACCACTCCCAATGCAGGTAGGTCTATTCAGCCTAGTGCTGACTCACCCTGTCTCCTGGAGCCACCCCACCCCCTGTCACTCACAAACCAGACATGCAATACACAACCTAGCAGAGGCAGGCTGGATGGTTAGGTAAGAAAATACCTACTTTCTAAAAGTGGTATTTTCAAACACAGAGGGGCCGATTCCGATCTCGGTCGGAGGCGCACCCAATACTATTCGGTCGGGAGAAAAGCCATGCGAAAGCCTGTTTCCCGACCGATCCGTACAGCACACCGAACGAGCAAGTACGATGCGCACAACAGCAAAAATTCCGGCCGAGCCGTACTCACCCAAACCAGGTCCTGTTCTCCGACCGAGGCGAATCCGGAAACGCCGAATCGAGTCGCACGGAAGGGAAAATGCAGCCCCGTCCGGCCGGACAAGTACGATGCGCTTTCCGTACGCGCCGAACCCGTCGCTACGCACGGCACGTCAAAGCATCCGGGAGAGGCGCACATAAGCTCCGAATCGCGCCACAACACGATCCACGGCTACGAGACGAACACAGCACCGACGAGGACGACGCGAAGCGACGAGGACGAAGCGAAGCGACGAGGACGAAGCCAAGCGGCGAGGACGACGCGAAGCAACGAGAAGGACGAACGACACGAACCAACCATGAATCCCTTCGTCCCGATCATACCAATATTCTACATCTACTACCGGAACAGGCACAGACGCGTACGGCGCAGAAGGTAAGTCAGACACCAACCACAAAACACATACAACACGTACACGACACATCACACACATACACTGGGAATCTGAATATACTTACACCAGCAACAGCAGCACCATAGGGGCGGGATGCCCATCACCAATGCCACATATGCACACAGGGGCCTGAATGCGCGCCACCACCCCAACCCAGGGGGGCTGGATGCCTACCACTACTACCACCCTCACCCAGGGGGCAGGATGCCTACCACTACTACCACCCTTAGCCAGGGGGCAGGATGCCCACCACTACTACCACCCTCACCCAGGGGGGCAGGATGCCCACCACTACTACCACCCTCACCCAGGGGGGCAGGATGCCTACCACTACTACCACCCTTAGCCAGGGGGCAGGATGCCCACCACTACTACCACCCTCACCCAGGGGGGCAGGATGCCTACCACTACTACCACCCTTAGCCAGGGGGCAGGATGCCCACCACTACTACCACCCTCACCCAGGGGGGCAGGATGCCCACCACTACTACCACCCTCGCCCACGGGGGCAGGATGCCTACCACTACTACCACCCTCACCCAGGGGGGCAGGATGCCCACCACTACTACCACCCTCACCCACGGGGGGCAGGATGCCTACCACTACTACCACCCTCACCCAGGGGGGCAGGATGCCCACCACTACTACCACCCTTAGCCAGGGGGCTGGATGCCCACCACCACTACCACCCTCACCCAGGGGGGCAGGATGCCTACCACTACTACCACCCTCACCCAGGGGGGCAGGATGCCCACCACTACTACCACCCTTAGCCAGGGGGCAGGATGCCCACCACTACTACCACCCTCACCCAGGGGGGCAGGATGCCTACCACTACTACCACCCTTAGCCAGGGGGCAGGATGCCCACCACTACTACCACCCTCACCCAGGGGGGCAGGATGCCCACCACTACTACCACCCTCACCCACGGGGGCAGGATGCCTACCACTACTACCACCCTCACCCAGGGGGGCAGGATGCCCATCACTACTACCACCCTCACCCAGGGGGGCAGGATGCCTACCACTACTACCACCCTTAGCCAGGGGGGCTGGATGCCCACCACTACTACCACCCTCACCCAGGGGGGCAGGATGCCCACCACTACTACCACCCTCACCCACGGGGGCAGGATGCCTACCACTACTACCACCCTCACCCAGGGGGGCAGGATGCCCACCACTACTACCACCCTTAGCCAGGGGGCTGGATGCCCACCACCACTACCACCCTCACCCACGGGGGCAGGATGCCTACCACTACTACCACCCTCACCCAGGGGGGCAGGATGCCCACCACTACTACCACCCTTAGCCAGGGGGCAGGATGCCCACCACTACTACCACCCTCACCCAGGGGGCAGGATGCCCACCACTACTACCACCCTTAGCCAGGGGGCTGGATGCCTACCACTACTACCACCCTTAGCCAGGGGGCAGGATGCCTACCACTACTACCACCCTTAGCCAGGGGGCAGGATGCCTACCACTACTACCACCCTCACCCACGGGGGGCAGGATGCCTACCACTACTACCACCCTCACCCAGGGGGGCAGGATGCCCACCACTACTACCACCCTTAGCCAGGGGGCTGGATGCCCACCACCACTACCACCCTCACCCAGGGGGGCTGGATGCCTACCACTACTACCACCCTTAGCCAGGGGGCAGGATGCCTACCACTACTACCACCCTTAGCCAGGGGGCAGGATGCCTACCACTACTACCACCCTCACCCACGGGGGGCAGGATGCCTACCACTACTACCACCCTTAGCCAGGGGGCAGGATGCCCACCACTACTACCACCCTCACCCAGGGGGGCAGGATGCCCACCACTACTACCACCCTTAGCCAGGGGGCTGGATGCCCACCACCACTACCACCCTCACCCAGGGGGGCAGGATGCCTACCACTACTACCACCCTCACCCAGGGGGGCAGGATGCCCACCACTACTACCACCCTTAGCCAGGGGGCAGGATGCCCACCACTACTACCACCCTCACCCAGGGGGGCAGGATGCCTACCACTACTACCACCCTTAGCCAGGGGGCAGGATGCCCACCACTACTACCACCCTCACCCAGGGGGGCAGGATGCCCACCACTACTACCACCCTCACCCACGGGGGGCAGGATGCCTACCACTACTACCACCCTCACCCAGGGGGGCAGGATGCCCACCACTACTACCACCCTCACCCAGGGGGGCAGGATGCCTACCACTACTACCACCCTTAGCCAGGGGGGCTGGATGCCCACCACTACTACCACCCTCACCCAGGGGGGCAGGATGCCTACCACTACTACCACCCTTAGCCAGGGGGCAGGATGCCCACCACTACTACCACCCTCACCCAGGGGGGCAGGATGCCCACCACTACTACCACCCTCACCCAGGGGGGCAGGATGCCTACCACTACTACCACCCTTAGCCAGGGGGCTGGATGCCCACCACTACTACCACCCTCACCCAGGGGGGCAGGATGCCTACCACTACTACCACCCTCACCCAGGGGGGCAGGATGCCCACCACTACTACCACCCTTAGCCAGGGGGCAGGATGCCCACCACTACTACCACCCTCACCCAGGGGGGCAGGATGCCTACCACTACTACCACCCTTAGCCAGGGGGGCAGGATGCCCACCACTACTACCACCCTCACCCAGGGGGGCAGGATGCCCACCACTACTACCACCCTCACCCACGGGGGGCAGGATGCCTACCACTACTACCACCCTCACCCAGGGGGGCAGGATGCCCACCACTACTACCACCCTCACCCAGGGGGGCAGGATGCCTACCACTACTACCACCCTTAGCCAGGGGGCTGGATGCCCACCACTACTACCACCCTCACCCAGGGGGGCAGGATGCCCACCACTACTACCACCCTCACCCACGGGGGGCAGGATGCCTACCACTACTACCACCCTCACCCAGGGGGGCAGGATGCCCACCACTACTACCACCCTTAGCCAGGGGGCTGGATGCCCACCACCACTACCACCCTCACCCACGGGGGGCAGGATGCCTACCACTACTACCACCCTCACCCAGGGGGGCAGGATGCCCACCACTACTACCACCCTTAGCCAGGGGGCAGGATGCCCACCACTACTACCACCCTCACCCAGGGGGGCAGGATGCCTACCACTACTACCACCCTTAGCCAGGGGGCAGGATGCCCACCACTACTACCACCCTCACCCAGGGGGGCAGGATGCCCACCACTACTACCACCCTCACCCAGGGGGGGCAGGATGCCTACCACTACTACCACCCTTAGCCAGGGGGCTGGATGCCTACCACTACTACCACCCCCACTCATAGGATGGACAATGCATGACACAACAAGCACTCCACAACCTAGGGAATGCAAGATTAAGACATCCCCCCACCACCATGACAAGCGTGTGAGCAGGCTGTGTCAAATGCCTACAACACCGAACATGACTTTGAACATACAATGTGACCCCCTAGCACATGTGCCACACATATATGTGTGTGGCACCCACAATGCAAGCAGCCCATGACCATTGTGGCAATGGGGCCTAAACCCCCATCATCACAGTGACCAAAAGGCAAGTGTGGGGTCCATAGCTGAAGCACATTTTGACCATTGTGGCAATGGGGTCTAAACCCCCATCATCACAGTGACCAAAAGGCAAGTGTGGGGTCCATAGCTGAAGCACATTTTGACCATTGTGGCAATGGGGTCTACACCCTCATCATCACAGTGACCAAAAGGTAATTGTTGACAAAGAAAGAGCTGCAACTGCCAAACTGCATGGATCATTCCTGGTCACAGAACCAAAAACTCATCTGTGGCAAAGTAGTGTATGTGTCCCATTGCAACATAAATTGGGGGAGCCAAATACTGCAGTGCAAATGAAACATTCCTTTGGCCATGTGCAGACAAACAACACCCATGGGGGCTGAGACCGTCAACAGTCATCAATGACACAATGACAGAAGTGACCATCAGAATGCAGAACCACATATTTGCACCAATGGGCACACAAATGCAGATACCCTGTGGAGACAGCAGATGTGAGGTGAACAGATACCATACCATGGCAGCAATGGGACACACAAACCATGATCACTGTGCTGACCGATGACCTAGGAGTCCCAGGGACAGCAGGGGAAACACACCAAACAACATACAGCCAATGGCACACCCAAGATATGCCAATGCAGTGGTGCAGATGCACAAACACAAACAGGCAGACCAACACTGTCATCATACACAGCAGGTGAGGGGTGGGGGTGCCAGTGTCCCCAGGCAACAACACAACACATGAGGAGAGCTGAATACCAATCATACAGATGTGCATACACTGCCACACTAAGCTAACTCATGGATCCAAATCCCCTATGTGGGCAAGCAGGCATTGACAGGTGAGAGGGAGCACAAAACACACATGTCACACAGGCACGTAGGAACAACAACTGACACAGCAAGTCACAGACACACCACAGCACCACCCCCAGGGCCCCCACAATGTGGTGACCCTGGGCTGAATAAAAATACCACTGTGATGACAAAGCTAAATGTCGTCCACACTGTGAACCACAGTCAGGTGTCCTGAGCAACTAACTACCATCACACCTACACAAGCACAAATCAATCAGCATGGCCAGTAAGCCAAGGCCAACATGGAGGCAGGGGACTAGCCGGGCAACAACTCTCATCTGCACACACTCAACACCACACCCCTCGACCACCAACAATGTGCAGCAGTGAAGTACACATGCACTGGTGACATTGCACATGCACCCATGACTATTCCAGGGTGGTGGGTGGGAACCAAGGTGTAGAAACACATCACACATGGACACTCAACAAGACTCCTGAATGTCTGACACACTGCACACTACGCTGTACATGGACATGACGGCAATACCACACCGACCAATGGGATCCCAGCCACAGTCACACACCAATGAAGAAGCCAAGGTCACCCACAAAGAACACACATAGACAACAACCAACATTGCAGCCCGGACCCTAAGGAGTGCCAGCAGTCACACACACAACGTGTCACAATCACTGAATGATAACACAAACTGGAAATCACATGACAGGGGCAAACAACAAGTGCCAAAGGGAAACCTGACTGTGACCCATCTGCGTCAGCACACAAACTCTGCCCTGACAGCAAACACACCTATGGGTGACACCCTGATGACCAGTAATGTGCCATGCACCCACATCACAGAGAACACAGGGAGAAGACTTTGGGGGAACATAGCTCAAGTCAGCAAGCATCACAAACAGGTACAACACTAGGGATCACAGCATGCGCAGATGAATGAAAGTGAACACACAGACATGCACATACAACACACACCTTGGGCGCAGGCAATGTCACACGTGTACACACTGCCATGAGGGGACTCCACTCCTGTGTGAGGAAAGCTGTGCCATATGTTGCCTCAGTAGGGCCCCATCATGTCAGCTGAGCACTTGGTCACACAATCAACAATTAGCACCAAATGAGGGCTCCCATCACATCAGCCTGGTCATGGATGTGCCAACGGAATCATCAGCACAGATCCAACACACTTGTATAGCAATGTTGCACTGACTACACGAATGAGTCCCTCCCCATTGATGCCCAAACCTGCATGTCCACTGGAGATGGCAACACGGTCAGGGAAGTAGACAAATGCAACGATGGCAGGCACAACAGATGTGCAGGGGTGGAAGCCACAGATATGAAATTGCCAATGTAAGTAGGAAACCCATTGCCAAATACTGAACACATGACACCCTCAGATGCTGCTATTGATGACATGGATACACCACATGATAGGACACATTCCCCCTGGACCACATGGGTTCCTGCACAGTAACACTTCATAATCATGAGACCAGATATCACCATCACTGCAGCAAGGGCATGGTTAGCTGCACCAACAACATGTACATCTGAAGCATGAGCACTAGAGAAAAGAAAGTTGCTTTATTCAGCATATGTGTTGTCTGATAACGACGTCCAGAAGAAATTAGAGCAAAGGCCAATGGCCAGTCCATTGTCAAAGTTCAAACAGGGTGACACTGGCAGATGTCACCCTACGCATGCCTGCACAATACCAGGGACAATCCACTAGGAGGGGCAACCGGGGGGCAGGCCAGGCACCGCAGGGACAGGATCAGGGCTCACCAGGGGAGTCAGGGAAGGGGTGGTGGGTGCTGGAGAGCCACTGACAACTGCAGTGGAGGTGTCTGACATGGTGTGTGCCGGCACAACTGGGGGCATGACACAGATGTCGTGGGTGCCGGCACAACTGCAGTGGACCCTGCAGATGGGGTGGACAGGTCCGCCACTGCAGTGCCCAAGTCAGACAGGGCGGTAGTGGACTCCACTGCAGTGCCTACCTCCAGGGTAGGAGAATGGGGAACAGGCAAGGTGGGTTGGACAGAGGGGGAGGACACCCTCACCACATCAGTGGCACAGACAAGCGCAGCGGGGGGTGTGGTGCTGGGAGAGCAAGTGGCAGGGGAGAAGGCCGGAGCATCTTGGGGATGGTATATCTGTGGGTGGGGGAACCTGGGGCAGGGTGTGGTGGGGGCACCTGTGCAGTGGGGGCCTGAGGGATGGAGGACGGAGACCTTGTGCCTGAGCTGCAGGGCGGTGGCGGGGTCTTGCTCTTAGCACTCCGGGGGGACTTGCGGGTGGGGGCCTCAGTCCGTCTGCGCCTGGGGGAGGGTGTCCGGGGGCGAGGGGCACTCTGCTCCGTGTGGGTGGGCTTCCTCTTCCCCCGGGATGCTGGAGCAGCTTCATCGGTGGGGAAGAGGCCGAGGTCACAGAGGAAGAGCTGCTGTGACTTTGGGGTTGCAGGTGAGGCAAGGGAGGGTGCTTTGGAGGGAGAGGGAACTGAGGACTGCGCAGTGCATGTGGATGCGTGTGTGTGTTCCAGGGCCCCATCCCCTGTGAGTCTGGCTTCAGTCCCCTGAATGTGCGTGCGTGTGCGTTTTGTCATTGGCGTGTGTGTCAGTGTGCTGGATGTGTGTGTGCTGGTGTGTGCCTGTGCCAGTGTGTGTGTGCCTGGGATGGGTAAGGTGCTGGGGAGTGTGGATGGAGCAGAGGCAGGAGGGGTGAGGGACCGTTTGAGGAGGGACACTGCTGCCGTCAGGGAGGAGTCCATGGACCTATTGCCCCTCTGTAGGTCAGACATGCCCGATGAGATGCCCTCCATGAACGACACCAGCTGAGTCAACAGCGCTGTGTGCGCATGGAGGACACTCAGCATGGCTGTCTGCCCTACATGGAGCTGGCGAAGGAGGTACATAGACTCCTCACTCAGGGCAGCAGGGGACACAGGGGCAGGGGTGCGGTGCCTGGCCCAAAGGAGACACGCTCCCGGACATGGGAGCCTCCACGGACCTGGGGAATGGGAGCCGATGGGAGGGCGGTGGTGGTGCTGGTGGTGGCGGGGACAGCAACACTAGCTGGGGTGTGGTGGCTGCTGACACCCGCCTCCACAAGGGAGTCATCCTCCGAGTTGCTCTGGTCCTCAGCTGAGGTGGATGCTGCTGAGGACTCCTCGGTGTGGCTCCCCTCGCCCTCCGTGCCACTGGGTCCCTCCGACCACTCCTCGGCTGCTGACCCAGTCTGGCTCTCCGGCTCCTCCTGGTCCGTGGAGCTGTCCCCTTCCGTGGCCGTGGATGTATCTGCAAACAATGGGGAAACAGACAGACATCAGTCACCTGCACATAACGCACACACCACTGTGAGCACAGCACATCACAGAGCAAGCCCTGGCATCATTAGTTGTACATTGCTAAAAGTGCACTAATTGAACAGGAGAAGTCAATTGTCAGTCTGATGCCAAGCATGGCACTCACATCCCACATGGCCTTGCACCCATCTGTCTGGTGTCTGTTGGATTGCAACACCCCAGTGTTGACACATGCACCAAGTACACAGTAGTTGGACAGTGCAGAGGACACGGTGTGGACACATCACAGCTCTTGCCACTGAGTCAGTACAGGTTTACGGATGTAAGGGATGCCCAGAGTCAAATAGGAAATGCATGTGATGCATACCAGCGACAGACACCATGATGCACCCATGTCCTGATAGCCAGCGCCACTATGGTGTGCATGTAGCACATGTCACTCCCCTGCAGGATCACCAATCAGTAGACACATGCCATGGCGGAGGCATGACTGCAAAGTCATACATCACTGTCTCAGTGATGTATGACTTTGCAGCCAGACAACAACACTCTGCACTGTGTCACAATAGTAGGTCATGGGGAATGCAAGTCCTGGAGCTGCACAAGTGCACATGTACATCCCCCCACAACACATCCTCTTAACCCTCATCTGTCCAGGTCATACCTATTGGACATATGGGAGACCTGTGACACTACCCTCTGAACCTGAGCCCCTCACACTCTGCTGTGCATGGGGAACAGCTGCCTGAACTTCACATTTACATGCCCCAGTCTGCATGGGCAGCTGATAAGACACCTATGTGTCACACAAGTATCGTCTCCTATGGTCACATCTCCAGTGGCATGCTGAGCCCCTACCAAGAAACTCCACAGCAGTCCTGGCGACTAATCCACAGCACACTGACACAGAGGCAGACACCTGAGGGGTCAAATCACTGTGCACAATGTGTCCTCTGATACACGGGAGTGGGAGTACAGAGTGTATTGTATGGCCTGGAGTAGGCATGACTGTCCAGCCCCACATGAATGAGGGATGAGCCCTGGACTGTAGGCAGCTGGCTAAGTATGTGTGACACACGTCATATACATACTCCTGGGGCCCAAACATTGTTCCCACCCGCAGCATGGGTGTGTGCCAGGTACCCCAGCCACATGTGGTGGATCAGCTCAGCAATTGGACCACAGATCAAAGTAACACGCTGAATACATGTCAGAATACAGGCATTGTGTAAGCAATGGACCCACCCATGATGCCCACCACAGAGTCAGGGAAACAGATGCTGTCTCCCACCTTTAGTCAAGCAAACTGCAAGGACACAGTCCTAAGTGACAGAATTCCCTGCATGTAAGGGCCACACCTGGGTATCAGATGAGGAGTGGGCAGTGCACAATAGAGGGACATGGCTCCTGGACAACATGACTGCTGTACTGTGGCAGTTCAACCTGGCCCGAGGAGGGCACATAGCATGTTAGACAGAGTACACAGTGCAGTCTTTGACTCACCCCCTCCTTGCTGCTCTCTGGCCTTCAGCTGCCCATCCAGGTCTGGAAAGACCACCGCCAGGATCCTGAGCATGTGGGGGGTCAGGGTCCGTGTTCCGCCCCTCCTGCGAGGAGGCGACAGCTTCAGCTGGACCCGTGCAATCCTCCGGGTCCAGCCCCGAAGGTCCTGCCACCTCTTTTGGCAGTTGCGGATCCGGCGCTTGTAGACCCCCACGGACCGGACAGCCCGGACGATGTCCTTCCAGATCTCATGCTTCCGATGGGCAGAAGCCTGTCAGGATGACAAAGTGATAAGGCCATTACTACACATGCAACATATCCGTGCATGACACAGTTGCATATACATGTCGCAATCACAGGGGCACATGGTGTACCCAGGCAGTGCACGGCTGCCCATGGACAGTTTTCCAGAAGTCACTACATGGTATCATTGCATGGGGAGTAAAACCCTGTTCAGAAGCACTGTCACTGCACCATACCTGTCCAGTGCAAGTCACTACACACTATGGGGGGTGACAACTACTCAGTGAGCCTGCTAGCCAGTGGTGTGCTGACTCTCAGCCTTGCTAGTCAGACAAAATGCACATTCAGAAAGGCAGTGCACAGAACACTCACCTGCTCCCCTGGTGTCCCATACAGCTTGCTGTACTGTGGAAGTAGGCTGTCCAGCAGGGCCTGGTTCTCTTCAAGGCTGAAGGCTGGGGCTCTCTCCACAGTACGTGCCATTGCAGGGTCCAGAGGGGCAGAGACAGCAGCAGTGCAGTGGCAGATGTCGTCCTGGAGCATGTAGTGCAGGCAAGTGGGCTCTCAGGGGAACATGCAGCAATATATATGTGCTGGAGAGGCAGATACTGTCCCTTGTGTCCAAAGTGATAGGTCCAAGTCGTTTGCATCTTCTGAATCTGGCCAATCCATGGAATAGCAGCACCAAAACACGCCCACAGCATCCTTCAAAATTTCAACTTCATGACATACATGATTTTGCAACATTGTTGTGGGTGACCAACTGATTTTCCAGCAACCGACTCGTTCGAATATTCGAAAACGCGTCCGTTGCCAGGCAAGCCCATTGTCAATGGGTGCGCACCGATCGGTCCATTGAGGTACAACGCGCACAGGGGTACAACGCGTACCCGCACACATTGAATGCAATGGGCCGGCCGGAGGCACCGATCGGTCCATTGCTGTTCAACGCGCACAGGGGTACAACGCGTACCCGCACACATTGAAAGCAATGGGCCGGCCGGAGGCACCGATCGGTCCATTGCAGTACAACGCGCACAGGGGTACAACGCGTACCCGCACACATTGAAAGCAATGGGCCGGCCGGAGGCACCGATCGGTCCATTGCTGTTCAACGCGCACAGGGGTACAACGCGTACCCGCACACATTGAAAGCAATGGGCCGGCCGGAGGCACCGATCGGTCCATTGCAGTACAACGCGCACAGGGGTACAACGCGTACCCGCACACATTGAAAGCAATGGGCCGGCCGGAGGCACCGATCGGTCCATTGCAGTACAACGCGCACAGGGGTACAACGCGTACCCGCACACATTGAAAGCAATGGGCCGGCCGGAGGCACCGATCGGTCCATTGCTGTTCAACGTGCACAGGGGTACAACGCGTACCCGCACACATTGAAAGCAATGGGCCGGCCGGAGGCACCGATCGGTCCATTGCAGTACAACGCGCACAGGGGTACAACGCGTACCCGCACACATTGAAAGCAATGGGCCGGCCGGAGGCACCAATCGGTCCATTGCTGTTCAACGCGCACAGGGGTACAACGCGTACCCGCACACATTGAAAGCAATGGGCCGGCCGGAGGCACCGATCGGTCCATTGCAGTACAACGCGCACAGGGGTACAACGCGTACCCGCACATTGAAAGCAATGGGCCGGCCGGAGGCACCGATCGGTCCATTGCTGTTCAACGCGCACAGGGGTACAACGCGTACCCGCACACATTGAAAGCAATGGGCCGGCCGGAGGCACCGATCGGTCCATTGCAGTACAACGCGCACAGGGGTACAACGCGTACCCGCACACATTGAATGCAATGGGCCGGCCGGAGGCACCGATCGGTCCATTGCAGTACAACGCATCACTGTACATGTGACTGGCATATGTCAGCATGCCTGTCTCAGATGGACATATGCCAGCCACAGATAGCTCCCAGGGAGTGAGGGCACACCTACATCACGACAGCCTGTCCAAACCTTATCATAAGGCATGTAAGGCTGCATTTCCTATTGTGTGTATGTTGGTGTACATGTTGTCCTGTGGGTGTCACCTGTGGGCAGCCACCCCCAGGCTGTGCACGTGTTAATGGGGACAGGATCCTGGGTGTTACGTGTACGTGACCACTGTGATGTGCAACTGTTCATATCTGTGCATGTGCCATGGTCACATTTCACAGTGGTGTTTGTGTATGTCATGTCACATACCCCGTGAGTCCCATGTGGGACGGTATGTTTGAGCCAGGGTGTCCCAGTGGCACAATAGTGATGGCCCTCCACAGTCTTTGTGCATGTAGTGTTTACAATGTCTCTGATTTCATGTGCACAATGGGAGACAGTCTCCACATCCACGTTGTGTGTGCATGGACTCTGATGTTGTGCGTGTGTGTCACAGACGTCCATGGCTCTCCTGCCATGGCAAGTGTGGCCACTACCTGTGGGGGTCATGTTTGTTTTGTTGTGGTGTACACATGATACTCCAGGTGATGCCAGTGTCCATGTGGCATTACAGGGTCCCTGGGAATGTGCCTGTCGTTGAGCTGTGGTGCCTGGGGCACATCTGTCCTCACATGTCACTGGGGGGTGACTGTGACACAGCATCATGATATCCAATGGGCCAACCTGGGACAAATTGATGCCACCTGTAGGACCGTGTTGACAGATGTTGGCCATGTATGTACCATAAATGTCGTTCCGGTACTGCACACTTCATGTAGTTGTGCCTCATGATGATGTATGTTGGGATCTTGAGTGTGTTCAATGCCGCATATGTGGGGTGACTGACGATCTTGCTTACTTCTCCTCTGCACTGCAGGGCTCCTGCTGTCCATCGGCCATTCCCAGACCTGGCAACGATGGTGGAACGGGACAGCATCCGACGGTACCGCTTCACCAGGCAGCTGATTGAGGATTTGGCAGTGCAGTTGTCCCCACATTTGCAGCCTGGCCGGCCGTATCCTACAGCGCTGACCCCCAAGGTGAAGGTGATGGCAGCCCTACACTTCTTTGCCACCGGTACCTTCCAACATACTGTGGCGTCTGCTGGTGGGATGTCACAGACCATGTTCAGCCGTGTGCTCCGCGATGTTTTGGCGGCAATGTTGCTCTTCCTGAACCGGTACATCTATTTCCCTAGACTGCGACGACTCACTGACGTGAAGAGTGACTTTTATGCCCTGGGGAGGATGCCGCATGTCATTGGCTCCATTGATGGGACACATGTGGCTTTGGTACCACCACAGGCCCAGGAGCAGGCCTACAGGAACCGCAAGCACTACCACTCGGTCAATGCACTGGTGGTGTGTCTTGCAGACATGACCATCACACACGTGTGTGCCCGTTTCCCTGGTTCAGCACACGATGCCTTTGTGATGAGGAGTAGTCGCATCCCCAGGTTGATGGCACAGATGCAGAACCAGCGTGCCTGGCTTGTCGGTGTGTACTGACTTTGTGCCATTGTGTGTGATCTGATCTGTAGTATTCCGCCCACTTTTCCAAGTCAGCTGATGTGCACTTGTCTGTCCGTAGGTGACTCGGGATACCCCAACATGCCGTGGTTGCTGACACCCCTCAGGAACCCTGTGACACCTGCCCAGATGCGCTACAATGAGGCACATGGTCGGACCAGGAGAGTGATTGAGCGGACCTTTGGTCTCCTGAAGAGCCGCTTCCGCTGCCTGGACAAGACCGGAGGGTCCCTCCCATATGCCCCTGCGAAAGTGTGCAAGATTATCATCGTCTGCTGCATGCTCCACAACCTGGCAGTGCGGAAGGAGTTGCCTCTCATCCAGGATGACGATGACCAACATCCGCCACCTGTGGAGGATCCTGGCCTGGACCACGATGCCAGTGACGATGATGATGATGATGGTGATGGTGATGTCCGCACACAGCTCATCACCAACTTCTTTAGCTGAATGTGAGTATCCTGAGGTGTCATGTGAATGATGTGAGTTGGCATGATGTGTGGGTGGTGCTCTGGTGCTGTTGGAGTGTGTCCATGGGCTACTTGACAGGATGTGTGTTGCGATGTGTGGTGACAGGTGGGCTGTACTCCCCAACAGTGTTGACATGCTAACTTGGTTCTGGGTGGGTATCTTGTAACATGTATTGTGCATGAGTTTTGCTGTTCTGTCCTGTACTGCATTGCTTTTGACTGTGTGTCATTTCTGTCCTTCACAGGGTACTTTCAGATTCGTTTGGTCAACTGTGTCCACCGACGACGTGATTGCACATCCAGGCTGGTAGCTGTTGTGTCCCTACAGGTGATGTGCGCCACACCCATGGACTTCCTTCTGTCTACAGTTGTTGACTGTGTGCCCGCTACCAGGTGGGGTTACCTTGCATCTGTAGTGGTTACGGCATGTTGCTACTGTGTAATAAACCTGTGCTTCACTTAGTGATGTGCGTTGTCTGTGGTCACACATTTGACTGCCATTTGCTTACTGCACCTGTGGGCTACTTGACTACAACTGGGAATGGGTGTGGTGTCTGTGCATTGCACCGTCTTCCCTGGCAACATCAGTGTAGGCAATGAGTCAGGTGGCCTAGGTGTGTATGTGTTGTGTAGCCCTGGTGGTGTGTCTCCCTCATATGTGTCACGTTGCCTGTACTCACATGCCTGTGTTGTCCTTGCTGTTGCAGTTCGCATACACTGTGTAATTTTGCAGTTCATCATCCCCATAACAGCACCCACGTTGGAATCACGACAGAGGCAAGTATGGTGTATTAGTGTGTTTATTGTGATAATAGTGCATAGGATGGATTGTGCTGTACATGAATCTTGCAATCCCAAGTTCCTAGATGAATAGAAAGTCCAGGTAGACAGGATCCCCAGTATCGGGGCCACAGTTGTCTGACACATTGTTCCAACTTGTACTCCCCATGCAATGTGTGGGAGTAGTGTTGCCATCAACAGGGTGAACAGTCTGTGCACAAAGGCGAAAATCCAGAACAGGTTCAGGCTTCCTGGGAGTTGCGCTTGGCCATCAGCCTCTCACTTTCCCCTCCTCGGACGACCCCTCTTCTTGGGGGGGGGCCCTCAAGTGCAGGCTGCTGCGGTGCAGGGGACTCTCCGCCAGAGTCCTCCTCCCTCCCTGTGGCAGTTGCAGTTTGTTCGGTACCAGATGTTGTTGGCACACAGGGAGGTGTGGACTGGTTGCTGTTCATCTGGCGGAGGCATTGTAAAATGTCCCTGTGCACCGCCGTCATCTCATGTAGTACATCCCACTTGGACTCCACGCGGGTCATGTGGGAGTCCACACGTGACATGTGGGAGTCCACACGTGACATGTGTGACTCCACGTGGGACATGTGGGAGTCCAAGCGGGCATGATGGGCAGCCTGCTGCTGTTTGATGTCTCTGAGGAGCCCCACTACCTGGCTGAGCTCTCCGGTGCTGGACTGGTACGCATCAGCTATGCGTACCAGTTGTGGGTCTTCATGCACACCAGCAACGTCTGCAAGCAGCGACCTCTGTCTCCCACCCCTCCCACCACCCCTGCTGACATGTGCAGTGTGTGCAGTTGCACGCACAGATAACCCTGGTCCACCTTGGGGGTTGGTGGTGGTGGTGGTGTCCATGGCCCCAGGTTGGTCCAGGGTCACTGCGCTGGTGTTGTTCCTTATTCTGTCCATGTCGGCAGGGATGGTATTCGTGGTGACAGTCGTTGGAGGGGTGGGTGCAGGGGGTGCAGCTGGTGGACCTGCTGGTGCTGCAGCTGGTGGTCCTGCTGGTGCAGCATGTTGACTTGCACCGGATGTGCCAGGTTGTTCATCGTCCGAGGAGGACAGAGGCTGTACGACGCCAGTGAGCTCGGCATCCTCTTGAGCCTGGGACTGGGACTCCTCAGCGTCTGCTGCTGTGTCCCTATCATCACCTGTTTTTGGGAGACACAAACAATGTATGTCATGTTTCTGCAGGCATCAGTGGTTGACACACCTGACAGTTGTGACTGTGCCTCGGGGTGCGGGCCTGTACATTGTATTGTCCTAAGTCGTCACAGTCAGGGGTTGATATTGGTGTGGCACATTGTCCTGCATTATTTGGGCATTTCTATGTATTCTCTGGGGTGTGAACATGGTCTGCATTGATTGTGTTTGGTTGACAGCCAGACCTCCTTCCCACCCACCCACCCAGCCAGCCAGATATCCCACCATGGAACGTGCTTGCATTGCAGGGAGTGTAAGTTGTCTCTCAGGATGTCAGTCAGTGGTGTCCTGCTGTTTGTTGGTGCACAGTTGGCAGCAGGGCCTTGTGCTCCCCACAGCAGTAGCCAGTGTCAGCCATCTTGTGAGTCCTTCTCCACTCCCTGTGATGTGAGCATGGTTCAGGGTGGTGTTGATGGGCCAGTTGTGAGGCTGAGCAATGTCTGTGACTACGACTCCCATCATGCTATTGCCTCCACCCCCCTTCCCAGCATGCCCATGCTTCCTTCCTTTTGACTCTGCTTCCCTGTGGGGTGGGCTGGCTGTGCTGACAGGATGGCTGGGAGTGTTGTCCTGGCAGTTGTTTGGCTAAGAGTCCCAAGAGTGTCCCTGTGCTTCACACAACATAACCCAGGGTGGTGGTGCTTTGTGGGATCTTGTGTTAGGATGGAGGGCATTGCATTCTACCAGGTGGGTACTGTGGAGTTTGTGTTGGGGGGGGGTGTGAGGGGAGGTGCTGGTGACTATGGTCAGTGCTGCAAGTCCCCCTTCCCACCCAGCCAGCCAGATATCCCACCATGGAACGTGCTTGCATTGCAGGGAGTGTAAGTTGTCTCTCAGGATGTCAGTCAGTGGTGTCCTGCTGTTTGTTGGTGCACAGTTGGCAGCAGGGCCTTGTGCTCCCCACAGCAGTAGCCAGTGTCAGCCATCTTGTGAGTCCTTCTCCACTCCCTGTGATGTGAGCATGGTTCAGGGTGGTGTTGATGGGCCAGTTGTGAGGCTGAGCAATGTCTGTGACTACGACTCCCATCATGCTATTGCCTCCACCCCCTTCCCAGCATGCCCATGCTTCCTTCCTTTTGACTCTGCTTCCCTGTGGGGTGGGCTGGCTGTGCTGACAGGATGGCTGGGAGTGTTGTCCTGGCAGTTGTTTGGCTAAGAGTCCCAAGAGTGTCCCTGTGCTTCACACAACATAACCCAGGGTGGTGGTGCTTTGTGGGATCTTGTGTTAGGATGGAGGGCATTGCATTCTACCAGGTGGGTACTGTGGAGTTTGTGTTGGGGGGGGTGTGAGGGGAGGTGCTGGTGACTATGGTCAGTGCTGCAAGTCCCCCTTCCCACCCAGCCAGCCAGATATCCCACCATGGAACGTGCTTGCATTGCAGGGAGTGTAAGTTGTCTCTCAGGATGTCAGTCAGTGGTGTCCTGCTGTTTGTTGGTGCACAGTTGGCAGCAGGGCCTTGTGCTCCCCACAGCAGTAGCCAGTGTCAGCCATCTTGTGAGTCCTTCTCCACTCCCTGTGATGTGAGCATGGTTCAGGGTGGTGTTGATGGGCCAGTTGTGAGGCTGAGCAATGTCTGTGACTACGACTCCCATCATGCTATTGCCTCCACCCCCTTCCCAGCATGCCCATGCTTCCTTCCTTTTGACTCTGCTTCCCTGTGGGGTGGGCTGGCTGTGCTGACAGGATGGCTGGGAGTGTTGTCCTGGCAGTTGTTTGGCTAAGAGTCCCAAGAGTGTCCCTGTGCTTCACACAACATAACCCAGGGTGGTGGTGCTTTGTGGGATCTTGTGTTAGGATGGAGGGCATTGCATTCTACCAGGTGGGTACTGTGGAGTTTGTGTTGGGGGGGTGTGAGGGGAGGTGCTGGTGACTATGGTCAGTGCTGCAAGTCCCCCTTCCCACCCAGCCAGCCAGATATCCCACCATGGAACGTGCTTGCATTGCAGGGAGTGTAAGTTGTCTCTCAGGATGTCAGTCAGTGGTGTCCTGCTGTTTGTTGGTGCACAGTTGGCAGCAGGGCCTTGTGCTCCCCACAGCAGTAGCCAGTGTCAGCCATCTTGTGAGTCCTTCTCCACTCCCTGTGATGTGAGCATGGTTCAGGGTGGTGTTGATGGGCCAGTTGTGAGGCTGAGCAATGTCTGTGACTACGACTCCCATCATGCTATTGCCTCCACCCCCTTCCCAGCATGCCCATGCTTCCTTCCTTTTGACTCTGCTTCCCTGTGGGGTGGGCTGGCTGTGCTGACAGGATGGCTGGGAGTGTTGTCCTGGCAGTTGTTTGGCTAAGAGTCCCAAGAGTGTCCCTGTGCTTCACACAACATAACCCAGGGTGGTGGTGCTTTGTGGGATCTTGTGTTAGGATGGAGGGCATTGCATTCTACCAGGTGGGTACTGTGGAGTTTGTGTTGGGGGGGGGTGTGAGGGGAGGTGCTGGTGACTATGGTCAGTGCTGCAAGTCCCCCTTCCCACCCAGCCAGCCAGATATCCCACCATGGAACGTGCTTGCATTGCAGGGAGTGTAAGTTGTCTCTCAGGATGTCAGTCAGTGGTGTCCTGCTGTTTGTTGGTGCACAGTTGGCAGCAGGGCCTTGTGCTCCCCACAGCAGTAGCCAGTGTCAGCCATCTTGTGAGTCCTTCTCCACTCCCTGTGATGTGAGCATGGTTCAGGGTGGTGTTGATGGGCCAGTTGTGAGGCTGAGCAATGTCTGTGACTACGACTCCCATCATGCTATTGCCTCCACCCCCTTCCCAGCATGCCCATGCTTCCTTCCTTTTGACTCTGCTTCCCTGTGGGGTGGGCTGGCTGTGCTGACAGGATGGCTGGGAGTGTTGTCCTGGCAGTTGTTTGGCTAAGAGTCCCAAGAGTGTCCCTGTGCTTCACACAACATAACCCAGGGTGGTGGTGCTTTGTGGGATCTTGTGTTAGGATGGAGGGCATTGCATTCTACCAGGTGGGTACTGTGGAGTTTGTGTTGGGGGGGGGTGTGAGGGGAGGTGCTGGTGACTATGGTCAGTGCTGCAAGTCCCCCTTCCCACCCAGCCAGCCAGATATCCCACCATGGAACGTGCTTGCATTGCAGGGAGTGTAAGTTGTCTCTCAGGATGTCAGTCAGTGGTGTCCTGCTGTTTGTTGGTGCACAGTTGGCAGCAGGGCCTTGTGCTCCCCACAGCAGTAGCCAGTGTCAGCCATCTTGTGAGTCCTTCTCCACTCCCTGTGATGTGAGCATGGTTCAGGGTGGTGTTGATGGGCCAGTTGTGAGGCTGAGCAATGTCTGTGACTACGACTCCCATCATGCTATTGCCTCCACCCCCCTTCCCAGCATGCCCATGCTTCCTTCCTTTTGACTCTGCTTCCCTGTGGGGTGGGCTGGCTGTGCTGACAGGATGGCTGGGAGTGTTGTCCTGGCAGTTGTTTGGCTAAGAGTCCCAAGAGTGTCCCTGTGCTTCACACAACATAACCCAGGGTGGTGGTGCTTTGTGGGATCTTGTGTTAGGATGGAGGGCATTGCATTCTACCAGGTGGGTACTGTGGAGTTTGTGTTGGGGGGGTGTGAGGGGAGGTGCTGGTGACTATGGTCAGTGCTGCAAGTCCCCCTTCCCACCCAGCCAGCCAGATATCCCACCATGGAACGTGCTTGCATTGCAGGGAGTGTAAGTTGTCTCTCAGGATGTCAGTCAGTGGTGTCCTGCTGTTTGTTGGTGCACAGTTGCCAGCAGGGCCTTGTGCTCCTCACAGCAGTAGCCAGTGTCAGCCATCTTGTGAGTCCTTCTCCACTCCCTGTGATGTGCGCATGGTTCATGGTGGTGTTGATGGGACAGTTGTGGGGGGGCAATATGTGTGACTGCGACTCCCATGATGCTATTGGCTACACTGACTTGGCCAGCATACACAGAATTCCTTCCTTTGAGTGGTCTTCACTGTGTGTTGGTGTTGTTGTGGTGGCTACATGTGTGGATGTGTGTGTTAGTTCTATTTGTGCCACTGCCTAGCTGTAGTTGTGGTTGTGTTTGTACATGTGTTGGCACAGTTGGATGTGACTTTTTTGATGGCATGTGTTGTGTTTATCTGACTGACATACACATTTTGGGATGATTCTGTTCTAGTTGCTGTGTAATTGCTATGAGTGCATGGTTTGACTCTCCCCTTGACAGTGATGTGTGTGTGTTTTGTGGCAGTATATTGTGTACATTTGTTGTGTACTCACCAGGCTCTGGGATGTCCTCTAGTCCATATATGCTCACTGGCGGTAGGATGGCCCGCACCTTCTCCTCCCAGGGCCTGAGGTATATTGGCTTGGCAGGAGGGCCACTGCCGGTGTGTTGGCTGTTGATGTAGTCTTGCTTCAGCAGTTTCCGTACCCTCCTGCGCACGTCATACCACCTGTTCTGGATGTCGGTCTTTGTGCGCCGACATGGTGATTGGGCGTTCACCCTGTTGATGATCCTCTCCCACATCTTGGTTTTCTGCGACATGGGGGTCTGTTGGACCAATGTGCCAAACAGCTGTGGCTCTACCCTGAGGATCTCGTCTACCAGGACTTCCAATTCACAATCTAGGAACTTGTGATTCTTCTTGGGGGGCATGGTGATGGGTGGTGATGGTGGGTGATGTGTGTGTTGGTGTGCAGGTGAGGGTGTGTGGGTGTGTGTTGTGCTGGGTGTATGTGAGGTAGGTATTTGTTGGTGTGCTGCTGGTGTGTGGCTTGTGTGAGGGATGAGCTGTGGGTGTGTGGTTGCTTTCTCTTGGGTGCTGGCAGTGGAATGGCATTTGCAAAGGCTCATGGTAGTGATTTGTGTCCTTTATATAGGTGGAGTTGTGGGTGTGTCTTTGTTCTCTGTCCCCACCCCCCAGTATTTATTGGCTTGGTAATTGCTTGTTTGGGCTTTTTTTGGTTGATTTTTCCTTTGTGCTGTTTGTGTATGTTGGAAACGTTCTTGTGACCGAGTCGGACCCTGCATTGGTCTCGTACGGTGTTTTCCGTTTCGTTCACGCTGTGTTTGTGCAGTTTTGTATGCTGCGTACGCGTCGGTCGCGGTGTATTGTGTTGCTTCGGCTCGGTTTTGTATGCGTGTCGGTCGTACGGCTTGTCCTCCGTCCGACTCGGTCGTGTTTTTCGCGCCTTGCATCGTACTTTGCGGGTTGGAGTTGGCGGGTACGAATCGGTCGGATTTGTTCCGGGTGCGTGTCGGTCGGTTGGATTCGCGTGTTTTTCCGGCCGGATTGCTATTTTCCGAGCGGCTCGGTCGGTCGGCTTGGTTTCCTGACGTGTCGGTCGGATTTATCGCGGCTTGCATCGTACTTGGCGTGTCGGGCGCCGCTGGTACGTGTCGGTCGGTAATTTTTCCGGCTCCGAGTCGGTCGGTGCTTTTTCCGGCCCGAATCGGAATCGACCCCAGAATGTAAAAATCACCCACACTAAAAGATGTATTTTAACATTCTGAGTTCAGGCATACTAAACACGAATTTCTACCTGGTTCCCTGGGTCAGTTAGGATTATAAGATGTTATAATCAAACTGCCCATTCTGGCCTATGGGAGCAGGTAGCCTTGCAATAGTGAAAAACGAAAATGGCTGTAATTCACTATCAGGACATGCCACACACATCAGGGCATGTCCTACCTTTCTCATACAATGCACCCTGCCCTTTGGGCCTACCTTAGTAGTGGCTAACATGTAGAAAAGGGAAGGTTTGGGGACTGGCAAGTGTGTGCACTTGCCAAGTCGACATGGCAGTCCCAGACTGCACACAGGCTCTGCAATGGCAGGCCTGAGCCATAGTTTACAAGCTGCTCCGGTGGGTGGCACAATCAGTGCTGCAAGCCCACCAGCAGCATTTGATTTACAGGCCCTGGGCACACACGGTGAACTGTACTAGGGTCTGACAAGTAAACCAAATAAGCCAATCATGGAGTCACTAATCCATTACAACAATTTACAGGGAGAGCATATGCACTTTAGCACTGATCAGCAGTGGTAAAGTGCCCAGAGTCATAAAACCAACAAAAACAGGTCAGAAAGAATACGGGAGGAAGGCAAAAAGTTCAGGGATGACCCTGCAAAAAGGGCCAAGTCCAACAGAACCCCCTTCCAGCCAAAACGCAGGGTAGACCAATCACTACCTTGATGGGCTTCCCTGCTTTGGGCGATGGAACATGGAACCTGGCCCACAACAGCAGGGGCATATTCCAGTTCTACGCCAAACTGAACCTATCTGGATCCCTCTGTCCATACTCTCAGGGCCCACTAAGCTAACCCATGGGGAACTCTTCTCCTCACCCATGGACACCATCTGTGCAGCACCTAACCTTAGCTTGCTCACAGGTGTGTCTCAACAGACAGATAGTACCCACATGGCCAACACAGAGGTGTGGCCCAGTCTACCCCCAGGGTGCGACTCCTGTCCCCCCCCAGGGAACACTCTGTCCACCAGGACAGCAAGCCACAGTGGCCACGGACAGTGGTCAGTGATGAGACCCAGGCCTTATGCCTCTCAGGGATCTCAAACCTCTGTGGTGTCAGAGAGTGGGGGGCAGTAGCCCCAGGTGCCTGGCACCCTTTGTCCACTCTCCCTCCTGTCAGGTCAGGTATGACATCCTGGCACTGACCCACCAGCCCCGGGCCTTTACCCGGTGGCTGGACCGGAGACGGGGTTGGGCTTCCCCATACCCACTCCTCTTCCTCAGGGCTCTGCACCCTCCCACCTGGAGCGGTACCCCCTTCCAGAATTGTCAGGGCACCTGTGGCAGGTGTCCTGCACAATTCGCCCACCAGTTCAGGGGTTCTATCCTGCAACTGGGATCCCAGCCTAGGGTCTGTACCCTTAGACTGGACAGAGGTCAGGGGTGAGGCTGCCCTCTCTCTGTCCCCCTTACTGGGGCCCTGCACCCTCCCACCTGGAGCGGTGCCCCCAGAAGACAAACCGGTAGGGACACTGATTACAGTTGTCCTTCCCTCCAGGTTAGGCAACACCTGAACCTGGCTTCCCAACCCAGGGAAGGAACCCTGCTGCTAAGCAATTGCCTGGGGAACCAGGACTTCCTGGGGAGTACACATACCCTCCCCGAGGGTGACACAGAACTCATGTGTCGGCACTCAAAGAACGACTGGACAACAACGCCCATGACAGCAAGGAACTTTTCAGCATCGTCAAAGAGTTCTCCAACCCCAGCGCCGGAAACAACGACATCACCCCCTCGCAAGACCTCTGCAACTCACTCTCCGCGTTCTTCCACCGCAAGATCACCGACATACACAACAGCTTCGACGCACAAACAACGCACCCTACCGCCGAACCAATGCCCGCCACCACCACCCTCTGCAACTGGACCCCGATCAACACCGAAGACACCACCCGCACGATGAACTCCATCCACTCCGGATCACCAACCGACCCCTGCCCACACCACGTCTTCAACAAAGCCGACGCCACCATCGCACCCCATCTCCGGGACATCATCAACTCCTCCTTCCACACCGCCACCTTCCCGGAGAGCTGGAAGCACGCCGAGCTTACCGCCCTCCTGAAGAAACCAACGGCGGACCCCACCGACCTCAAGAACTACCGCCCCATCTCGCTCCTTCCGTTTCCGGCCAAAGTCATCGAGAAGACCGTCAACAGACAGCTTGCCGCCTTCCTCGAGACGAATGGATCCCTCGACCCCTCGCAGTCCGGGTTTCGGGCCAACCACAGCACCGAGACCGCCCTTATCGCAGCCACCGACGACATCAGAACCCTAACCGACAACGGGGAAACAGCTGCCCTCATCCTCCTGGACCTCTCCGCGGCGTTCGACACCGTCTGCCACCGCACCCTAGTGAAGCGCCTCAGCAACATCGGAATCCGAGAGAAAGCACTGGAATGGATCATCTCGTTCCTCGCCGGAAGAACCCAGAGAGTCCGCCTCTCCCCGTTCAGATCCGAAGCCACCGAAGTCATCTGCGGCGTTCCACAAGGATCCTCACTCAGCCCGACCCTCTTCAACGTCTACATGAGCCCCCTCGCAGCCATCGCACGCCGACACAACCTCAACATCATCTCCTACGCCGACGACACCCAGCTGATCCTCTCCCTCACCAACGACCCCACCACCGCCAGAGCCAACCTGCACGACGGGATGAGAGACGTCGCCGACTGGATGAGGAACAGCCGCCTTAAACTGAACTCAGACAAGACGGAAGTCCTCATCCTGGGCTCATCACCCTCCGCCTGGGACGACTCCTGGTGGCCCCCGGCCCTGGGCACCGCACCCAAGCCAACGGACCACGCACGCAACCTGGGCTTCATCCTGGACTCCTCCCTATCGATGACCAGACAAGTCAACGCCGTCTCATCTTCATGCTTCAACACCCTGCGCATGCTCCGCAAGATCTTCAGATGGATCCCCACTGAAACCAGGAAGACCGTCACCCAGGCACTCGTCACCAGCCGACTGGACTATGGGAACACCCTCTACGCCGGAACCACAGCCAAACTTCAAAAGAGACTCCAGCGCATCCAGAACGCCTCCGCACGACTCATCCTGGACATCCCCCGACACAGCCACATCACCGTACACCTGAAAGACCTGCACTGGCTCCCCGTCAGCAAGAGAATCACGTTCAGACTCCTCACCCACGCACACAAGGCCCTCCACGACCTGGGCCCAAAGTACCTCAACGACCGCATGTCCTTCTACACGCCCACACGCCAGCTACGATCAACCAGCCACGCCCTCGCCACCGTACCACGCATCCGCAGAACCACCGCCGGAGGAAGATCCTTCTCCTACCTGGCGGCCAAGACCTGGAACTCCCTCCCCACTCACCTTCGGCGAACCCAGGACCATCTCGCCTTCAGGAAGCAGCTCAAGACCTGGCTGTTCGAGCAGTAACTTACCCCCTCCCCCAGCGCCTTGAGACCCTCCCGGGTGAGTAGCGCGCTCTATAAATGCCGTGATTGATTGATTGATTGACAGTCTGCCTGGCGCAGATCTCCCGACCCCTGTCCATCTGACAGTGTGTGAAGATCCCCCAGGACAGAAGTGGTGTCACCATGGTCACTCCTGGGAGACTCAGCCCTTCTGGCTGGCCCCTGACCCACTGGTTCTTCCACTGGGGACTCTCTCCCCCTCTCACCCCTCAATCTGGACTTCTGCACCCTCCACTTAGGAGTGGTACTGCCAGACACCAGAACTGATGGAGGTCCACTTACAGACACTCCCAGTTCACCTGACATTAGGAGATCCCCCTCTGGACTACCAGTACAGCCTAGGCTCCCTACCTAGTGTTCCCTTAAGGAACCATCCAGGTCCTGAGACTGGGTTTTGGGCACCTTGAGACACGCAGTCCCACTCTCACTCCTTCTACACTGAGACAGGTCGTGAGCCCCTACACCCCTCCCACTACACTGGGACCTAGCTGGGCTACTCTGAACCTCCCCCACCGCTCTGGGCTGGAATATACCTGAGCCACTCCTCTTAGGGTCACTCCCCAATGCCTCCTCAGACCCTCTGGAATCCACCAAAAGGTCTGCCTCCAGTGTGAGCTCCCTGGGGTCAGAGAACTCACTTTCCACCAGGCGTTGGCATAGCTCTGGAAAACAGGGACTTACAATATGCTCTCCCACAATTAGATCACACAGCCCCACACAGGTGTTAACCAAACTATACTTCACCTCACCATCCAGTGCCTCGCACACGTACCCCACACCACTCTCCTGAGAGGGGCAAGACAGTATCTGACTGTCTCTGTCACTCAACCCACACTCTTCTGGGCGGTCCTCACACACCAGGACTTCGACCATGGGGGAACCCCTCTCCCTGCACCTCCCATCTAGAGTCAGTAGAGTCTCCCTCCCACCACTAGGACTATGAACCCCTGTGCCAGTTCCCCAATCCACCTCAGGGACACTGCGCACCACTGGAGCTACCTCATATCCTTGAACTTCCTGGTGTATATTAACCCCCTCCTTCAAGACAGGCGCCACATCTCTGGGTGTGTGTACTACTCCCTCAGCACTAGATAACATAATTTTGCTGCCACCATCTGAGCTGGACTCCACCTCCAACTCAGCCAAGCTCACTTCCTGAGCTACACACATTTCTTTTTCAGCTAAGGCTCGCTCTATCTCCTCGCACTCCCGGTCTAGCTGCCTCAGCCTCCAGTCACGAGCACGAATCCGATTCCTCTCTTCACGAGCCAATCTTTCCCAAAATGTTTCCTCCTCAGGGCCACTGCCCTCTTGGTATTCTGGCTGGGGATCCTCCCCCTCAGATTCCTCTTCAGAGTCATCTGCTAGTGTTGCTTCCCAGCGTAGCACCTCATAGCTATGCAGGGCTACCTCAAGATCCTGCCTTGTGGATCTCCTCTTCACAGGTAGCCCCCTCTCCTTGCAAAATACTTTTAGTTCCCTTATCTTGTAGATATTCAGGTGCCAAAAGTTGACTTCCATTTTGACAAGGCCCAACAGGTGCAACAACTAACCAGAGTTCCAATAACCAAAGTCCAAAGGGAAACAGGGAAAAATAGTATTTGGTTGCGTTTGGTCTGCACTCACTAGTAGTATACACCAATCACTGTATATGAGTCACAAATGCAAGTCCAAATCCTCACCGCTGACCACCAATGTTAGAACTGGGGGTCTCTAGTTGGCAGAGGTAGGTACCTTTGTCCAAATAGGGACCCTTGCTTCTAGTCAGGGTAAGGGGGACACACTACTAAAATAACCCCTGCTCACCCCCTTGGTAGCTTGGCACGAGCAGGCAGGCTTATCTCAGAGGCAGTGTGTAAAGCATTTGTGAACACATACAGTAATCCAGTGACAACACTACAGATGGACACCACACAGGTTGTATTATAAAAATAAGTATTTTTATATAGACTTATCACAAGACCCAAAACGACAAAAATCCACACTACACTATGAAAAATATGATTGTCAAATGGTAGAAAATAGCTCAGTTCAATAAAGATGATAAATGCGACACTTTACTCTCAATGTACCTTTGGATGCGTAACGCAAAACAAACAAAAAGGGTCGCAGGGAAGGTGATGCCTCGATTCCTTACACGCAGAAAGGAGGATGCGTCGGTTTCTTACTGCGGCCCGGTTCCGATGCGATGATGATCCGGTGCGATGCGATAAAATGGCGTCTTGCTTACGGTGCGACAACGTAGACGGGATGCGTGCACGCCCGACGGCCGAGCGGCGACTCGGCGATCTTCTGAGATGCGACAGGCCCTGCGACAAGCTTCTTCGGTGATGCGCCAGCGTCCTCTGTGGTGGCAGCACGCTTCTCCAGTGATGCGAGGCGCTTCGGTGATGCGATGGTGACAGCGGCAGCGGCGGCACGCTTACTCTGCGATGCGACGACAACTGTTGCGGCGGCACGCTTCTCCGGTGATGCGGGGCACTTCGGTGAAGCAACAGCAGCAGCGGCGGCACGCTTATTCTGCGATGCATCGTGCTTCCAGCTCCCAGCGACACGCAGTCTCTTAGAAGGCCCAACAGCAGTAGGCACTTCAATTCCCAGCAAGGGAATTCAGGAGGGGAGCTGGGGATGAAGTCTTGTATCCCTGAGACTTCAGGCAGGAGGCAAGCTCAATGTTCAAGCCCTTGGAGATCTTCTTCAAGATGATGAAAGCACACTCAGTCCTTTTCTCCTTTGTTTGACAATGAAGTAACCACTGCAGGCCAACCCCAACAACACGCAGCATAGGGGTAGTCTCCTCCTTCAGCTTCCTGGTTCTTCTCCTCAGCAAAGGTTCGTCTTGATTCCCAGAAGTGATCTAAAGTTCTGGGGTCTGGGTCCCCCTTTTTATACCCACAAAGCCTTTGTCTCTGAAGGCAGAGAGTGTCTGTACCTAGTCCAAACCAGTTCTGGGTGCATTTTGCCAGTGCACAACTTCTTCCTTTGTCAGTGTGGGCCAGGGTCATCAGATGCACCACAGGAGGTGGAGCCAGCATTGTGGAAGGCAGGCATAGCCCTATTCAGGCCCAGGTGCTACTCCTCCCACCACTCCCAATGCAGGTAGGTCTATTCAGCCTAGTGCTGACTCACCCTGTCTCCTGGAGCCACCCCAGCCCCTGTCACTCACAAACCAGACATGCAATACACAACCTAGCAGAGGCAGGCTGGATGGTTAGGTAAGAAAATACCTACTTTCTAAAAGTGGTATTTTCAAACACAGAATGTAAAAATCACCCACACTAAAAGATGTATTTTAACATTCTGAGTTCAGGCATACTAAACACGAATTTCTACCTGGTTCCCTGGGTCAGTTAGGATTATAAGATGTTATAATCAAACTGCCCATTCTGGCCTATAGGAGCAGGTAGCCTTGCAATAGTGAAAAACGAAAATGGCTGTAATTCACTATCAGGAAATGCCACACATATCAGTTCATGTCCTACCTTTCACATACAATGCACCCTGCCCCTGGGCCTACCTTAGTAGTGGCTAACATGTAGAAAAGGGAAGGTTTGGGGACTGGCAAGTGTGTGCACTTGCCAAGACGACATGGCAGTCCCAGACTGCACACAGGCTCTGCAATGGCAGGCCTGAGCCATAGTTTACAAGCTGCTCCGGTGGGTGGCACAATCAGCGCTGCAAGCCCACCACCAGCATTTGATTTACAGGCCCTGGGCACACACGGTGCACTGTACTAGGGTCTGACAAGTAAACCAAATAAGCCAATCATGGAGTCACTAATCCATTACAACAATTTACAGGGAGAGCATATGCACTTTAGCACTGATCAGCAGTGGTAAGGTACCCAGAGTCATAAAACCAACAAAAACAGGTCAGAAAGAATACAGGAGGAAGGCAAAAAGTTCAGGGATGACCCTGAAAAAAGGGCCAAGTCCAACAGTGAGCATGGCAAACTGTGCAGTAAAATTAAAATCCCCAAGCACAAGTAGGAATGTTCCCAACTTTGACCGCAATGGAAGGTCAAAATATTTACTTGCATCCTGAAATTCATAGTGGCTGAGAGCTGTGTTGATTGGGGGTCCACACCAAGTTGTTCATCAAGGGGTGATCTCATTTGGGCCCCTCTCTGTTGCTGAACCCCCAGAGCGGAATGCCGGCCAAGCCCCAGGGGAAGGGCAGTTTGAAAAGGGGGCATGAACAAGAACTGTTCAAAAAGAGACACCCAGGTCCCGCAGCCAAGTTCAAAAGGGACGTGTTCCAATCACCATGTCAAAAAGCATGGTGAGCTCAGACCTCTCATAGTAGGGTTTGAGGCAGGTGAGATGGAGCCTCCTGTGGGGTTGCCTGGGGGTCTTGAGTTCCACCAGGTAGGTGGAGATACCCTTTCTCGCAATCACCTCACAGGGCCCAGTCCAACGGTCCTGGAGGGCCCTAGGTTCCACAGGTTCCATATCCTACACATTCTTCCCAGGCTTCAATTCCACCATGGTCAAATTTGGGTCATACCACTCTTGCATCACAGCCTGACTAGCTTCTAAGTTGTCTGAAACTTGCTTCCACAACTTAGCCATTTGTTTCTTAAGGCCAGCATGTAGCTCACTACATCCTGGGGTATCTTCCTGAAAACGTTCTCCCATCCTTCCTTAACCAAACTCAGAGGTTTTCTGACAGTGTGCCTATACCAAAGCGCAAAGGGGATGAAGCCCACTTCCTTCTGTGGTGCCTCCCTGTAGGCAAACAACAGGCATGGCAAGAGGATGTCCCACTTATTACTCAGGAAGGCCGCTAATCATGCATTTCAGGGTCTTGTTGAATCTCTCAACAGGCCAATTTGTTTGTGGATGTTAGGGAGTGGAAAACTTGTAGGTTTCCCCACACTCCTTCCACCATTACTACATGTATGCAGATATGAAGTCTGTGTCCCTGTCAGACACAGCTTCCTTGGGTAAACCCGCTCAGGTAAAGATCCCCATCAGGGCCTTTGCTACTTGCCGGTGCAGTCATGGTCTTCAGAGGTATTGCCTTTGGGTACCTTGTGGCATGATCCACCAGAACCAGAATAAACCTGTTGCCTGATGCAGTCTGGGGATCCAGAGGCCCAACAATGGTAATGCCCACCCGCTCAAAGGGTGTGCCAACGACAGGCAAAGGATTAAGCTTGGCTTTTAGCTCTGCCCCATCTTCTCAATGGCCTGGCAGGTCACACAAGTCCTACAGAATGCATATGAGTAATTCTTAATCCTAGGCCAATAAAAGTGGGGGGCAAGCCTTGCAAAGGTTTTGCCACGGCCCACTTGTCCTGTCGGAGTAATTTCAGGAGCCATCTCCAGTAGAAAGGTCCGGTAGCATTGGGGACCACCAGGGCCTTGTTGCCCCATGCACAGGAGCCTTAGGTTCACTGTAAAGGAGGTTGTCCCGGTAAATGTGATAACTCCCAGAGACATCACCTGCTGTTTGGGCTCCAGCCTGTTGCCTCATACCCTCAATGGTTGGACTCTTCCTTTATGCCCTAGAGAACTCCTCCTTCTACATGTGAGTGTAGGCAGGTCACCAAGGGAAGCAATGCCCTCCTCAGTGGACTCTAGGGCGCCCACCCCAGGTGCCCCCTCCCTCTCACTGGAAGTATATTCACAGGCTGGTTTCCTATGCCCTCTGCCTTTCCCCTTCTTAGCAGCTGGCTTGACCATTATTCCAGGCTCCAGCCCTTTTGACTCCCATCCTGGGCAGTCATGGACCGTGTGGTAGCACAGATCCAGTCAGGTAACCCCAGCATCTCCACATGATCCTTGAACTCCACTTCCTTCCAGGTAGTGTGCTCATGGTCATTACCAAGCAAACAGTCCACAGGCATGACAGCAACCTTCAGAAGTTCTGAACCCTCCCCCACTCAAATGGAACAAGGGTCACTGTGTAGTGACCCACTCTGTTGTCAACCACCACAACTTGGTGGAAGGCATTGAGAATTACCTGCTCTGGAGACACCGGCTCACTTACCATCGTCCTGCTGGCACCTGTATCCCTCAGAGACTCAACACCTTTCCCATTTATGGTGACCCACTACCTAAACTTGGTAGTATTTGAGGGCACATGGATCTTAGAAACCATCTCACTGTCACCCAGGAACACTAGGGACACCCAACTCACCTCCCCCCCCATTAACTGAGACAAACCCCCTCCCCAGCACTACACTATCTGTTGTGTCTCGGAGGTGGTAGCGTAGAATAGGCTTTGTTTCGCTACTCTCCCTGTGTTCTTTCTATGCTTTCTGTTTTGCTGTTCTACGGGGCCTCGGAGGGCAGTTCTCAGATGCACGGTGGCTTGTTCCGCATTTAAACCAAGCACGTCAGTGCTTCGGTGCTTGGTTTTGTTTCCGGTCTTTGGCCCCCGGAAGGACTTTGCCGTCAGCTGTGTTTGACACGCTGACATTTCTCCGTGGGTACTTCGTGGGCGTTTGGAAGAGCTATTTCGAGACTGGAGCAGGGATTAAGTCCTTTGTGGAATTTCACGGATATCGTTGGAGTGTTCCCCGCCCTGGACATTTTGAGTGCCCCTCCTGCCGGGTAACATTCTCAAACAGTGAATTGCTCCCTGAGGTTATCTGTTGCTTGGTACCTTTGCCCTTTCCCCATCTGTGTTTATTTTTATTTACTTATACACCGAAAGGGATCCCTTGCCGTTTATAGTATTCCTGTCACAGGTTTTTTCCCTCGTTTGGGTTTTTCCCGAGAAGTGGAGCAGGAATAGAATTGTTCATTCCTTGATTATTGCACCCACGATATGTTCTGCATATGGACTTTATGGAGACAAGACACGTCTAAGAGGACATCTTGACCTAGTGGGAGTAAGCCAGGTGCTTAAAGGGACGGGTGGGGACGTGGTCTTTTTCATATGTATTAACTCTTTCTTTGTGTTTCTTTTCCTCTCTTTGCTGCAGTGTCAGTAGTTATTGGGAGTGTCACCCCCGTCTGGTTGAGGAGACTAGACTGGAGGTCCGTGCTGTAGGTCCTTGTTTTTCCCCTCTTTTCCTCCCTTCTCCCGAGGTATCCTTTCACTCCTGTCTGTGATACATCAAGGGCAGGAGAGTTGGATGCATGGGTAGAGGATTGGGTTGTGCTTCGCTCCTGCAGTGTCTGGTGACTGAGCTTGCAGTGGGGGGTCGGGACACTATCCACCCCAGGAGTCATTCCTCCAGTGGGAGGTGGTGCTCTTTTTGGGCATGTGGAATCCCCTTTGTAGTGTCCATACTCAAAGCACTCATAGTACTTGGGAGTCTTGGGCTGCTAATTTTTGTCAGGGTAGTTTTCCTTCTGGTGGCCAGATTGAGAATGAGAACTAGACCCTTCCCCCTGTGAGTTGTTTTGGGGGCCTTTAGGGAACTCTGTCTTTTTATCTTTCCCCTCCATCTTCTGGTAGAAACCCTGACCACTCTTTTAGGAGTCCCCTCCAGATGCCTTCTGAGTCATATGTCTGCGTCCTCAGAACGTTTCCTCTGATCAGTTGACTTGCGATCAACCAGTTGTTGACGCAGCTCTGGAAAACAAAACGCATGTGCTCCTTTAAAATTAAGTTGTACAGCCCTGACTAATCCTCAACCTTGCTTCCCTTCAGTGTTGGCGCAGTCCAGGAAATCCACCCATGTTTGTGATGAGATCTTGTGGTTGCCCCTGAATCTGAGCATATGCCTCTCAGGGGTCAGTCCACACTTCTGCTCTAGGATGGCCTTCATAGCAGTATAGCATGCCTGGTTCTCTACCTCTAGTGTAAGGAGTGTGCCCCTCCCCACTGTGGGCAAATTGTTCCATATACTAGCACCCAGAGCTCCTCTGGCACCTTGTATACTCTTAGAGCCACTTCATAGGTTGCAAACCATTTGCCTATGTTATCCCCCACCACATAACTGGAAGCCAAATCTTTGGGTATCCAGACTCTGGACTCACCGGTGGACACTGCAGCTAAGCTGCCACCATTACTATTGCTGTACCCCATTTGTTTGGCTCTAATGTCCAGCTCTTTGAGATTGAGCTCATGGGTAAGTTTCCTTTCTTCCATGGCCAGCTTCCTCTCTTCTCGGGCCTCGTCCACTTCTGAAAGCTCCAGCTTGAAATTCCTTTCCTCCCTCCTGTCTTCCAGCTTCTCTGGGGACTGGTTCTTTGAGGAGATACTACTCCTTGCTCTGGGAATCACCACGGATTCCAGCACATTGTTGGCCCCCTCTACAGGCAGTTCCAAAGACATATCAGACTCCAGAATCAGGGCATCCTCTTCCTCTGGAATTTCCTGCTCCTCCTCTGGGATGTCATCCCCTTCAACCTGTGTCTCTGCCCTGGCTCCCAAGGCTTTCTGCAGCTCTACCTTCCTGGTGAAGCTTCTTATAGAAACTTGAAAATCCTCACAGAAACCTCTCAGCTGAGGCACAGTGTAGACCTCTAATCAATTTCTGCAGGTGCAGGTGCTTGTTCTCCAGAATGAGACATAATTTAGCAGAAAAATCAAAAGGTGAATCAGGGAGAATTGCACAAATTTAAAATGGCCTTAGTATAGAGTTGTAGTGAACAATGAGTTACTATATGGTATTGCATTAACACAAGTCCTATACTCACTGCTGATCACCAAAGTTAGTAATGGGGTTTCTGGTTGTCAGAGTATGTACCCTGTACAAGTAGGAAGCATCACTCTACTTAGGGTAAGCTAGATAGATATTAAAAGATAACCTGTACTCACCCTCGAGTAGCTTGGCACAGAGCAGTCAAGCCTATCTAAAGGGGCAAAATGTAAAGTATTTGTGGAACACATACACACACTGTAACACAATGTGAACACCATAAAAATACTCCATACAGGATTAGGAAAATAGATCATATTTGTATGAATGAAACAAGACCAAAAAGACAAAAATCCAATATGTAGAACCAGAGTTATGAATTTTAAAAGAATACATTAAAAAATAGAAGCAAATAGCACTTAGGAGTAACTTGAGGTTGCGCTGCACCAGGATAAATCCAAAGTTCAGTCAGAACGCATATAAGGGCAGGACGGCTATAGGACTCACGCAGGACCCACTAAAAAAGGACTAAGCGTGGACGTCGAACAGTCGATGTGTTGGTTCTGTTCCGCGCAGGCCATAAAGGCTTTGTTGACAAACCCCTTTGCATCATCGTCGAGCCACACTGTCTGTTGTCATCGAGTCAAGCAGTCCATCAAAGTGATGTTGTCGATCAGTTCCTGCATCGAAGGGCAATGCATCGGTTCCGATTGGTGCAATGTCGTCACTGTGTCAATTTTGATAGTTCTGTACAGCAGAAGCCACCTCTTAAAGGCCCAAGACTGTATTGGCCCCACTTGGCAGGGAAGGACTCAGAGATGACATAGTCCAGATGTTGTTGCAGGGTTGAAGGAAGTCTTTGTTGGCCCTAGAGACTTCAGAACAGGAAGCAAGCTAGCAAGCCCTTGGAGACACTCCTGATTCAAGTGAGATTGGTCTAGTCCTTATCCTCAGCAGGGTATATATCAATAGGCAGCAGGAAAGCTCAGCAAAGTAGAAGCACAATTCTTCCAGAGCAGCAGTCAAGCAGAGTGGCAGTCCCTGGAGCACAGCAGTCTTTACTCCTGGCAGAGTTCTTCACCGGCATTGTAGTGTACTGTGTTTGTAGGGTCAGAGCCCCAGTACTTATAGCCAGTTGTGCCTTTTAAGGGGGTGACTTCAAAGCAGGTCCTTGAAGTGCACAGGTCCCCCTTTCTTGCCAGCCCAGCTCGAGACTATCAGTAGGGGGTAATCAGTCCTTTCTGTGGGAAAAAGGACCCTGCCTATTCAGGTGTATGTGTCAGCTCCCAATCTCCCTTACTGCCTAGGAAGTACTATCGGAATGCAGATGAGTTTGCCCTTCCTGTGCTTTTGGCTGTCTAGAGGGAATATAGAAAGTGTAGCTGTCACCCCCCCCAGACGTGCTTTAGAGACAGGCTGCACATAGTGCAGAAAGAGCAGAAAAACGTCTAATTTCTAAAAGTAGCATTTCTAAAATTGTAATGTTAATTCCAACTTTATTAGTAAAGAGGATTTATCCTTGCCATTTAAAAGACATGAAACAGGAGGCAGCTACTCCTTTCTAACCAGGATTTCAGCTAAAAAAGTGTATTAGGAAATTCCTAGTGCTAGCGTATGAGAGGAGTTGACCTCACATTAGAGAAAAAAGAATTTAGCTGTTTGCCACTACCAGGACATATATAGAACTTAAAAGTACATGCCCTACCTTTTACTTACACAGTGCCCTGGCCTTAGGGCTACCTACGACCTACCTTTCGGGTGACATATGTGTAATAGAAGGGTAGCTTAAGGCTTGGCAAGTAGTTTTAAATGCTAAGTTGAAGTGAGAGTAAACTGCAATGGCAGGCCTGAGACAGGTTTAAATGGCTGCTTGTTAGGGTGATACAATCAGTGCTGCTGGTACACTAGTTGCATTTAAGTTACAGACCTTGGGTGCATGGTATGCCACATTTCAAGGAACTTACAAGTAAACTAAATATGTCAATTGAGTATACACCAATGTTACCATGTTTAGGGGAGAAGCACATGCATTTTAGCACTGGTCAGCAGTGGTAAAGTGCTCAGAGAACTAAGGGCAGCAAAAAAATACAGCCCAAAGAGGAGATAAGGAGGCAAACAGTTTGGGGGATGACAGGTGTTTGTGGTAAATATGCATCCAAGCATTTTTAGAGGAGATGGCCTATTCGGGAAGTCGGGGATAATGATTTCATGGTGTGCCTTATCTAATATGCAAAAAGAAATCTAACGGAGATTCCTCTCCATTGTTATAAGAGCACAACAGAGGGGAGCTGGGTCTCTCACCATGGAAAGCCGCAGAGATTAGGTGATTTCATTCATGAAATGATCATGTATTCTTATTTTGTATGTGTGTTTGTTGTACAGTAAAGCACTCCATCCCATTTTTCCCTCACTTAAGCCCATTCTCCCCAACACTGTAAACAGATACTACCAGTCAAGGTAGTCAAGCCCTTTTTGAGCATTCAGCATTTCTGCCACCACTGGGATGCCTGGGTCTATTTGGTGGAGAAGAAAACAAGAAGGTTATTCGATGGGAAATACAGGAATAAAATGTGAATCTTCAGGGGACACCAACTCTCCCAAAAGTGGGTTTAACATACTACCCAGCACCAGAGCAAGGATTTTAGTATCCAGATCGATAAGGGACTTAGGCCTATATGAGACACATTTTGCTGGATCTTCTTCAGGCTTCAGGGGAAGTGAAATGGTTGGCACTCAAAGAGATCTGGCAGTGCTCCCTCCACGCTTGCCTCTCTATAGATCTCCAAAATATGGGTTGCCAATATACCAGAGTACACCTAACAAAAAATCTTTGGTTTAATTTATCTGATCCCAGAGACTTCCTCTTCAATAACGATTTTCAAGCTTTTTCTATCCCTTTGATAGTTAAGTGTTTATTCAGGAGTTCTCTTTCGTCTTGTGAGCCGCACTGCTGCATTGTCAGTTATTTTAACTATGTTTCCTGTTTTCTAGGATTTAGAAGCCTGTCTGGTGTTCTGCTGGCTAGGTCTTCTTCTCCACGTGGTTTTGGCATAAAATGCCTTCCCAGATATTTAAACTCTCTCTTAGCCACCTCCTCTCTATACTCAAGCAACTTCATGTGAATCTTCCTAGCCACCGAAGCAGCATGAGTACAGGACTACTCTGTCTCCAGAAGCCAACACTCATCCTCCAGCCTTTGCTCTCTTCAGAAGTCCTGTTTGTTTCTAGATGCAAAGCATACTGAGAACCGAGTATTTGGTTACTGAGCCAACATTATGTTTAAGGTACTCTTCGATCCTCTGATGGATTTCCTACCAAAAAGTGCAAGGGACTGGAACCTCCAGGACATACTGATCCCTCCCATCTTCCGATGTTTGAGGGTGAGAATCACAGGTGAGTGATCTGAAAGAGTACTCAGGAAAACCTCCATTCCCGCAAGGTAGGTCAAATGTTCCATAATACCAATTATGGGTTAAGTTAGAGTGTATTACAGCCCTCCGCTATGTAGTGGATCTATCCATCTGTGTATCCAGGATTATGTTAAAATCAATCCCAGATCACGCCTTATCTCACTGGTTGTTCATTCTTCAATGCAACATTTTTGAAAAAACTCAGTGTCCACATTAGAACCACAGGTATTAATGGGACCTTGTTAGTGTCTCCCGTTTTCCCTTATAGTATTACGTATCTGCACTCTGGGAGTTGAGTAGAGCACCTAAACCTCAGCTCCTTTCTAATAAGAGTTGCAACCCCTACATCATGATTAGCAGTTATAGGTGGCAAAGTACCAGTGTTCGTCCACCCTTGGGTAAAGGTGTGTTTTGAGTGTTTTGTGATTTGTATTTCCAGCAAATGCACTGTTGGAAATGGCTTTTTTGCAGGCTTACCCCAAACGTTTTGCCTTCCTTCTCCTCTTTTTGCTGAATTCTTTTTGTTGGCTTTAGGACTCTGAGCACTTTACCACTACTAATCAATGCTAAAGTGCATGCACTTCTTCCCAAAATATGTTGACATTGGTGTATACCAGATTGGCATATTTAGTTTGCCTGTAAGTCTCTTGTAAAGTGGTACACCTTGCAGCCAGGGCCTGTAATCTAAATGTTACTAGTTGACCTGCAGCACTGGTTGTTCCATCCGCACAAGCAGCCTTTCAAACATGTCTCAGGCCTGCGATTGCATGGCCTGTGTGTGTAGTTTACTGCCACTATGACTTGGCATTTAAAACCACTTGCCAAGCCTTAAACCCCCCTTTTATTACACATAAGTAAGCCTGGGTGGAGTTCGCGGAACTCCATGAATTGACCAAAAAAGTCTGCGGAGTTCCGCAAGAGGCGGAGTGCGGATTCCGGTGTGAACTGCCGTTCGCGGCGATCTTCCTGTCGCTCGGGTAGAAATTCTGCCCAAGCGGCAGCTCGCGCTTGCCATTTTACTGTTGACGATCGTGCGCGGGGAAGCTGATCTCCCTGCCGCTCGGGTAGAAATATTACCCGAGCGGCAGCTCGCGATTGCCAACTTACAATTGGCGATCACGAGCGGGGAAAAAACTCCACGAATAGAGCGGAGTTCACCGCCCAGGGTTACACATAAGTCACCACTAAGGTGGACCCTAAGTGAACCTAAGAGCAGGAAATTGTGTAACTAAAAGGCAGGACATGTACTTTTAAGTTTTACATGTCCTGGAAGTGACAAAAAGCTAAATTCGTTTTGAACTACTATGAGGCTTCCTCCTTCAATAGGGTAGCATTGGGGATTCGTTAAAACAACGTTTAAGCTGTAATTCCTGATCATAAAGGAGTAGCTCTTCATGTTTCATATCTTTGGAATGGTGGTGATAAATCCTATTTAATGGTAAAGCTGGATTTAACATTACCATTTTAGAAATGCCACTTTTAGAAAGTGAACATTTATCTGCTCTGTGTGCCTGACTGCTGTCAATAAACACCTGGGCTGGGTGACAGCTACACTTTGTGCATTCCCTCTAGACAGCCATACTACAGAAGGGGCTGGGTGTGACAGGAGATTTATCTACATTCATCTGCATACTGATAGCTTTCCTGGACAGGAAGGGGGAGAAATGGCTCACATTTGCATCTGAATTGGTTGTGTACTGTCCTCACACAAAGGGCTGATTTACCCCATACTTGTAGCCTGGAGCCATGGCTGGGCTGAAAGGGATCCTTGTGCACTTTAGAGAGTTTCTTTGAATTTACCCCCTACATCAAAAGCACTTTTGGGTATAAGTATTAGGCCTCTGGCCCTCCCAAATCAATACACAACTGGACGTGGAAAGAACTCTGCTGGCGTAAAGGCTGCTTTGCTGAAGGATTGCCACTCTGCTGTTACTGACTGTTCTGATGAACTGATTATCTGCTTTGCTGAGCTGCCATGCTGCCTGCTGATCTCTGCCCTGCTGAGGCCAAGGAATAAACTCAGAGTAATTTCAAGGACTCGCTTGCTTGCCTCTTTTTTTTTAAGTCTCAGGGACACAAAAGACTTCCTAAAATTCTGCTGGAGCTGCTGGACTCTGCCTTCTTTGAGTCCTACCCTTGCCCCAGGAGCCCCAGCCTTACCTCCATCTTGTATCCACTGCAGGCAGATTGCAAAGTTTCTTTCTCCTCCATCCATGTGTTCCACGTGGCCCAGCTTCAGCAGTACCAGGTGGGGGGATAGATTAATCCGTACAGGCAGGGGTCCTAGAGGGCTGGAGCTGTGCAGCTGGGCGGCAGGAGGGAGTCTGTAAGTGTAGAAGCCAGCCAAAGCTCCCGCCTCAGTCCCAGCACACTGCCTGCGCATGACTACGCCCTCCCTCACAGGACATGGTAGGGGTGACTAAAAATCCCCACAATCCCTATGTGATGAAGCGACGCAGCGAATGCAAGCATGAGGCTATGATTAAACCTAACATATTCTTGCATGAACCAATCATGTATGAACTACAATTTCAATTCGTGCTGATTGGTTCAGCAAGTACAAGTTAACTTTAATGAGCATGTCATCAAAGCTAACTTGTACTTGCTGAAGCAATCAACATGAATTGAAATTGTAGTTCATACATGATTGGTTCAGCAAGTACAAGTTAGCTTTGAATGAAAGCCTTTCGCATCCATTGCCGGGATCGCTTTTAATGTCAGAGGACTGGGGCAACATGGTGAGAGTGGACACCTCCTTTTTGGATGGATGGGCAGTAAAACTCCGCCACACTGCAGATTTAGTGGAGTTTTTGCCCAGCTCCATGCTCAAGGCAGAGCACAGAGTGGGCAAAACTCTGTGAACTCTGCCAGCTGAGCGGAGTTCTCTGCCCACCCCCACTTATAGTTAACTTTTAGTTAGCTGGGTATTGCATTACATCACCAATTCCTTTTGTATGAAGTTTCTTCTTGACCTGGATAAAAGTCTTATGGGCCTCCTGGACAGACTGGAATATCCAGGTATATTAAAATCAAGGATCCCTCAAAGTTCAGGTCTGTCTTTTCTATGGTCATACTTAGGGCATCATTGTGGTCCCTGTATTTTAAATGTTTTGCTTTTATGGGTCGGGGAGGTGCCTCAGGCAAATCTGAGAGATGCACCCTTTCTGCAACAAATAGAGTCTGCTCTAAACCTAGAGGCATATTTATGAATGCTGTGTTTCAGCAGTGTTGTGTCACAAAAACGTGCATTGAGTTAGTTCTGTGTGACATGGCTGCGTCATATTTATGGTATGGCGCACATTATCCCATGCCCCGAAGGCACGTCCCAGATTCTGACGCATCGGACAGTAAAACAACGCAAGGTGTCATAACACAACTGCGACCTACATGACTCAAAGCTGATTTGCAGGTCATAAAGTGCCACAAATCATCTTCACATCACTTAGGACTGCATTGCATGGCGTGAAGTTTTAAAAAAGCAATTCATTTACAGGGAAAATGGTGGATTGGAATCCACTGCACTTCAGGACAACTAACACTCCTAGATGGAGTCCAACAACATCAACCCCAGCCAAGATGACCAGACAGCAGGTGAGGGAAACAGGAAGAGGAAGACCAATTTCAGTGAGGAGGAGAACCAGATATTAATAGCTGAGTTGACAAAGAATGAATACCTTCTCTTTGTTCCCTCCAAATTGCCATTAGGGAAGAAGGAAATCATTTGGCAGTACATAGTGGATAAGATCAACAGTGTATACCAAACAGAAAGGACAGTGCCGCAGTGCAAGAAACATTGGCATGATTATATGTGCAGAACCAAAGAGAAACTGCCCTAGAACCCAAGGGCAGCAATGAGGACCAATGGAGGACCAGATCTCCAGGAGGAGTTGGACCTATTGGAGGAGCAGGTGGCATCCGTCATCCCAACAGAGTTGGTGGCAGGAGTGGAAGGACATGACAGTGCTGGGGTCGAGAACCAGGAAGAACTACAGGGTAAGTGAAAACAGGGGTCAGTTCTTTAAAAACTGTCATGCAGTGCAGCAACACACAGTTGCTGTGCTGCACTGTGCTGTGTGCAAGGGAAAGGGCAGACATGTCTAACATGTTAACTCATCTATCACATAATTGTAATTATCTTGGGCAGTGACTCTTCATTCAGCAAAGTCCAGCCCTGCCAAGTTTTTTTAGGTCCGTGCAGAATGTGCTGCCCCAGTACAGGTTGTCCGTTTAATACTGGAACTTGTACTGGAATGTACAACATGATTGACCAGGACTTCAAGCCCACAGTATGAAGGAACAATTCTGAGCAGTAGCAGCACATCATGCATGGACGTTGAAAACCTAAGAGCTATGTCAGTGACAATGCAGGGCCCCTTACACCATGAAATAAGTGTGCTTGTGTTGGGGCTAGGGAGCCAAAAGTAGAGTGTAAAGTAATTAAATGGAGTTGCCAGAGGATTAACTTTTCACCCGAGAGGGGATCCACATGCTGAGTATGTGAAGACTCTCAAAGTAGGATCATGTTCAGTCACTAGTACTAAACCATATTGCATACAGTTGCCCTGATGCGCTGTGTGTGATTTTAACAGGTGCTGTCTGCCATGTTAGAGGCCACCCTACCTCCTGTCTTGCTCAAATGAATATTGGGGTGGGGGAGAATGTCTGACTTTGCAACATATGTGAAAGATGGTGGAGGTGAAATGGGGAATAATGAAGTGACAGGGTGAGGTAGGTGTCCAGGATGAAGGGCAGCTTTTTGGGATTGTTGGAGATTGAGGTGTTTGGGTCTAGTCGTGTAGTTACATGTTGCAGAATATCCTCACTACTAACTTGTGAGGTGCAGCATAATCCATAGCACTCACATACAGGTAGGTAAGTTGGTCAATTGTATTATGTAACAAATGTTGGTCATGTTGGTGTCTCCTGAGAGTTAAAGTATCATCTGGGTGTCATCAGTGTGTGAGATGAAGTAGAGTCATTGGGTCTGCGTGATAATAGCCAGAAGTGAGTGCGACTGAGTGAAGACATTTGTGCTACTCTGCAGATGAGCATCTTGGGTAATGAGGTAGATAGATAGATAGATAGATAGATAGATCGATAGATAGAAGGATGGATAGATAGATAGACAGACAGACAGACAGACAGATAGATAGATAGATAGATAGATAGATAGATAGATAGATAGATAGATAGATAGATAGATAGATAGATAGATAGATAGATAGATATGGATGTGCGGACAGATGGAATGGTGAAAGATTATATGATAGATAACAGTATGAATGAATGATATAATTTATGGTTTAAATCTTTTATTGGGGTAACAGCCAGTGTATCAATGTGACATGCGAAGAACTTAAAAGCATGGGCTACGCAGAACCCAGGAGAGAGATTTGGCACAAATCACTAACTGAGGGTATAAAAACGAAAAGAATAACAATAGGGATAACAATTCCCCCTCCCTCCCAACGTCCCCCCCCGTCCACTGCGCATTAGGAATCGTGTTTGGGTGCCGAGTGTTCACTGTTGTGGCGGCTCCCGCTGAGTGATAGCGTCAGTTGTGGTGCGGCGTAGGAGGCGTAGGTACCTGGGGCACGTAAGTTCCCGGAATTCTTGGACCAGGATAGCTAAAAGTGGTTGCCAGAGCTCTCCAAATGTCGAGCCCTTCCCTGCCAGCATAAGAGATATCTTCTCCATCCCCAGTGTGTGCCACAAGCGCTGGAGCCAACCCGTGTGAGAGGGAATCCGAGGAGTCTTCCAGTGAAGTAAGATGTTTTGAGTGCCCGTACCTAGCGCTATCGCTATCTGGCGCCCTCTTCTAGACCTGAGAGGGTATGTTAGGGGGTTCGGAACTCTCAAGAGAACAGAGGCAGGAAATATGGGGAGCTCCGTGTCAAGGTGTTTGTCAATTTTGTCTAGAATCTGAGACAATACTGTTGTAAATGCTCACATTCCCACAGAAGGTGAACCAACGTTCCGGTTTTCCCACACCCCCTCCAGCAATCCGCGCTTTGCGTGGGGTCGGCTTGGTGTATACGTTCTGGAGTGTAGTAACAGTAAGTGGCTAATTTGGTGAGTATTTCTGTAAGGCCCATATTGCTCACCGAGTGCCGCCCTGTAGTATACCCCTCCCATTCTTTTCTGCTAAGTTCGCGTCCAAGATCCCTCTCCCAGCATGCGTGGCTTGCATTGTATGCGTGCGTGTATCGAGTGAGCAGCATCTTATATATCAAATCTAAAGTCAGCTGCCAGAACACTTACATTGGCTTAATTGGTTGCTTCATGGTACAGTAGAAAGAAATAGGAGGGGGGCTACAGTTAAGGATGGTGGAGTACTGCCTTTGCAAATCTGAGGATTAAAAAAAAAAAGCATATTCCTACCTCTAGAAACAATGTTAAAGATCCATATCCTAAGAGGCTTTTTATGGAGTCCAAAAGGTGTCCATCCAGTTTCTAGAAAATTCACTGATACACTGAGAGTTCCTTTGATGATCTAAGAAAGAGTTTTGAGAAAGTTGCCCAAGGATAAAATGCTGACTTCTTCAGTTGTGTGACTTGTTAAAGCACATGTAGCTCCATTATGTTCCACAGACTTGTGGACTCTCCTCCTCAAATGGAATGTGACTAGTTTGTGACACCTTTTCAGTATATGAGCTTCCATTACCAGATGTGGTGACCTGGTCCTTGCAACCTGAAATAATATGGAGGTCTGTAAAGAGGCTGAAGGAGCATCCCTGAACAACTGGTTAGGTAGTTTGGAGGTTCAATGGGACCCTTCACAAGTTGTTAAAAATTAAATTTAAACAATATTGTTTTGTCACAGGGTTTTTGGACCTTGCAGCTGTTTTTTTGGTGCCGTGTGCAACCTTCTGGGTTGTCGAACCCAGGTCAAGGCTCCACCAACCCCTGGCAATGGCTCATGGATCAATGATGAACCTGCTATGATGTTTCTACACCAGACAAAGGATCAGTGAACCCCACAGGATGTCCTAAAAGAGTACAAGTGCTTACAAGAGTCTGTGAACCCAAGACACAATTTGCAAATCCTTTAATGTGATTTAAAATAATTTTGACAAGGTCTGGCCATAGTCTTATGACCTGACAATAATTATACCAATAAGTAACTGTAATGTAATGTAATGTAAATAGGTACTTATAGAGCGCACGGCTACTCCACAGAGTGTCCCGGCGCTACAAGACCGCGAGACAGGCTTCAATGCTCCTACCAAAATGAGGGACAATACTATTGCAGGAAAAGCCAGGTCTTCAACTGTTCCTGAAGGACAGAAGATCTTGCACCTGCCTAAGGGAAAACAGAAGACCATTCCATAGCCTGGAAGCCAGGACTTGAAAGGAACACCCGCCCAGACGAGAGCGGGAAAACTTTGGGGTAGTCATCAAAAACTGTGATGAGGATCTCAGGGCTCTCTGCGGGACATAGTGCTGAATCCTTTTCCTGACGTAGACGGCTCCTGTATCATGTTGGGCCCTAAAATCTAAAACTAAAGCTTTGAACTGAATTCTCTTCCGGACCAGCAACCAGTGCAGAGACTTCATATGGATGGACATACGCTCTCTGGGGCCCACCATGAGAATTGCTCTGGCCGCCGCATTCTGCACCACCTGCAGGTGGTTTAGCAAGTAGTCTGGTAGGCCCAAATACAGGACATTGACGTAGTCCAGCCTCGATACAATCAGGGCTTGGACTACAACCTTCCTGTACTTAACTGGAAGCAGAGGGAGGACGTTTTTTAGCATTTTTAACAGGCCAAATCCACTGTTTGGATCTGAGCCTTCATAGATAGGTTGGAGTCTAGCTTCACTCCTAAGTTCTTCACAATGCTTACTGGGACAGCAGGCGGGGACATATCCTGAGGCCACCACTGGCGCCATACTTCGCCGGGTAGAGGACCGAAGAAAATGATCTCGGATTTCTCCGGATTGCACTTCAGTTGATTCTGCCTTAACCAAGAGAACACCTCAGACAGGCAGATGTTAATCTCGCCGCCTTTAAAGTCGGGGTCCTTGTCACAGGTAAACAACAGTTGCGTCTCATCGGCGTATGATACTATTTTAGCACCGTGAGCCTCAGCAAGCATAGCAAGGGGAGCCAAATAAACATTAAAAAGTGTCGGGCTCAGGATGGATCCCTGAGGGACCCATACCTTCAAGGAGGGGATGGGAGCAGCGAAGGGAAGGGACCAAATTCTTTGCTGACAGTCGCTTAGAAAAGAAGAGAACCACTTGAATACCGTGCCACCAACGCCGCACTCCTGAAGCCTCTGAAGTAGCCGGTCAAGTGGCACGGTATCAAAGGCCACGGAGATATCCAACAGTATCAGCACCGCCTTTCCCCCTTTATCTAATGTCTCTTTAATAGCTTCAGAAACCTCCAGTAAGGCTGTTTCAGTGCTAAAATTCACTCTAAAACCCGACTGACTCTGATGGAGTATATGGTTGGTTTCCACATATTCGGTGGTAACTCAATTCACATATTTTTCCAAAACTTTGGAATAGAAGGGAAGAAGCGATATCGGCCTATAATTAGAGGCCACCAAAGGGTCAGCCGACGGCTTCTTTAATAGAGGGAGGATTTTAGCATTTTTCCAGGTAGCTGGCACCTGCCCCTCTTGCAGTGAGGTGTTCAGAATCCGATTAACGGCTGGATTTATAATCTCAGCTATAGAAGATAGCACTTTGGCTGGACATGGATCCGAAGGCGAGCATGACTTATGAGATTTCATTATTTCTAGAGATATTTCCATGGAAATAGGAGGAAACTGGTTAAGAAAGGGGCCAGTCGCAGGATTGTCATGAGGTGGTGACCCTGTCATAACTACCTTCACCGGGTGCAAAATCTCAAAAGAGTTTTGGATAGTTTTAATTTTATCGTGGAAAAAACACGCAAGATGGTTTGTCCACTCACTGGTGGGAGTGAAGGGTATATCCACCGCACTAGGGGACGAGAAGTTTTTACAACTTTAAATATTTCTTTACTTTTGTTTCCTGCTGACTCGATTTTAGAAAAGAAAAAATATTTCTTTTCCTCCCGAATTTTATTGTAATGGATTTTAAGGGCCTGTTTGTATCTAATTTTGTCCTCGAGTTTAAAATTAGTTCGCCACGCTCTCTCCAAGTGTTTACATGCACTTTTACTCTTTCTAAGGGCTTCTGTAAACCAGGGGGCAGAGGCATGGCCCGTTCTGGCCGCGCGCATGGTGGAGGGGCGAACTCCAGTGCGTGGTGATAAAGCCAATTCTCCAAGCAGAGCACATCATCCTCAAGATTGCCCCTAAGGGGAATCGGGTGCTGCCTAAGTGCACTGCTTATAACATCAGGAGTAATTTGGTGAAATGATCTAAAGCTGCAGGGGCGGGGTTTAGCGTGTGATTGCGGGTCACCCGAATCCTTGCATACTCCAAAGCCAAGGAGAAAATGATCGGAGCACACTAATGGGAGCGGTGTGTCCATTTCTATCCTGACATTGGAGAAAATTTGATCCAAAAGGTGTCCCTTCTCGTGGGTAGGGCAGTGGACATAGGGAGCTAAATTCAAAATATCTAGCGATTCCCGCAGCCTAGTATGCTCCTGCTCGGCAGATTTATCCATATGGATATTGAAATCTCCGAGCAGCAAGCAATGTTTATATTTAGGGGCCATGGGAGCGATAACGTGACTGATAGACTCGATAAATTTTCCGGCAGGGCCCAGAGGCCTATAAATTAGTATGCCTGCCACAGATTGGTGTGCCGATACAACAAAAAGGAATTCAAGGCCTTCGGCCCCATCTACCTCCTGAATGGGTAGTAGGGAGCAGGAAAAGGTATTTTTTACAATTATGGCGACACCACCCCCTCTACCCACTGACCGATCCTTCCTCAGGATCAGGTAGCCTGGGGGAATGGCGCTCATAATGGTAGGGTTGGAGCCTTCATTGAACCAAGTTTCGGTTAAAAATACTAAATCAGGTTTTGTATCCAGCAATAAATCATAAAGTAATAGCTCATGTTTTTTCACGGAACGGGTGTTCAAAAGCAGAGCCTTTAGCTGGCCATCCAGCCGATGAGGCAAATCTAAAAGGGTGCCCGGGCCGAGCTTCGCCTCGCTCCCCACTGTGATCTTAATAAGGGGGGGGAAAGCCACCCAGCTACAGTGCATACAGGCAAGGGTATTGGCATCAGGGTTGAGGGCAGAGTGGGAGCGGCAGCTCACGCACTTACAGATGTCTAAAAGCCTTGCTCTACTGTAGCACCGTAAATTCCCATAAGTATCAGGCCAACTGGCAGCATGTCCGGCGCGGCCTATACGTAAAAGCATAATGTAATTAAATACCAATGCATACTCAAACCAATAAAGAATACTACACTTTGTCATCTCTTTAATAGTGTTAAGTGTGATATAATATGCAATCTCATCTGTAACATTTTTACGCCATTTGGAATTGCGTCTGTCACATCAAGGGTATGGTCATGGGCATCGTATTTGGTATGCAAGTTAAGGTTTGCATAACTGTTGTGCAAGGTATGGATTGCAGTCTTAACCATAACTTGTGAAATGCAGTGATTCATTTGGTTTTAATTCGCTCACATAACTCCACATGTTATATACATTTCTAAGAGATTTTTGCATATATTACGGTGTTGTAACCAAAGCTAATTATGCCTCCACCTAAACTTTGCTTTTCAGTGACTGCGTTGTAATGTTTAATACGTTTCTGCTATGCTGTTTCAGAATGAAAGAGGTTCTTTTGGAGGCCCACAATGTGGACGCAGAGTAACTGAGCTGTGGCGAATAAGAGAGGCATGGGGCATATTATCAACGGGCAGCGATAATTATCGCTGGCCGTGCTGAGCGACGAATTCCCTACAGCAGGCTATCTCTGGTATTTATCGCCCTGGTAGCGCGTTATTAACAACGCGTTTCCCCAGGGCGCTAAAAATTCCAGAGATAGCGAGGTTATCGCTGTTTTGCAGGGAACATCGCTGGAAAACCAGCGATGTTCCCTGCAAAACGGCAATAACCTTGCTGATACGACCCTGTGGTCGTATCAGCATAATCCACCCCCTATGTCTAACATAGGAAAGTCAGGATTTTAGCAGACATTAGATTTTGGCGAAAACAGCCGTTTTCGCCAAAATCTAACGTCTGCTAAAATCCTATGGGCTGCCTTGTAAATATCGCGATGTGAACATCAGTGATATTTGCAAGGCAGTCCATCCGGGGTACGCCCAGTGACGCCCACTTTGCATCTCATTAGAGATGCAAAGGGGGGCATCGGGAAAAAGGGTGCTAACATGTGATTATGCATGTTAGCACCCTCTTGTTGATAGGGCGATAGTTTTATCTCCGTTTTTCTGGCTTTTAAAGCCAGAAAAACGGAGATAAAGCCCTTGTAGATATGCCCCGCATGTCTTTTATTACATGATGTGCGCACATTAAGGCTTGTTTATTGTTGAGTGCAATATTGTATGTTTGACAAATATTATTTCGAAAATGTTAATATTCCTGTGGTTCTACTCACAATACAACATGAATAATTGATGAAAACCTATCAAGTAGGATCTGGGGAAAGTGTACACAATTCTTTCTTACTAAATCTTTTTACAGCCCTGGAAATTGTTTTGTATTATTGTCTGTTAAAATGACAATTTAGGTAAGCATTGGTGCCACAGAATGTTCCATATAAGGTTTGGATGAATTCCAATATTTTTCAATGCATCCTAACTGAATCACTTTACCTATACTCACATCGCCAGCTTAATAAGAATTATCACATTAGGCCAACAAGTACCAGTTACAAGTAAGTATATCCGAAGCGTTGGTATCTCCACCCAAGTGAAGAGACTTTGTGTTGGTAAATCACCATTAACTTAATCTCAGCTCCTCAAAGGTTTTCAACATCTCTAGCTGAATACTCACTTTCCAGCATGGTTTTTACACTTCACTGTTTGTTTGCAATGTAGCACGTATGCATCTCACTAACGGTATGACGCAGACACCTATATCAACATACAGGCATACTCTTTTTAATCCTTGTGTCTTTTCTGTTATGATATTTTATTAGTTATTTATGATTGTGAGTCACCATGAAATTCTTTTAACATATATGGTCCTGAGGATGGTCTCATTTACTTGTGACACAAGAGGCCGAAACATCGATGTCTGCTCCACTTCTCAATCATTAACTATTGGATCCCCGGATCAACTGTGCGTACAAAAGACTGATTTAATTTATTAAGAGAGTGGACTTTACATGCATTAATCTACGATGTTCTAATGAGATCTTTGATACACTGTACATGATTAATGTATGTTGGGTTGTGTATGCCTAATGTTCCCTACAATTCTGCCTTTTTCTATTACAAACAGTATACGTAATTCTTTTGAATTTTTGAATGTGTACTGCTGTTTCTCCCTTTCTTAATGGATTTCTATGATCAATAATTTGATCTGTTTGTCTTTAGATTAGTTCTAATTGACAACCATCTAAATTTGACTTAAATAATTTAACAAATGATCCTCCTGACAGCAACTTACCTTATTCGTTATTAAGTCCCTAGCTCCAGAGATAGTTATTGGGTTTCCCATCCTGTTTGTTGTGTAACAATAAGTGTAGATCAATGAATGACAATTTTGCTAAAGCTGCCTATCCAAATTTGTTCCACTCTTTGACATTGTGTTGCAGTAATTTTCTGATTAAGAGTGCACTGCATATTTCTTGGTGTTAGCTGGGGTGATGTCAATGAAGTCATGGGTCTGCTGGCGATAGACTGCTACTTATTTTTCCACCCACCCAATCCCATTTGAGTTTCTCTGACTCTGCAGAGGACACATGAGTCTCTTGAATTAGGGCAGAATTAGGGGCCTCCATGACAAGATTCGATAGAACCTACTTACATTTAATGTAGTGGGTGAGGTTGCTGATGTTAAGTGACACTTCTGTCTCAAGAGATAGGGTCTGGCTATTGGTGCAAAGAGGGATGGAAAAGAACTAAGAAAGATAAGTGGAAACCACAATAGGATGGATGCAATACTTGAATTAATCTCATCCACTGGCGATCGCTCAGGCCTCATTCTATTCCATGGTTTTTTATCCACTATGCCACTCTAGACTGCTCCTCATGGGAACCGTCCATTTAGAACTGCCTTGTGTCAATTGCAGCCTCATCAGGAGGGTGCAGCTTGACTCCTATGGGACAGTGACTAGGGGAGCCACATTGGGGCATACCCATCACACTTATGGTGCCAAAGAATATCTGGCACACGCTGGTAACCTGCCACTATTGGGGACTGTGCACTGAGGTTGGCTGCTTTCAAATTGTCAGTGACAAGTGACACACCAGTGTCCCTGATGGGTGAATACAGGAAAAAGAAGGTGAGGGGGCTTCTCAAAGTGTGACCAGAGAATTTGCGTATCAATCAATCCTTCAGGATTTGTATAGCGCAGCTAATCACCCAAGAGGGTATCCAGGCGCTGGGAGTATTGATCCTTTTCTGAATTCCATAAGGGAGGGAGAGGTCCATAGGTGAAGAGGGAGGTTTTTCCAGGACTTTGCTTTGATGTAGGAGAAGGAGAGTCCTCCACTATTGCTGCGGCAGAAGCGGGGGTGTAGTGTAATTCCTAAAAATACATAGGATCTGTGCGTTTGTAGGTAACATAAACTAAGAGATTGGTGTCTAGGCTGATTCCGGACACCCCCAAAGGATATGTCAGCCTATAGGTCACAGTGCCACCATAAGCCCCTAAACCTTACCAAGGAGCGAATAGTTTCTGGTAACCATTGAACATTACAACCCTTGATCCTTCAGGGATCGTGGAAACAGTACAGTACTTTTCGTTCAGTCAATCGTGCTCACTTAGTCTCAGAGAGATACACAGCATAAACGTTGGGGACGTTTTCAATAAGCATTTATTGAACCAGCATCATTCTAGTATAAAACATGTTTGCTGCGACAATCATTAGACAGAAGCAAATGTAAAACATTGCAAGCACCAGCAGAGTAAATAGAAGGTAGAATTCTACCATGGTGCTAAAACAGTGAATATATTCTGGCATATAAACATGACAGTAATCAAGCATACTCATACTATGCGGACCCTACCCAAGTGTACCCAGCATGTATGTGGGAGTAAAGTCAAAAATCGCTTAGGAAAGAGCCAACCCCATTACCTGATGGGAGAGAATGAAGGACGCTATCTTGGTCACGAGTTGGAAAATCCGCAAGGGATGTCAGACCACTGTGTGGTGAAGCTTTAGCGTGCAGGGACCTCAGTGTCTTTTGTCAGAGTGTAAGCGTCTCCTCTGGTTATCTAGTGAACGTGCAGTTCTTTTATACCACAAAGATAGCCTCAGGGTTCCTACCAAAATCGATATGTTGGGAGTAAGATTATGTAAATGAGCCTAAATCAATAATTGCAACTATGCAAAGTAGTTCTGTGGCCTTAGGATGAAGATGGCCATGACTTTCGTACAGAGTATGTTAATCCTGTTAAGTACGTCATATGCAGGGGATTTTACTAAGAATCCTCATGCATAATAAATTAGGCTAGTTTCAAGGAAACCAATTGACATTTATTCAGCACATAACTGGGTAAATGTCAATGCTAGAACCGTTATGCAGAGCAAGGTAGGACAAATGTAGATAAAAGGTCGCTTTGCTACTTAGGCCTAGTTTGGGGAATATAACAGTGGGGTGTTGGCAACGCAGAGGTAGGCAGAGTGCAGGTTTTTGAATGGAAGGTGGAAGCTAAGTCAGTGGTTGATGTACTCTGGTCCCTGAATGTGGAGGGCGTTGAAGGTGGTGATCAGCTTCTTGAACTAGCATCTCTTTTGAATGAGGAGCCAGTGGAGCCTCTTTATGTGGGGAGTGATGTGGGTCCATTTAGGGAGGTCAAGGATGAGTCTGGATGCTGAATTCTGTATGGTCTGAAGCCTCTTCAGGAGATGCAAGATGATTCCAACTTAGAGTGTGTTCCCACAGTCCAGCCAGCTGGTGAACAGGGCTTGAGTGATGGTGCATCTGGTGTTAATGGGAAGCCAATTGAAACTTTTGTGTAGCATGCAGAGGTTTAAGGAAGCAAACGGGAGAGACTGCATTGATCTGTTTTTTCATGGTGAGCTTGCTGTTTAGTATGATGCCAAGGTTGTGGGTGTGTTCGGTCGGAGTGGTTGATAGTCCTATTTTGGAGGCTCACCAGGTGTTGGTACATTGGAAGGTGTTTCTAAAGATAAGCACCTCCGTCTTGTCTGTGTTGAGTTGAAGGCAGTTGTTTCTCATCCAGTCAGTGATGTCCTTTATACACCTGTGGAAGTGTCGGAAGTTTCTTCTGAAAGTGAGAGGATGAATTTGGCTTCGTCGGTGTGGGATATGATGTTCAGTCCATGCGATTTTACTAAGTTGGCCAAGGGAGTTATGTAGGTGTTGAACAGGGTAGGGCTGAGTGACGAACCTTAAAGGATGCCGCAGATGAAGGGTGGGAAGTGGATTCTTTTGTTCTACCGGTCAGGAAGGAGGCGAACCACATGAGGACGTCACCTTGGATTCCAATGTGGTAAAGCCTTTTGATGAGAGTGATGTGTGAGACTGTGTTGAATGCTGCTGAGAGGTTGAGGAGCATCAGGGCCACCATTTTTCCTTGGTCGAGGAGTGATGTAATCTGTGGCTGTAATCAAGGTGGTTTTGGTGCTGTGGTTGGTGCAAAATCCGGATTGGGAGGTGTCCAGAAGGTTGTTGTTTTCCAGGTGTTCTGTGGGTTGGTTGTTGATGGCATTCTAGAGGACTTTGGGAGGGAAAGGGAGCAGAGAAATGAGGGGGTAATTCTTGAGCTTGTTGGGTCGGTGGATGGTTTCTTAAGTAGGGACTTGACTTCTCCATGCTTCCATTCTGTCGGGAAATGTGGCCGTGGGGATTGATGTGTTTACGATGACTTTGAGCTCACTGCTGATCATCTGGCTCCCAAAGTTGAAGATGTGATGAGGGAATAAGTCTGTGGGCGCTACTGAGTGGATGGAGTTTATAATGGCTGTGGTGTCTTCTGTGGTGAGTGGGTCCCAGGTGGTGAACAGGTGGTTGTGCCCCTTTTTCTTGCGGCTAAGGTGGCTGAGGAGGGCAGTGGATTGGGGTTCGAAGTTTCTGTATATGGTGGGGATATTGTTGTGGAAGAAGTCTGCCAGGCAGTCGCAGAGTTCCTGTGAAGGAGTAATCATGCTTTTGGTGACTGAAGGGCTGGAGAACTCTCCGATGATTTTGAAGAGTTAATTGCTGTGGTTGAAGCTTTCTTTGATGTGGCGGCCATGGCGCTTCTCTTCGTCTTTCTCAGGAGTTGGTGATATTGGTTGAGAGCAGCTTTGAATGTGATTTGGTCCTTAGGCTCCCTGCTGGTGCACCATTACCTTTCCAGTTCTTTGCAGGTGCACCTCAAAGTTCTTCGTTCTGTCATTTACCAACTGGCTTGCTTGGCAGACCTTTTGGACTTGGTAAGTTTGTAGAGGGTGACTGTCAGCGCAGTCTCTGATACAGCTGAAAAAGTTCTTGACTGCCTGTTCGAGGTTGCTCGTAGTCTGATGACGGGGGAGTTGAGGGGGTTGGTCCATTGGCTCTGTGAGATCTTGTTCCAGCTGCATTATTGATGTGCTGGGTGGTTTGGGGGGCGGTGCCGGGGGCTCCCGAGAAGGTGAAGTGTACAATAGCTTGGAGGGTCCAGGTGAGTACAGTGATATGGCTGTACTTTACTCTGTCACTGGCCGTGAAGATCAGGTCAAGTGTGTGATCTGCAATGTGGGTGGGGTTGGTGACCAGTTGGGGGAGACAGATGTTGCTCATGTTTTCGAGGAGGTTTTTGGTGTTGGTATTGTTAGGGTCATCAAAGTGGAAATTGAGTTTGCCGAGGAAGATGTAGTTTTCAGAGTCAATGGCGAGTGGGGTGATGAAATTGGTAATGGCGTTGCAGAAGCTGGGGTGAAGTCCCAGAAGTCTGTAGGCAAGGGTGCCTCTGATGGTGGTTTTGCTGTCAGTTCAGAGCTGGAAGTTGGGGTTTTCCATGATCGGGGAGATGTCTTCTGTGGTGGTGGTGTAGTGGATGGTTTCCTTGTAAATGATGGCGATTCCCCCTCCATGCTTTTTGATGCGGTCTTGGTGTGCAATCTTGTGACTGTCAGGTATAGATGAGGTGATGTCTGGTGCTGATGAAGGGTTAAGCCAGGTCTTGGTGAGGAAGAGGATGTTGGTGTGAGGGAGATGATAGTATCCCAAATCACGGTAGCATGCTTGCAGAGGGATTGTGCTTTGAGCAAGAGGCAGTGGAGCTGGTCTGGGGTGGTTGGGGTGGGCATGGGCATGGTGGTGGTTGCCATGCATGCTGGACCTTCAGTGATGCAAGAGAAGAGGCAGTGCTGGCAAGTGAAAGGTCCAATTGTGGAACAGAGAGAGGTGTGGCAGCAGTTGTCACAGGGTCCTGGGTCAAGGGCTTGGAGCTCGGTGGCGGTGTATATTCAGGTGGTAGAAGGGCCAGAGGTCCTGGCGTTGGGTGCAGTCCAGGCATGGACAGGCACAGACGGGTTTGCCAGCAGCACACCTGGTGCACATCCGCTGCACGAGTCTGCACTGCAGCCTCCATAAGTAGTCCTGGGAGGTGGAAGGGGCTAGCGGGAGGCACTGAGCAGGAAAAAATGGCAGGAGCGGTGCACAAGTGAAAAATAAACAGAGTAAACAGTGGTGAATAACAGTGAAACAAAAATGCATTAAATGCAAAAGTGGTACTGTTAGAAATGGGGGTCTCTAGTTGGCAGAGGTAGGTACCTTTGTTCAAATAGGGAACCTTGTTTCTAGTCAGGGTAAAGGGGATACACACTTTAGATAACCCCTGCTCACCCCCTTGGTAGCTTGGCACGAGCAGACAGGCTTATCACAAAGGCAATGTGTAAAGTATTTGTACCAACACTCACAGTAATACAGTGATAACACCACAAATGGACACCACACCGGTTTATATAAATAAAGTATCTTTATGTAGCAACTGAGTCCATAGAAAACTATAGATGCGTGATTTCTTGCAAAGTGCCTGTTGTTGCGACAAAGTTCACCAAGCCAAACAGCCGCAGCGATGAGAAGCATCGAAAAACAAAGAGGTACGTAGTTCCTGAGACCTTCGTGTATGCAATGTGACAGTTCCGCTGTACACAGGGGAGCGATGCGTCGGGTCCGGTCTGTAGGGGGAAGCAATGCGTCGGTTCTGAGATGACTCCGATCCACGGGTGATGCGTCGGGGAAAACTTGCGGCACAGGGACGATGCATGGAATTCCGGGATGCGGCGGCAAACGATGCGGCGGCGAGCAGTGCTGCATCGACCTTTTCAGCCGCGATCCCTCGATGCAACAATTCTTGCAGTGGCGACAGGTGCTGCGTCGGTTTCAGCAGCTGCGTGGCAGTGCAGGGAGATTCTTCTCGCACCACAGCATTGCTTCTGGAAACTGTCGCCAGAAGAGCGATGCGTCGACTTCCCAGCAGCAGAAACAACCTCCAGAGGCCCCACACAGTCAAGTCTTTGTGTTCCTGAGACTTCAAAACAGGAGGCAAGCTCTACTCAAGCCCTTGGAGACTTTCCTCAAGCAGGGGACACAGCACACAGCAAAGTCCTTCTCCTTTCTTTGGCAGAAACAGCAACTGCAGGCCAACCCCAGACACACAGCAAGGGCAGTACTTCTCCTCAGTTTCTCCAGCTCTTCTCCTCAGCAAAGGTTCTTATTGATTCCAGAAGTAGTCTAAAGTTCAGGGGTTTTAGGTCTAATATTTATACCCCAAAATGTCTTTGTTCTCTTTGTGCAAGGGTCTCTGAGCCCAGTCCAAACCAGTTTTGTCCTCTCTTGTGCAGCTGCCCAGCAGGAGGTGGAGACAGCATTGTGTAAGGCAGACAGGCCCTATTCAGGTGCAAGGGAAATCTCCTCCCACCACTCTACATGCAGACCGGGCCTACTCAGGTGCTAGTGAGAACTCCTCCCGCTACTCTGAATGTAGCCCAGGTCTATTCATCCCAGCCCTGACTCATTCAGGAAAGGCATGACACACATCAACCCCCCCCCGGTGGCTGTCTGAGAGAATGCACCTCCCCAGCCCCTGTCACTCCAAAACCAGACCGTCAATACACAAACAGGCAGAGGCACACAGAATGGTTAAACAAGAAAATGCCTACTTTCTAAAAGTGGCATTTTCAAACACACAATTAAAAAACATCTTTAGTAAAAGATGTGTTATTAAATTCTGAGTTCAGAGAGCCTAAACTTTATCCTTCTTTCTTATCCCTATGGGAAGAAATGCTTGTAAAATGTTACAAAGCATTCCCCATTCTGTCCTATACGGCAAGATAGCCTTTCAATAGTGAAAAACTAAATTGTCAGTATTTCACTATCAGGGCATGTTACACACATCAGTACATGTCCTACTTTTCACATACACTGCACCCTGCCCAGGGGGGTACCTTGGGTCTACCATAGGGGTGTCCTATATGTAAGAAAAGGGAACGTTAGGGCCAGGCAAGTGGGTGCACTTGCCAAGTCGACATGGCAGTTAGCAAACTGCGCACAGGCGCTGCAGTTGCAGGCCTGAGACATTTTTTCAGGGCTACTCATGTGGGTGGCACAATCAGTGCTGCAGGCCCACTAGTAGTATTTGATTTACCAACCCCGGCACACCCAGTGCACTTTACTAGGGACTGACCAGTAAATCAAAATATGCCAATCAGGGAGAACCAATCATAATAACAATTTACACAGGGAGCATATGTACTTTAGCACTGGTTAGCAGTGGTAAAGTGCCAAGAGTCCTAAAACCAACAAACACAGGTCAGGAAAAATTAGGAGGAAGAAGCAAAAAGTTTGGGGATAACCCTGCAAAAAGGGCCGGGTCCAACAGGTACAATGCAGAGAAGGTTTACATCTCTAGACAATTCTTTGGTCCCAGTAACCCAAGTGAGCGATCGGCAGCAGCAGGAGAGCAGCAAGCAGACCAGAGGTGCCAAAAGGATAGGAAACAAGTAGTATAGGAACTTTGCCCAAGTGTGAGTGGAGAGGAGGGAAAGGGAATAGGTGGTCAAGGGATGGCAGCTATTTCTTTTAGCAGGGAGGGTGACCATGTTTCCAAACATATCAAGTAACCTACTTTGTGCTGCAGGATGTCACTCCCAGGAACCCACCACCACAATACCAATGAATTATAGACACATTGTGAAGAGCTAAATATTTTAGCATGAATATAAAGGTGTGGTAGCTGCAGGCAACAACTAAATATGGCACCTAGCCTGTGACATGAAGCCATCCAGGTGTGATGTTAGACTTGGCTTTTTCCGCAGGTTTACCCCCAGAATTTTTGGCCTCCAGTTTTTGGCCTTGCAAATGTTGGTTTTAGGACTCTGGGCACTTTACCACTGCTACTCAGTGCTAAAGTGCATATGCTCTCTAAGTAAATTGTGTTATGGTTGGGTTTCCATGATTTGCTTATTTGATTTACTACTAAGTCCCTAGTACTGTGCACTGTGTGTGCCCAGGGCCTGTAAATCAAATGCTGCTAGCGGGCCTGCAGCACTGATTGTGCCACCCGCACAAGCAGCCTTTCAAAGGGTTCTCAGACCTACCACTGCAGTGTCTGCACGCATTTCTTAACTGCCATGTTGACCTGGCAAATACAACCACTTGCCAGGCCCTGACCATCCCTTTTCTCACATAAAAGACATCCCTAAGGTAGGCCCAAGGTACCTCTGCAGGCAGGGTGTAGTGTGGGGGAAAGGTAGGACATGCACTGGTGTTTATTACATGTCCTTATAGTGAAACAATGTGCATTTCATTTTTCACTATTGCAAGGCTATCAGTCCCACAGACTAACATGGGAGTTGCTTTGTAACATCTTACAAGCATAGCTTTCCATTGGGACAAGATAGAGAAATGGAGTTTGGGCTTTCTGAACTAAGAATTTAAAGATAGGTCTTTTAGTAAAGATGATTTTCATATTATGTGTTTGAAAATGCCACTTTTAGAAAGTGGGCATTTTCTTGCTTAACCATCCTGTGTGCCTCTACCTTTTGTGTATTCCCTGTCTGGGTTTAGAGTGTCAGGAGCAGGGGATGTGCATTTACACTAGACAGAAACAAGCAGGGGGTGAGGTGTGTCCTGCCTTTCCTGGGTGACTCATAGCCAGGCTGAATAGTCCTTGTTGCATTTAGAGTAGTGGGAGGAGCTGTTGCTTGCACCTGAATGGATTGTGGTTGCCTCTCACAAAGCTGTCTCCACCTCCTGTGGTGAACCTGGCCTGAGCCAGGCTGGACTGGTTTATGTGAACTTTGTTTGTACCAACTTCAAAGGAAAATGGTATAAATATTTGGGCCCTGAACCCAGAACTTTAGATTACTGCTGGATTAAGGAACCAGTTTGGAAACGATGGAAAGGACGAAATGATTGTAATTCACACGACAGTGACCCCTGACGAAGGGCGCTTCGCAGCCCGAAATGCATTGGGATTTTATTGAATAAAACACTGCTTATGATGAACCTTGCATTACTCGTATTTTCACAAGAGGTCCGGAGGGGCACAGTGTAAATATCAGAAGTTTTGAAAAAAGGCAAAACATACCGAGTGTGGATTTGCACATAAAGAAATGGAAAAGAGGTTTAAAGAAGAGAAAACATGTTTAAAGTGATCAAATGAATGAAATGAAAATATACGTCACGGCCAGTAGACGGCATGCAGCAGTGCGTCTGGTTGGGTGCAAGAGGTTGCACCCATTTCATGCAGGATTAAGGAACCTGCCAGGACGAAGAGCTGGAAGAGCTGCCAGGAGGAGTACTGCCCCTTTGCTGTTGTGCTTTGTTGGGTTGGCCTGCAGTTGCTGCTTCTGTCTTGGGCAGGGAAAGAACAGGGCTGTTCTTTCTGCACACTAAGTATTTCCAAGGTCTTGATGTAGAGCTTGCCTACTGTTGGAAGTCTCAGGAAAATCAAAGACTTCAACATCATCTGGGTACCGGCTTCTGGAACTGGATGTTTCAGCTGCCACAGAGGAGAAAAGCTAACCCAACGCCGGCAATGACACTGCGGCCTGCACGTTACCTGTGGACCCCGCCTGTGGAGAACACGGAGCACCGTCCCGCTTTGCACTGCAGCCCTGATCTCACTGACACCGCTGCTTCAAGCTGACATTGATGCCGCTGCCTGCACCATGGTTGAAGGGGCACCACTCGAAAGTTGCAAGACACACCGCCCAATCCCACATCGCAGCCGTGCCCCCCCCCGATGCCAGGGCCATCGACTCCAGTTTGTCAACTGACACCGCTGCCTGTACCATGACCTGTGGGCCCCACACACCGCATTGTCCTGTCTCGCACTGCAGCCTTGGGTCTACTGCCCACAGCGCTTCAGCTACCAAGATGCTGCTGCCTGCACCATGACCTGTCAGCACCACAACGAGCACCACCCCGCATGGCACCACAGCCCTGGTGCCGCTGGATACCCGTCACCGAGCCGTCGCCTGCACCACGACCTGAGGGCACCGCACATCGCATGGCACCGCTCCACTTCACACCGCAGCCCGGACGCCTGCTGGCGCTCCTGACTTCAAACTCACGGAGTTCGACCGTCAACGCATGTGACTTCAAGGGCCTGACAACTCCTGTGCCGACTTCCAGATCCGACACCTGCTGATGCCGCTTCTCCGAAGCTCACCGCAGGGTCCGACACCCTGCACCTCCAAAGGTACTGTTTTATGAGTCTCCCCGACATCCTAGCTTGCCCGCGACGCCGCGACCGGCCGGAACTGTTGGATTTGTTTGTTCACGACACTGTCATAGCCCCGGACAGAGCTATCAACTTTAAGGAACTGTATGTTGGATTTTTATTGTTTTCGTCTTGTTTTACACATATAAATATTGGATATTTTTCTAAAACTGGTGTGGGGTCCTTTTTTGTAGTGTTTTCATTGTATTACTGTTTGTTATGTGCAAATGCTTTGCACATTTCCGCTGAGATAAGCCTGACTGCTCGTGCCAAGCTACCAAGGGGGTGAGCAGGGGTTATTTTAGATGGTAAACAGCGTTTACCACGCATGCGAGACAACGCATGCCATTACAACGCGTTCGTTACAACGACCGCGTTGTAACATTGCATACCTTTACAACGCAAGTCGGAACAATGACTTGCGTTAGGGGGCAGAAGGTGTTGGATTTAAAATCCAACACCTTCCCTACTGTTGCACAGACTTGAGTTGGAATAGTAAATTATACTATTCCAACATCCAGCGCCCCCTACAGCAAGTCGTTGTTCCAACTTGCGTTGTAAAGGTATGCGATGTAACAAAGTGGTCGTTGTAACAACCGCGTTGTAAACGCTTGCGGACTAACTTCACATATTCTTTTAGACGTGAAATTCCCTTATCCTTACTAGATTGGTGGATTCTGCCTGGCTTAGGTGCATACCCTAGCCAACCAGAGAACCCAATTCTAACATGTGAACACACAGAAAGCCAGTACCTCTGAATTCATAGTGAGGAAAGGTATAGCAAGATGGGCATTGGACACCCAGCAGCGACACACCCACAAAAAAGTGGAGGCATACAAGACCAATACCATAATACTGTGCCACTAAGAAAAATATAGTTGGTCAAGTGAGTTCCACAATCTCAGTATTCGAGTTGAAAACTTCATGTTCAGATCCATCTCTAGAGGGTGTGAGGAACATCAGTGAGATAATGAGTGAGAACTGGCACAGCAGCTAGGGTGGGAGCCCAGCAACCTCTAATATGAAAATTGTAGTGGAGATCTGGACTTCCCTCTCTCCTGACTCCCACCTCTGGCAAACAGCTAGACCCCGTCACACATCATCTGGTCACTGATTTCAGTCTCTCCCTTTTTGACAGTGAGTATTTCATAGCAGGGGCAACATCTGTTGAGTTAATGACACTGGATAGTTTCTCACGTTCCTCTTATAAATGTCTGAGATACATCCACTGCCAAAGAGTTCATGATGTTTAGGATTATTTCCAAGTGGTCTGGTTCATAAGACACTTTGGGACATATTTACAATAAAGTGACGAAGTGTGTCGTTAAGCCAAGAAGGCTAACGACACGCTACGCCACTTTAGAAACGCAGGGCTGCACTATATTTACTAGAATATGGTGCAGCCCTGCGTTTCCCTCTGCGCTGGCGCTAACTTTAGCTGCCTAGCACCAATGCAGGCACTCTTGCACCATAGTGCAAAGGTGCCGGTGCTGAGGGGAAGCTTGTTTATGTGCAGAAAGGACCCCCTACCTGCACATAAACAATCTTAAAATTCTGTGTTGTAACTTGTATGTGTGCTGCTTAATGCAGCACACAAGGAAGTTGCAAACCGGCATTTTTTTAAAATGATTGTTTATGTTCAGGAAGAGGGACCTTCCTGCACATAAACAATCATAGACAATTTGCTGTTTCTATATGTGCTGCACAAACCAGCACACATAGAAACAGCAACAACTTGAGACCAGGTTTTCCCTGGTCTTAATTTTGGCGCTGCCTCCTATTTACGCTGCCCTTGTAAATAGGGGGCAGCATCAAAATCAATGGGTGTTGTGGTGGAACGCCCACCGCAACACCCATTGCCCTCCCCTTTCACGCTAAGTGTAGCGTGAAAGGGTGCCTTATTAACAAGGCAGCGTTAAGCCACGTTAAGTGGCTTAACGCTGCATTGTAAATAAGACAAGGCCCCTATCGCCATCACAACGTCACTGAAAGTGACGTTGAAAGTGACATTGTGGTGACGATAGGGGCTTGTAAATATGCCCCTTTATTACATCCATCAAAGGAAATAAGCATAGCAGCTGGTTGTAAGAGGCCATGTCTTATATACCGTTTAATGTGGGTGAAGTGAGAGGTGAGGAACTTATTTTCTCTTGGCATTTTTCTCGTGCAAGAAGTCAGTCACGACATACATGTTGTGGTGCTCATGTTGCAGCAATCCATTTGGCTTCTGCCCAAGAAAAATAACTTGCTGGGACTGACGATGTCACTAGAAATAGGCTATAATGGGCCTAAGAACACAAGATATTGTTGGGCGACGTAAGCAGATTGGGTGCACTGTTCGAAATTCTAGTGGAGGGTTGAAGGTGCGTTTCGTGAGGTCAAGCAGGAACGTAAAAAAGAAAGTGCACTTTATTCTTCTCTAAGCCCTCCAGCCCCTTAGAGAACTGGTTGTGATTCGTGGAGCTCCTGTATGCCAAATATATTGAATGGATTTCTTCCTAGATTCCACAGTTCCTGACCCTTACCTGGACATCAGGATAGTTGTTCTGTGTGATCCGCCTGTGTGGCAAGTATCAGCCCACTGAATGTAAATGTGTTTGGTGTATACTTCATAACTGACCGCATGGTAGCTGTTGTCAAGCTCAGTTCTCTCAACAAGGTCTCTAGAGTTATCTCCTGTGTGTGGCGATATCCATGGTAGATATTCCTGTGACTGTCTCTGTGCAGAGCAGCTGCCAAATTGGCTTAGATGTGAGTCTGGAGAGCAGTAATACTTGCAAGGGGGTTGGCACACACAGGAGCACAGAGAGTGAAAAATCCACGTGGCAGTCCAATGTGACATGAATAGTGAGATGCCATCACAGCGGCTAAGGGTCCTGCATTTAGAGTGCGGTTTCCCAGTGCAGCATGTGAGGTCTTGTGCTCGGGGATAATATGTCAGGTAAAGTGAACTCTGCTGTGTGTCTTACGGTCTTGATCCAGCGGGTTACTAGCAACAAGCATTCATACACAGAATACTTACCTGGGCCCATACATTCATACTACGCTAGCAAGTTCCGCTGGTGGGTCAGTTGTACTCTTTATCAAAATCCCTGCTACCAATTACTTTTCTGATTGAAGAGTAATGACTTACCAATGGACCCTTTGATAATTGAGAAGTTTAAAATGAGTGACATTCATTACAATTCATAAATTCTAAATAATCACTGAGTCAAGAAGTTTTAAAATGTTTATCTAAAGTTTTAGCAGAGTAAAGTACAGAACCACATGATACTTAATCGTATATCAAGGATGAAGCATATTAATAATCAACTATTGATCAATGACGGTTCCCAGAAAGAAGAGGATAGAGACAGCAGCACAACTAAAGGTTGCGTTTATATTTACCTAAAGGTGCGAGAACCAAACCCCTTGGCCAAGGAGTTGGAAAGATAGGTCCCAGGAAGGATGAAGAGCAAAGACCTCCGGACCGGGTTCAGAACAGGACAGGTGACCTCTCTATCAACGACGCCAGCGTCGTTCTCCTCTCTGATACTTCGCTTCTCCTCGATTTCTCCTGTGTCTTCCTTCTAATGGAATCCGCCGCCCCCTCCTCAGGACCTCTCTGGATAGCGGTTCAGCCTGCAGGATCTCTTGTGTCTCAGCTCTCAAGACCTAAGCCTCAAGTCTAAACTAATTAACTAAGTCTATATCTATTATACCCTTCTACGCCCATGTACCTCCCCTTAATGTTGCCAAATTATGGGCCCACTACTTCTGATTGGACAGAGACAGGGGGTTGATCCTCACACCATGTCAATTTAGTTCAATTTCTTTAAGCCCATTGTTTTAAAATACCGCCCCTCACAATTAATACATTTGCTTTATTTCCCACCTGTCTCACAACAAAGTTTATTACAATGTTTATATAAATTGTTTCTTTCTGTAGGAACATTGTGGGTACAATAGTGTTGACCACCAGGTGATGGCCTTGGACGACGTCCAAGTTGACTTCATCGTTTCCTCTGGGCAGCCTTGCAGGGCGCATGCGCAGAACCAAGGTCTCTCGAGCTGCAGTTCAACCAACCCAGTCCCATTTACGAACTAATAAAAGTCAAAGAAGAAAATATTAAAATCACAAATAAATGGTTTCACTGTATACCCACTCTATCTATTCTATTCCCATTTAATTATAAATCTATCCGCGTTAATAGCATTAGAATACCACAATTTTAATTGCAGCATATGTGCAAGCTGTAGCACGTGAAGACAATAAGCAGCCATTTTATTACACACTGCGCAGAAGCAAGGATTTCCCTCCAAGCAAAGAAAAACGTCACACCATGTGATATGGTTGACTCATGCGCACTAAGGTTCCCGCATTTTAGCGGCCATTTTGGATTAGACAAGCGTTATTTGTTAGTTTAAACACATAGGCAAGCTTCTCTAGGATTGTATTTATGTGTGCATTTGTTAGTACAGACATTACAAGATTAATAATTAATACTGTGAGAGGATTGCTTACGAGCAAGTCTCATTGTGAGTTCTTGCTCCATCAATCCCCTCCCTGATGGCGTTTCTGAGCCATCAAAATACTACCCACAACCAGATGCCAACTTTTAGCATAAAATTGTCTCAGCTTCACTTTTATACTTTACTTTCTATTTTTCACATCTCCTTTCAGTTTCTTGTATAATTCACTTTTCAGATCTTCTAGTTCAATTTCATCAAACTTTCGTTTCTTTCCTTTTCCTGTCACTCTATACGACTCATTCTTTCTGCAACATTTGCACCATATTATTATTGACAATACTATTATTGCTATCCCTGCTAAGGGTACTAATATTTGACCTATAAGTCCTTTCCCTAAATTAGCAAACCAGGTACCAATTGACGTAATACTATTTGTCAATCTTTCCCATACACTATCAACTTCCAGTGGTTTTAATTAATTCTCAAGTTTTGTTATATTCTGGATATACGTTCCAATTTCTGCACTTTTATCAGGTATGTACGTGCAACAATGTTTCGTTTTCAATAATTTACAGACTCCGCCCTCTTTTGCCAATATAATGTCAAGAGCAAGTCGATTTTGCATAAGCATAGATCTAATCGCAACCATCTCCGCATTAATCATTAGAAATCCTCCAGCAGTGTCCGTTGATAAACGATCAACCACTGTAGATAATTTACATATTTTCCTTGAGTTCAGAATTATTTCCACTGAAGGTATCAATGCACCAAATATATCACCTACAATTTCAGAAAAACTAGCTCTTTTACTACGTGTTAATTCACTATTATTTTCATTGCTCCCAGTGTTTCTTTTTACATGGTATATTTTTGGAAATACTATTCCAAAGTAACAACTTCCATACCACCGTGCAGGAATCCTAAAGTAAGCCTTATTCCCACACACATAATAGATTCCAGGAAAAACTGAATCTGTTCCTCCTTTTAGTCCCCAACCTCCAAGAATTAAGAAATTATGTTCACATTCACTGGTACCAATGAAAACATTGTTATAATCAGTCTTTAATATATGTAGACAAATGTTCCCTGTCTTTACAAAATCCAGAGCCATAGCAGCTTGAGCCTTGCCAGGTGTGTAACTACCCTCTTTCTCAGCCCAAGGTGGCAGATGAGCCTTATGCTCAGATGCTTTCCTTTGGAAATCTTGTCGTCTATCTTCTACTAAATTCAAAAATATCTTTTCTTCCTCATGTAATGAACATGTTAGATTGCTTCTATGTGCATGTGTTATATCTATTGATTTCATTGTTAAGAAAAATTCTCCCATAAACTGTGCGTCTTGACTACTAAGCACTGGGTTCATATTCTTTCGAATCGGAACCTCAGAAAATATCACATCTATATTTGAATAATAATACTGAAGTCTCCCTGTTTTATAAAATAAACTAGTCAATACACTACATGATATGCCATAAGTTAATGGTAAATGATGGTATGTTAATCCTTCTGCTACTGATTCGGGTAACTTCATACAGACGTAACAATTACTAACTTCCATGGTATCTACATATTGAAACAATAATTTTGTGAAAACATTCAAACTAGTGTCGTTATCTGTTACTTCATGATGAAATTCTGATTCATCTTCTGCTTCTAATTTTACTCTATCACTTTTCAAGTTATCTATCCTTCCCTTCGTTTCGTTGTTAATCTTTTTATCCATTATCAGAAGGTAAGGAATTGCTACGATCAGAACTAACCATACTATAAGCACCTCTACCAGACTACATATGCATATAGCACAGCATCTTTTACAACATTTCTGTTTCGGTCTCCCAGAAACACTATCGTCAGGCATTTTTAACAAGGAAGATTTCTCTTCTTATCTTTATTTCAAGTCCTTTAGGTTGTCAAGGTGGTTTTATTTCTTTCTCATAAGTCAGTTCCGCACTTGTTCCTTTGTCACCACTTTCACTTGATTCTGAGCTCTCGTAATCTTTGAGGATGATATAAGTCCAATCAGGACCTTTAAATTTGTTGTTCACAAGTTTCAGTCTTTTGCTTTTTCGTTTTTCAGTTCCACTTGTTTGTCCAGTTAGGCTTGTCACTTCATTTACTTGTTCTGGATCTTCACTCCTTGTTTCTATATGGTATTTCACTCTTTTAATGACACTAGGCCAATGATCACCTTTTCTGGTTTTCTTTGTCTGCACTGTCTCTTCACTTCTTATCTCTTCTTCAGAAGTTCTTTTATTTTCAGGTTGTGGCACAGTTTGTTTTTCTTCGTTCTCAGTTTCTTCTTCTATTTGTTGTTTCTCAGGTCTTATTGGTTTTTCTTCAGTTGCCCCAATGTGAGTTTCTAGTAACTGATCTTGTTCAGGATTTACGTCTTCATGCTTGAGATTTTCGTGATCTTCTTCTTCAATGTATTTTCCTAGATCTAACTGATCCTGATCAGGGCTTATTGCACTTTGTACTTCTGCAGCCTGACCGCGTTCTTCTAAACCTGTCTGTCCCTGCTCAAATTTTCTTTCTTCGTTGTTGATTTGAGCCCAATTTCCTCTCCTTATCTGGTCCTGCTCAGGTTTTCTTATTGTTTCATTTTCCACTTCCTGAGCTGCTTCTTCTTCACCTATCTGGTCTTCCCTAATTTCTTCTAAATTTGCTCGGCTTCTTGTTCTGTTGTAAACCTCTGGTATTTCAACCACTGGTATCCAGTCCTGACTTGTGCTCGGTTGCTCTTCAGCTTCTCTCGAATCTCTCACCTGGGATTCTTCAGCTGGGCAACCTTCAGCTTCCTCAGTTATTAATGCTGTCTGAGGATCTTGTTCTTCAGGCTCTGGCACCCTTTTGGTGTGGCTTACATGAATCCAATTAGGCAATCCAGCACATTTCACTGCTGTGTTCGTAACTAGTATAACCTGACAAGGTTCGCCTCACCTGGGTGATAGACACGTTTCTCTTGTGTGATGCTTCACAACCACCCAGTCTCCGGGATTCAGATCATGCTCTTGCTCAGGCTGCCTGGAAACTGCGTCTTCCCCAACCTGGTGAGAGACAGAACGCACTAGGTCAGCCAATCCTTTGCAATAATCCAGAACCATATCATCAGTTATATTCAGCAGTTTACTTGTAGGTACATGTGCTTGTCTCATTGCTCTTCCCATGATTATTTCGTGCGGACTCAATCCGGTATTTCTATCAGGAATGCTTCTGAGTCCCATTAAAACAAGTGGCAATTCATCTGGCCAATCTAACGATGTTGATGCACACATTTTTGCCAGTCTGAATTTTATTGTGCCATTCATTTGTTCAACCACTTGATGGAGCACCTGTCTTTTGGATCTCTAGGATACTCTTCACTCGGCCAATCAACTGTAATTTTACAATCTGTCCACAAATCGGCAGGTACCACTATGTCGAACAAACCATCCAAGTCCTTCAACAATACCTTTGACACCTTCACAAACCTCTCAACCTGCTTGTACCATTCAATTGGTTTTTCTCTCAACTTTGGAAAATCATTCGTAAATGACAAAATAGCCTGTCTACTCCATGGGACATGAACATAACCTCCTCCAGGTACTTCTCGCATCGGGTACATCTGATCTGCTTTCCCTGTTTCTTTCAATAAATATTCAGAAGTTGTTCTACTGTATCGTGCCTCTTCCTTTTTCTTTGTCCATCTAACTTTCCATTTATCTAAATCTCCCCATTTCTGCAAAACTGACATTAATTCTTTCACTTGTAGTTTTCTTCCAGAGGCATTCGTGTTTTCTAAGTCTTTGTCAGAAAAGTCTGCTCTATAGGGTTTTTGTAATACTTTTGACTTTCCTATTTCAATTCCCATCTGTAAAGCCAAATCTGATAATTTCTCATGGAATATCTTTACATTTCTTGTGATACTTCTGCATACGAACAATAGTTCTTCTTCATCATAAGTATTTAGACGATCTACCCCTACATTTCCTGCTATAATTTCTTCTAACTCGACTTTTAATTTGTAGATGTCCATGATCTTTGGGGGTGAACTCTGTTTGTCTGATCCTTGTGCCCACCTTTCTAAGTCTTCTGGCGTTACTACTGTGGCACTTTTGGTTCCTGATGAGGTTACTATATTTACATCTTTGGAGAAACCAGGTGTTATTCTTCTAGGAGTACTATTTATGGATCCTCGAATAGGTAAATCCATTAAGGATATCATAGATTCACAGTCACTGATTTGATCATCAATTATTACAGGTTCAGGTTTAGGGATTTCTACAGGTGTGGGCATCGCTAATGGTTTCGGATAATTTACCTTATCACCATATAAGGGAACCACTGGACCAATTGTTACAGGTATGGTCAGGGAATCAGGATGTACACTCAATTGTGTTATTTTCTGTATTAATTCTGCTCTGTTTTTATCTATAGCTTCCTTTTCCTTATCCTGAAGTACCCTATTAACTGGGGGATTATGCAATACTTGCGGTACCAATGGTGTTCTTAACAGTGGTGCGCTTGGGGTGCATCCACTTGCCCCTTCCTGATATGGTGGCGCGTTCTTTAATATTTCTTCTATAAATTCCTCTTCAGAATCTCCAAATCCTGTCAAATGTTTTGTCTTTTCTGTGCATTTGCTCCCTAACGATTCTTCTGCCATTAATATTGGATACAGACCCTCTGTAAGCATCGCTCTTCTCCACTGTTTCATCTGACCGTCCCTTGACTCATTTTGATATCTAGGGAAAAATCCCCGATAACCCCTATTACTTCTGGATCGGTCACGTTCAAATGCCTCGGTTTCCCACTCCTCTAAGGCTTCGTATTGGGTTAATCTTGGTCTGGGTTCTAAGTCATTCATTCTTAATCTCAAATTCTGAAGAATTCTCCCATTGAAAGTGCCATTCTCTGGGAATGCTAATATCCCATCATTTTTGGTATATTCTATCCAATTCTCTAACAATACACAAGTATGATAACCTCTCTCCATCATCATGAATGAAGCGGGCGTTTTAGCTGGTGGAATGATAATTCCTTCTCTAGTTTTGATGGGTTTTTCCTTTTTAAAGTAATTCTTAACCTTTTGTAGAAATGACATTTTTCTCTTCTCTCCGTACATTTTGGGTAAATCTCTGTGTATAAAATTATAATCTGCAAAACCTAGGAATCTCCTATCCGGACGAGTTCCTATTAAAGTCGTATCGCGTTTCCACATATAATCTCCTCTATCCACTAGGATTTCGACTTCTACGCTGACAACCAATTAAATTCCAGCTAACGTTTGTCTCTGAACCAATCCTATCGCGGCTTTTCAGTGACGTCTAGTCTGACGACCCCTCCTTTACAATCTGCGCTTTTCTGTCCCTTGCTGTTTCAACCAATCCCAGTGCGACACTAGTGACGTCAGTGTTACTCCTGACTATTTACCCCTCCTTTACAAGAGTCGTTCCACACCCGCTGTTTCAACCAATCCCAGCGCGGCGTTTGTGATGTCAGCTTCCTCTCCGGCAGCTGACCCTCCCTTTACAAAATCGTACGCAAAACTTTATTTTCTCTACGCTTCTTATTAAAGTTCAGTAACAACATAAAACATTCGCTATCGTGTCAGTTTCTCTAAATTGGAAAAGATAGTTTTGTTCATACTTAGTAAAACCTTTCCGTTTACTAAACATGCACTATGAGTAAAACCCTTCCGTTTACTCTCCACATAAGCTCCAGAAGTACCTGTTACTTCTTCAATGTTACCCTTTCTAGGTGATATAACATCAAATTTTTACCAGCGTATTCCTTTGCTATCACTCATACGCATAAAGTCCCTAACAAGAACTGATAGGCCTGCTTAACTTTTCAGTACTAATTCTGCCTGACAGATAACCTCACTGCAGTATGGCTTCCACTTACCATCCGCTATTCAAATTTCCCGGGGAATTCTGGACAACATAAAAAAAAACTTTTGAACGAACGGATGTTAGTTTATAAAAATAAATTTCTCATTACCCAATTAACAAAGTACAACCATAACCATCCTCTGCTAGCCAGAAAACTGATCCAGCGGGTTACTAGCAACAAGCATTCATACACAGAATACTCACCTGGGCCCATACATTCATACTACGCTAGCAAGTTCCGCTGGTGGGTTAGTTGTACTCTTTATCAAAATCCCTGCTACCAATTACTTTTCTGATTGAAGAGTAATGACTTACCAATGGACCCTTTGATAATTGGGAAGTTTAAAATGAGTGACATTCATTACAATTCATAAATTCAAAATAATCACTGAGTCAAGAAGTTTTAAAATGTTTATCTAAAGTTTTAGCAGAGTAAAGTACAGAACCACATGATACTTAATCGTATATCAAGGATGAAGCATATTAATAATCAACTATTGATCAATGACGGTTCCCAGAAAGAAGAGGATAGAGACAGCAGCACAACTAAAGGTTGCGTTTATATTTACCTAAAGGTGCGAGAACCAAACCCCTTGGCCAAGGAGTTTGAAAGATAGGTCCCAGGAAGGATGAAGAGCAAAGACCTCCGGACCGGGTTCAGAACAGGACAGGTGACCTCTCTATCAACGACGCTAGCGCCGTTCTCCTCTCTGATACTTCGCTTCTCCTCGATTTCTCCTGTGTCTTCCTTCTAATGGAATCCGCCGCCCCCTCCTCAGGACCTCTCTGGATAGCGGTTCAGCCTGCAGGATCTCTCGTGTCTCAGCTCTCAAGACCTAAGCCTCAAGTATAAACTAATTAACTAAGTCTATATCTATTATACCCTTCTACGCCCATGTACCTCCCCTTAATGTTGCTAAATTATGGGCCCACTACTTCTGATTGGACAGAGACAGGGGCTTGATCCTCACACCATGTCAATTTAGTTCAATTTCTTTAAGCCCATTGTTTTAAAATACCGCCCCTCACAATTAATACATTTGCTTTATTTCCCACCCGTCTCACGACAAAGTTTATTACAATGTTTATATAAATTGTTTCTTTCTGTAGGAACATTGTGGGTACAATAGTGTTGACCACCAGGTGATGGCATTGGACGACGTCCAAGTTGACTTCATCGTTTCCTCTGGGCAGCCTTGCAGGGCGCATGCGCAGAACCAAGGTCTCTCGAGCTGCAGTTCAACCAACCCAGTCCCATTTACGAACTAATAAAAGTCAAAGAAGAAAATATTAAAATCACAAATAAATGGTTTCACTGTATACCCACTCTATCTATTCTATTCCCATTTAATTATAAATCTATCCGCGTTAATAGCATTAGAATACCACAGTTTTAATTGCAGCATATGTGCAAGCTGTAGCACGTGAAGACATTAAGCAGCCATTTTATTACACACTGCGCAGAAGCAAGGATTTCCCTCCAAGCAAAGAAAAACTTCACACCATGTGATATGGTTGACACATGCGCACTAAGGTTCCCGCGTTTTAGTGGCCATTTTGGATTAGACAAGCATTATTTGTTAGTTTAAACACATAGACAAGCTTCTCTAGGATTGTATTTATGTGTGCATTTGTTAGTACAGACATTACAAGATTAATAATTAATACTGTGAGAGGATTGCTTACGAGCAAGTCTCATTGTGAGTTCTTGCTCCATCAGTCTCTATAGCATCTGAATCAAAGTCTCAGCCCCCAAGCAGCAATGTCACCTCAAAACATAGGGGACAAGTTGGGAGGTGTCCCAGAAGTGGCTTGTAGAGAGTAAAAGCGTCCATGGAAGCCAAAGGGCAAGGCTAGTGGGAGTGAGGGTGTCAAGCCTCAGGGCACTGTGGAGCTAGCAAATGATGTTGAGCCAGCTGGTACACACTGAGATGAACAGGCATAATTGAAGGGGACCCATTTTAGGTGCTTGTGGCAGGGTGTGATGCCAGCCTGGCAATTGCCCCCTCGTAGCACTCCTATGCACATGAATGCACATGCGCTCCTTTTCCACCGATTGAAAATGGCCTACCTCAGCACCCTCTCCTGCACTAATATCTCAGATGCAGGTTGGACATGGTTAGGGTGCAATGATTTGCAAATGTGGCTGGGTGCTCCTGCTGCCGCCGAGGTGCCAGTGTCTTCAAGACCGGCTTCACACACTCCAGGCTTGACAGAGTTTTCCTTGGCCAAGGTCAGATGCTGCTGATAATCCACCGATCTTGGTGATCTGGCGGAAGGGAGAGCCTCATCCGGAGCCAGCCATCTTTCTCAGGTCGTGGCCACCTCTCCCGCCTGTTTTGCATATGCATATAAAATCATCTAGAAGATAGGGGAGATTTTGGCCACATTCAAAGCCTGCTAGTATCATTTGAGGATGCTGCGAACTGTGGGGCATATTATCAAGGGCTTTATCGCCGCTTTAGCGGCACTTTTTGCCGCTAAAGCGGCGATAATTTTATCGCCCTATTAGCAAGCTGTCGCTAACAGGCGTTAGCGACAGCTTTCCAGCGTTAGAGGCCGCGTTTTCCATCGCCTTGCATGTCAGCGATAATTATCGCTAATGACTTGCAAGGAAGGCGTTCCCTACTAAAAGCGACTGAAAACAGTCGCTAATCCCACTACCCCCTATTAGCAAGGCAGGCGAAGCGATAAAATAACTCGCGCTAAGCGCGTTTATCGCTATATTTTATCACCTGCTAGTGAGGATGACTTACCTGTTTAAAGTATAGGAGGTGGATTCTAATGCTGAATCCACCTTAGCGATAATGCGAGAATATCGCTGCTTTTCCAGCGATATTCTCACATTTTGCCGCTATCGCTGGAAATATTATCGCTATGGAGATAAACCTTACTAATAGGGTGTTATCTCAGCGATAATTTACAGCGATAGGCGGCGTTAACAAAAAACGCGCTAAGCGCGTTTTGCGATAAATATCGCAACTCCTTGCTAATATGCCCCTGTGTTCGTTATCCACTCTCTCTCCTATGAAAGAGTGTTGCTAACATTTCATCTGTAATCTGAGATTTACTGACAAAAAGTGTACCAAGATTCAGCACATTCAGATGCCATTTGCTCAGGGAATCTTTGTACTGAAGATTTTTCAAAGCGTGGCGCCCGAATAATTTAATCTTCATTTTTTGCCAGTCTGTAGGAAGAAGGTTCTTCTTTCATAGTTTAAGGCATTGTTCTAGGGAATCGTTTTCTGCCACCTTAAGACAGACAGTTGAACATTTGCTTTTTCCGAACGCATGCTTTTTGACTGATGTGTAAACTCACACTTCGTTCTTGCCCTCAGTTTGATTGTGAGCTGCAAGTGTGCCTTGTTGGTTATCTTGACGATCTTCGATTCATAGCTTTGATAGTAATATTTACATCATGAAGCTTCGCGAGAGGCCATGAGAGACTTTCTTTGGGGGTTACCAATAATGAAACAATACTTTTCAACGGTGAAAATTGTACATGTGCTAATTACCACTGCCGCAGGTCTGTTAATTAGTGGATGAGCAATTTGTACATGATTCCCATATACACCTCCAGAACAAAGAGTTACCCATAATTCTCTAAATACAACTTCCGTAGGTGCGGTAATTAGTGGGTGTGAAATTTGTAACCAATTTCCACATGCTCCTCGAAGAATCATGAATTTTGCACACTTTGCACGTGATTTTTCCTTGACTAGGGGTGTGCAAACCAGACTTTCTCACATTTTATTTTCCTGAAAGAGAAAACTCCAGCGTTAGTTGGCCGGCTTCTAATCCTATTTTGAGTCTAAACAGGATTTTGCTTCTAAAACAGCATTACGTGCCAAAATGTAATCAGGTCCACAGATTTTAAGATTAAATATAAGCCACTAAAGAGGGTTTATTCCATTATTAAATAGAAACATGCATTGGAGGAAGCGGTAAAGAGGGAGTAGGGGGTGCAGAAAAATGGAGAAAGAGTCTACCTAGGGAAGGGGGGGCTACAGTTTGGCGGGGGAGTGGTTCAGGAAGGCTGGAGTTGGTAGACAGTGATAGATGTTGTGTAATGGATAAAATAAGTCACCTAGAAGGAGAGGGGAATGAGGCCTCTGGAAGGCGTTGTGCAGAGAAAGGTTAAGGATGCAAGCTCACTCTAATTCAATATAAATACTTATTAATTAATGCATTCCGTGCTCACATATATAAAAAACATCTTCATATTTTTTACTAGGCAATTTAAAAGCAAGGAAAAAAGAGCTACACTTATCTGTGCTGGTTAAAGGAGTTTACATTAAACATTGAAAATGATAAAGACTGGAGGTTTGGAGACACACGGTCTCCTGAAATGGATCGAGCTTCCCAAGCCCCGGACCCCCCCTGCCCCAACCTGAATTTGAAATTTTCTTTTTGTTTCTTTTTTTTTTTTCCCTCACCATCCATCACCATATCATATTACATCCTATCATCCCACCTAGAAAATGACATAATACTATCAATACCCAAATAGCAAAGGGGTACCAAATAATATCAAGTAAGATCAGTTAATTTCAAAAAATATCTTTAGCCCTTCCTTTCTTCCCACTTTATCCCCTACCCTCAAAGCGTTTGTAAGTACTCTTTAGCAGCTGATTCCACTGTAAAAAACCGTACATGCTCATTGTGTATGGTTTTAAGTTTGGCTGGATTCAGCAAGAAGGCTTGTGCCCCCTTATCTCGGAATGGCGTGATAAGTTGGGGGAGCTGCCATTTTTTCTCAACTGTAAGTGGGCAATAATCAGGACGTACAAAGAACTCAACCCCCTTCCCAGTTTTCTTTCTATCTGGACGTGCTGACACTGCTTCTCTCGCTAGATAATTGTTAACTGAAATTAAAATCGCCCTTGGTCTAAGAGGGCTCTGGCCCGGCCTATTGCGCTGCACAAAAGGAAATCTATGTGCCCTCTGAATCTCCCGGCTCCAGTCCCATTGCGTTAGCCCAGGAAAGGCATCAGAGAAGAGTTCTATGATAAATTTTTGGGGATCTTGTCCCTCGGCCCCCTCGGGAATATCCAGTACTCGGAGATTGTTCCGTCGTAGACGATTTTCTAAATCAGTAACTTTCCAGATAGTATCATCCTTAGCGGAGCGTAGAGTCTCTGTAGCTGCTTTTTGAACGGCAAGCTCATCCTCCAAGTTGGATATACGGGTTTCAGCCTCATTGAACCTGTCAGAGAACTCGGAGCAAGACTTAGCAATTTTTCGTACTGCGTTCTGCAATTTGCGACATGCCCCTTGCATACGCTGGCTCTCTGCCCGCGTCTCCGCCCTATGAGCCATAATGCTCTGGTAGATAACTGCCAGGAAGATATCTTCAGGTTTCTCCGCAGATTCGAAGTTGGCCTGCGTCCCACTGGCCATCTCAGTTTCATTCATATATGAATAATCCCATTGAATAGAATCAACACTCCCGGCCAAGTGATACCCTTGCTTGTTTTTGGGCTACCGATTCCCTTGTGTATGTCCAAATCAGATTCTTCCCCTGAAGCATCCGAAGGATCTGACATTGAGTAAAAGGGGGGATCTCCAGAGTCATATTCTTTCCTCAAATCCTGATTGTCCCTTATCTTCCTTATTGCCATATCTGAACTACCAGGGCAAATCGTTGTATTACATTTTCCCGTCTGTGACTTCTTACCTGAGCCACGAGAGGTGCCCCCCATTGCGACCTTTTCTACATCTTTTCCGATGTCTTTATCCATTTCCTCCCCATTTCCAGCAAGGCTTTGGGGGATACCACCCATAGCCCCATCATCACTGACTAACAAGTCTGCTGGGGAATCCTCTGCCCGGACCTCTATATTAGATTCAGGTTCAGTAGTAACTGGTGTTGTAAAAATGTTTTTTTGGGGTTTCACAGCCTGAAAAAATACAGGGACAGCCTTCTTACCACCCTCCATACGTGCAGCATCCTTCTTCCCCGTGGTTTTGGGATGGGTGGGGGAGGGACACGGCGCCGGCTGGAACCGTGGTTGGGTGAGGAGGGGGGTTGTGGATGGGGGAGGGGTGGAGGGTGGGGGGTGGGAGGTTGGGGGGCAATAGTAAAAATAATCCATGATGGTTTGATGAAGAGAAATATGAAATTCAATGGTTTTAAGTACATAGCCAACGAGCAGAAAGTTACAGGGAAGATAGATGGGGGATAGTGGTATAATGGGCGGTATCCGGATTTGCTCCCTGAATGTAAGCGGTCTGAATAATTATAATAAAAGGCAACGCGTCGCTAATGAGCTACGGCAGTACAGTCTGATCTGATATGTATACAGGAGACCCATATACCAAGGGCCAAAAGGAAACTATTGGCGGAATTAGGTCTGACAGTATTAGTTTGTACCGAGCAATCCACCACTATACGGGGGGTAGCAATTCTAGCGAAGAATCATATACAGGGGATAGGAAGGGCACTGGCAGATAAACAAGGGCGATGGGCCATAGTAGAATGCCGGATGGGTGGCCAAATCTATACGATATGCTCAATATATGGTTCTAATTTTGATGAAGCCCTTATAATTGAAAGGTTAAATGTGGAATTGGCGCTTTGGCCCACACCATTAATTATCTGTGGCGATCTAAATATACATCTCGAGCCAGAAGCGCTACAAGATGATAATAAGCCTTATAAAGGAAGGAAACCAAAGGTATTCAAGGCTCTACAAGCTTTATTAGCTGATCACGGATTGGTGGATGCATGGGCTACACAGCGCGGCATGGAAGCAGGCTACACTTTTTATTCCCATCCGCACAAGAAATTAGTAAGACTTGATTATTTTTTTACACCAGGTCTTTTGTTATCAGGAGCTAAAATGCAAATATATCCGCGGGTGTCCTCTGATCATGGACCTTTAGTGTTGCACCTCAAAATTGATAGGATGGGAATTAAGGTGCGATCATTTTCATTCGATAGGAAGTTACTATTGGATGAAAATTATGTTACATATATGCAGATTTGGATCGAGCAATTTTTTGCCATAAACCGCAATTCAACAGGGACGGGGTGTGTGTGGGACACTTTTAAAGCTGGTTTTAGGGGGAGACTCTTAGTTTCGGCATATATAAGCAGAAACAAATGCGACTGATACTTCAGGAATTATATGCCTGTCTTAGGGTAGCAGAAGAAAAACTCATGCAGGGTATACATCTGGGCCAGGAGATTACAGCTTTACAAACGGAAGTAGCTCGGGGTAAAGCTAAAATCAATCTGTATTGGAGCAAAGAGATAGCAAAGAAACAATCTATTAATAAAAATCTAAATTATGAATATGGGGAGGCAACTGGACGCTGCCTGGCTCAAAGACTGAGATCTAAAGAAGCAGCTCAAAGGATCAGCTCAATGGTTGACTCTAGTGGCAATATAGTAGAATCTGATGTTGGGATTTTAAAGGTGTTCCATGACTTTTATGAGGCACTCTATACCGGGGAGGCTTATGATCTACACGCTGGGGAATCTCTGCTACAGAATTATTGCACTAAACTGAACATGCAGGATGCAGAATTACTAGAAGCTCCTATTACTATGGAGGAACTAGAAAGAGCTGTCAATAGCCTAGCCTTGGGCAAAGCGACAGGGCCGGATAAACTCCCATTGGAAGTTTCATAAAACTTTTGGGGAATAATAAAGATGGATATGTTAACTACCTTTCAACAGGCTCAAGCAGGAGTGGCCCCCCTAAGTTGGGATGAGGCTAGTATTATTGTTTTTAAAAAAAAAGATAAACCTGCTCATCAACCTGGCTCATATCGGCCTATATCGCTTTTAAACGCAGATGGCAAAATTTTTGCCAAAATTTTGGCAACCCGGTTGGCTGAAGTAATAACCCCGTTGGTGTCTTTACGACAACATGGGTTTATCCCCGAAAGGGGAACAACGAATCATATTAATAGGGTTGTAACCTTGCTTGACATAGCTAACACCACGGGGAGTGAATTTAGCTTGATATTATTAGATGCCGAAAAGGCATTTGACCGGGTTGCTTGGGACTTTTTATGGGCTTTATTGCGCGGTATTGGTTTTAAACAGAATTTTATTACTGCTATACAAGTTTTATATCGGCGTCCATCAGCTAAAATCAGTATTATGGGCCTGGAATCAAGCCCTATTTACATCTCGCGGGGAACAAGGCAAGGATGTCCCTGCTCCCCCTTGTTGTTCTCCTTGTATATAGATCCGTTTTTAAAAATGTTAGAACAGAGTGCAGGGATAGAGTCGGTCATATTGAGGCAGGAACACTTTCGTGTGTTTGCATACGCAGATGATGTGGCAGTGGTAACTCCAAATCCTATCACTGCCATCTCAGAAATAGAACAGCTGGCGGTAGAGTTTGGGGCTGTATCAGGATACAAACTCAACGTGGTAAAGACACAAATTTTATGTTTAAACATTCCTACAATTGATGACCAGCGAGTTTTGAATGAGGTAACATATCTAGGGGTCAAGTTGAGGACCTGTTTAAAAACATTGGTTGAGGTTAATTGGAGTTACATTTGAAATAATGTCCGAAATCAATTGGATCGGTGTGAGTGTTTACATCTTTCACTTGTGGGACGCTGTAATGTCCTTAAAATGTTGATATTACCGAAAATTTTATATTTTTTTAGATCTGTACCAATAGAAATCCCACGCCCCCAATTGGCTTTATTACAATCAATTTGTGCTAGGTTTTTATGGGCCCAGGGAAAACCCCGTAGAGCAATGCGCTATATGACCCTTCCACGGGAGAAAGGTGGTTGGGTCGTTCCTGATTTTATTTTATATCATTATGCATGTAATATTGCAACATATGAATATTTTATTAACAGGGGTAGAACCAGCCAGCGCTGCCGAAGCCCCCTCGATTTATCAAATGTTATTGGGCAGTGATGCTAAAAGTCGATTGCTTATTAATATAGAGCCAAGCTATTATAAGAAAACCAGGTTTAAGGTTTTATATACCGCCTATAAAGTTTGGAAAGCGGTGCGAAAGTACTATGGAGTAGAGAGGATATCTCAGTATACCCCCTCACAGCTACGACACTTCTCCCACCGATATTTTGGGATAGGATTATAGATAGATGGCGGACTAAAGGGATTAATGTTATTGGAGATCTATTTGCCAATGGGGGATTAATGTCCTTTGAAATGTTAACAGACAAATTTCATCTTAATAGGTTTGAATTTTTTTAATATTTACAGGTGCGTGACTATTTGGGAAAACATCGGTGGAATATGGCCAGAAACCCTATAATTGAAGCTGTGAGGAAGAACGCACGTATTGGGATATTGTATAATTTACTGTTAGAAACCAAGGGTGATGATTTAGAGAACCATAATATAAAATGGGATAATAGGCTTGGCTGTGTTGGTACATGGGTAGAAAACTCCATTGAGTTGGCGGGGAGATTGTTAATATCTGCCAATCTCCGTGCGCAACACTATAAGACTGTGTTTAATCTTTATTATACCCCAGCTAAATTGTCTAAATGGGGTGGTTCAAATGATGGGAAATGTTTTCGCTGTGGAACAGAAGAGGCAGATATTGTACATATATTTTTCACATGTAGGTATCTTATGAATTTGTTTGGACATATAGAGAAATTTTTAGCGGAACTTTTGGGTGGTCCAATTAATTTATCATCTACGCAGGTATTGCTGGGGGTAGCTGAGAGAGAGGGATCGGATCAACTGGCTCATAAATATAGGTACCTGATTTTTCTCGCTACAGCTGTGGCGAGACTATGCATTGCTTCAATGTGGCTTCAGAAAGAGGCACCAACTTTTGAATTATGGAGGGCCCGATTTCTTTCTATGTTTAATATTGAATATAGTTTATATGAATTTAAAGGTATTCGAAAAAAGAAACTGGGCATGGAGATATGGGGGCCGGTGGTGTCTTTTATGGATGAATGAGGTTTTAAGTAACGGTTCTGTGCACCTGCACTTTAATGCATTTATTTGTAACTTTTGTATAAATGTTTTAAGGATCTCTTATTGCTTGTGGGAATTTTAAACCATTGTATTAATGTATTGTAACGATCATGGATTAATAAAAAAATAAAAAAAATAAAAAAAAAATGATAAAGACGTGGCCTAATTTTTATCAGTAAAGATTTGTAAAGTGCACATGCTATACATGTTAGGGCATATTTACGTTCCCTGGCGCATCCCTGCAAATCAGCAGGGATGCGCCAGGGAAAATGCGTCACGCAAGTTTACCCTTGCGCCACCTCCGATGCGCCGCATTTACAATGCGGCGCATCGTGGCGCAAGGATAAGCAGATGCGTGACGCATCTGCCGGCGAAAGGTTGGCGCAGTGCTGAAGTTGTGTCGCAAGCGCAACGCAACTCCAGCACTGTGCCAACCTTCCCTATCCCTAACATGGTGCGTCAATCCTTACGCCTGCTTCAAGCAGGCGTAAGGATTTGACGCACCAGCGTCGGAAAAGTGACTGCGTGAAATCTCGTAGATTTCACTGTGTCACTTTTCCGAGGCGTCACTGCGCCGGAACGCCCCCCCTGCGCAGGAACGCACACATGAAACCTGACGCAGGTTTCATGTGGCGCAGGGGTTTACTACGTGACGCATCTCCCTAGATGCGTCACGTTGTAAATATTGCACAACGCGGCGCATGGTTTGCGTCGCCGCTGCGTCACATGCGTGACGCAACGGCAGCGCAAAAGTGGCGCAAGGGGCTTGTAAATATGCCCCTTAGTTTTAAAGTTAATGCGCCCTGTAGGGACAAAAGGATGGGAGGAGAACAGTGAATGGAGAGTTAACTGTTCAGTCTCCTGATCCCCAGCTTCAGCATCAAAATGGAACCTTTATCTTGCTAGCGGTGATCTCTTTAATTGTTTTTATATGAGATTCTACTTCTGCTTTATTGGATCATAGAGCAGTTGCGAAAAGACTCTAGGGTATGAATGAAATTCGAAGATTAAGCAATGCTGCCCTGGAAAACGTGCAGTTTTAGACTTATTAAAATGGGATTACCAGACAGTGTTAGTCCTGGAATATAGTAGGTCTGTTTGGAAGAATTCTATATTGTTGCATGCTTGTCCCAAGGTTGTCCTCGGGGGCAGAACATGTTCTTAAAAAGTCATAAATGTACATTAAAAGCACTTAATCAAGCTGGAGTATATTATTAAACTGCTTAAACAGGTGCTTGAGATGGCTAGCATGCAAATTGTTTGAAAGTTAGTTCGAACAGAGGAAGATTCCAAATCTAATATTCATGTAGGAGCTTGCAAAAACTACACATTACACGTTGTTAATGTAAGTGTATAAATAAACAAATATATAAGGGATAAAGTACCCTCTGCCAGGCATTATGAAGCGACTGGAAGTCACTTAGGAGTTCCATAACCATATAGAGGAACAAGGCCGAAGGCTGAGTTCCTATATAAGGTTATTGAATTCTGAGGTGACTTGTAATATCCTAATCATGTACGCTAGGGGTACTTTATCCCATATACATACATTGGCACACCATCACCTTTCCCACAACCCGCTTAAAACCTTGGTGCATAGCTCTTTCATATGAAAGAGTGAGCATGAAGAATACAAATAAAACATCTAGTGAAAAATACATCAAAAATCTGTTCGATATTTGTTGCAAGCAGCTATTACAAACAGTTCAATACAAGTCAGCTTTATTTTACTTTTTAAAAAAGGTGCAGTAGCTTGAGATATGAAGGAACATGCAGAAAGATTTTAGCTTTTCTCTATCTCAGGAGTGCGACAAATAAACACATTCTCTCTGCTTGTCATTGTAAGCTATTAAAATGGAGCAGAAAAAAGAAAATAATCGAGTTCTGATGTTTTTTCTTTATAATCAGCGACTGGGTGCGCCACAATTTGCCGATTATAAAGAAATTAGAGACTGCCATTTATTACAGGATTGCAGATCCCCATCTAATATAATTCTATATATGCTGGTTAGGTAACATTTAGAGGCAAAGTCAGTTCAAGGATCACTCACTTACTAAAAGCATCTTGAGAATAGCATCCAAAATCACTGCTGAAAGGACAGTGTTAGATTGTGTAAACTATGATTTAAAGTGACAGCCATCAAGGGCACAAGCTTTAAGAGGAGCTCTTTTTTAATAGTGAGCAGTTTGTGTAGGCAGGGGACAGGGAGGCGAAATTACGTCGCCTAGAGTGGCAAGAAAGGCATGCAGCAGCTCTAGAGCAGGAAGTACATGAAATAATTCCTCGCACTCAGCGCTGACCTCAGAAGCAGCAGGACTCACTCTGCTCTCTCCCCACAGGCCCCCATTTAATGCCCTGTGTTCGACTTAATCAAAATCCCTGGCGCTGCACGAAGCCACTCGGCGGCCAGCTGCCTTTCTAAATAGTGTTTCTAATCATCAAGTCTCCCGCAATTTTCACAGAGGAGCTTAGTGAACCAAAGGAGCTCCATATTCCCGGATGCCTAACTAACTTACAGCAATTCCGCTCAATTCAGCTTGCTCACCTTTGTATGTCCTGAAGATGAACTCAAATAATTGAGTTTGAAACGCCGTCGACCCCCTACAACATGAACTCCTTTTACTCTGTAAAAATCTTCTAAAGGATGTTCTATTATTGTTGTCAATGCGATGTCTTTATTTTAATTTCACCCTCACTTTTCACGTCACGCTTATTGTCACTTAATGTGTGAGCACCTGAATACTATTGTTGTGGAATAAATATCTGTCATACACTGACTTACAAGTCCCTATTATATTACTTACCGCTCTCTTCTAAGAATTAAGTTTCTACTCATAAATCTAGTGCCCACCAGCTGGTTCACTTCAGTTTGGACCTTTGGGCCACATGAGAACCATTGTTTTCCTAAACATTTTACCACCCCCGGTTTACATATTGGGGTACCCTTGTTCTGGGAAACGACCTTAACAACGCGGTCAAAACACCGCAGTACATTTAGATCGCTGCTTTTACAACGCAAGTCGTTACCACGACTTGCACTGGAGGGCGCTCTAGACTAAGGAATAGTGTGATTTACTATTCCAACACCTTCCCTACTGTACGTAGGCTGGAGTTGGAATAGTAAATCATACTATTCCTAAGTCCAGCGCCCTACAGCGCAAGTCGTGGTAACGATTTGCGTTGTAAAAACAGCAATGTAATGTACCGCGATCTAAATGATCGCGTTGTTACATCATACATCCCTTGTTCTCCTTACTACTTTTTTAATAGTGAGCAGTTTGTGTAGGCAGGGGACAAGGAGGCGAAATTACGTCGCCTAGAGTGGCAAGAAAGGCATGCAGCAGCTCTAGAGCAGGAAGTACATGAAATAATTCCAAATATTAAGGCAGAGCATATCTCTTCTTTCTGATCTTGCTCTTCTTTTGTTTCTTGTGAATTTGTCAGTTCCCTTGGCAAAATATACATTTAGGACCTGATTCACAAAGGTAACTTACATTTTGGAGTAATTTACAATTTTGACTAAGGTTACTACTTTTCTGCGTTCACAAAATCCAAGTATAAATGTTCCCCCAAAAGCGTAATTTACATCTCTCCACCAAATTGAAGAGCCTGGCAGATAATCACAAACTGCAAGAGATATTCACAAAGGTAAATTTCACTATTGAGTAATTTACATGTGTAATTTACACTTGCACTCTTGAGTTACTTTACATTCGGAATTTGTGAATAGCCACAAAGTAGTAAACTTTCTAAAAAAGGCAAATTACTCAAACATGTACGTTACCTTTATAAATCAGGCCCTATATCCTTGACAAAATGCTAGAAAATGTGCAATCAGTCAGTCCTTCCAAATGTACTGATTTGTCTAATATTTGATTCATTGGAGGAGGTCAGATGCTTTCAGGCCTCGATTACGTGTGCCACAGAGAATGGTGTGCTGTCTATCACAGCTACAAAAATAGAGGAGACAAGGACAATTAGTTTCAAAGTGACTTTGTGGGAATGCTGTAGTGAAGAACCTCCAGCTCTAAGGGAATTCCTTCACTGTCCCGTGGTCAGTACAGGGAACTACCTCAGAGTAATCTATGATGTATTTAGGGGATGTATTTAAGGGAACTGCCTCTGAGTAATCTGTGATGTATTTAGGGGATGTATTTAGGGATGCTTTTATTCTTCACCATGCCTACTTTCGAGTTACATGATAGCTGACCCTAACTTGAACAATCTTAACTGATCTCAACAGGTTATTTAAAAAGTGTCTGGCACAATGGGACAAACTAAATAGCTTACAACCTGAACTGATTGTGCTTATATGTGCACAATCTCTTGATGTGAAACTCTCATGGATTTAAAACGCTATTCCTTGGCATACAAATCATACCACAAGCAAATGCTGCCACTTTGGGAATTTGGAGGAACAGATCACACTCACTACAACAATAAATAACTAAGCAACCAGTCTATACATCGTGAACAGACACTTTTATAGTAAGGACTCCTTGTCACCTTTTCAAGTAGGGTTATCAAAATGGCATGGAAATGTTAAATGTCCATCTGGACTACAGTACATGGTACCTCACCCACTAAGCTGACAAAGAAAATATGTCTTCAGGCCTAACTAGTAGCCTGACTCTTACAGCTTTTAAACATGCAGACAAACCTGTCAAAAAAACCTTTAAGACAGGAAAACAACCTACATTTAAATAGAAGGTAGAGTGCTTAGTATTTAAAAGTGATTCATGCAAGAATTTAATGTTGACATGCACCTACAGTAATTAGCCCCCACACCTATTTTCACTTTGAAGGCATATAGTAGTCCAAAGAGAAAAAAACAAAGTTCAGAATAAAATTATAATTCTTTTATCTCTGGTCCAGCTAAAGGAACCAGATCGGATCTGAGATCAGGTACCAGAATAATTCAAACACTCATTTTAGTGTTTATTAAAAAAACAATTCCGTGCTGAAGTTGGATTTTTAATACATATCTAGGAAAAGCGACCTTTAACAAGTAAAATTTTCTCTGTCTGAACCTCTATTTGGCTAATTAGCATTAGCTTGCCAGCAGTTGGCTAATCAGTGATTCCCATTACTAGGTATGACAACTGCTCCTAAAAACAGAACCAATTGCTAAGGCCTTTAGGCAAGAAGACCTGGGTGTGAGGTATGTAACATCTATCAGCTCAGAAAGGGCAGCTGTGGCAGGTTCAGGAATTTCACTAACTTGAAAAGGACCAGGGTGGGGCCTGCCCATTCACTGTTAAGTGTAAAGGGAGACAGGGGAAGAGAAGCCTTTTGTCCCATGGGATTTCTGTAGCCTGTTTGGTACCAGCCTAGTGAGAAGGGGAGCTGGTCACAGAACCAGTGTTGTGTACCTGAAGAGGAGGGGACTGCTCATTTCCCTAAACATACCCCTGGCAGGCACACAGGCCACTTTCAAGGGCACAAAGGCTGTGCCTTTATGGAATTGACTCAGAACAGTGCACTGTGAAATAGTTTGCAGAGAGGCAAACAGGATGTGCTGTAGTGGTAGGATGGTTTGCCATAAAGAACGTTTTCCTCAATGGTCAGGGAGTGTCCAGGAGTCAGCCCCTCCCACTGGCTAGTAAATGCTATAAAAGTGTCACCCACCTTCTGCTCATCAGACAAAGTTCTGGGCTTGTAATAGCACAAAAAAGGGGACTAGCCCTGCTGTTTGAGACCTGTGTGGAGAAGTGAAGTGTTGGACCTGCTTCCACTTGTACCCAGGACTAAGAAGTAGGCTCCAAGAGTCAGTTGGCTAATCTCCTGTGCATTTACAGGGACACAGCAACTTGCAAGAGGCCTTGTTTCCTTAAGTATCCAGCTGACCAGTAGCAACTGGAACTGGACTGAACCTTGTTTGTGACCTTGGCTGGAGAGAGTCCTAGCTCCTAAGTGCTATCCATGAGGTCTTGGGAGCCTTAGAAGTGAACAAGAAGACCAGCTCCAGAATCTCTTAAAAGTCAGGACCTAGAAAATTGTTGGACCTCCAAGACCTCTGGAATCTCCGCGGAACCTCGCAGAAAATATCGGTTGATATACGGTGTACATCAGCACATAAAGCTCCAGGCTTGCCCTGCTGAAGGATTTTGAGGGTGACAGTTGATGAAAAATTGTTTTTTTTTAAAAACCATTGCAGGAGGCGCTAAATTTGATGTGGACAATGACCTTAAAAAAAGAGAACAGTGGGCGTGGCCAAGCAAGAAGGCCGCTCCGATGCATTTTTTTAGCCCCAACATCGCCAACAAACACTACCGAGGGGCCAGGAAGATGAGCGGAGACTGATGGAATAAAAAGATTGGGCGGAGAACGCACAAATCTTGAGGAAGACCCGGACAAGCTGCGGAGGAGGAGCGAGCCAAGATGGCGCTGGTCCAACGGGCGGGCCAGAGCTGAGCTGCGGGGAGGGGCCAGAGGCCGAAGAACGCTGCAGCGTAGTGCCGTCTACAGCCCATCATCTGAGGAGACGGTTGGCAGCAGAGAAAGAATAGAGCCAGGCAGATGGAGGAGAGCCCGGGGCCGCGCTCCGCGGTGTCAGCTCGGTGCGTACAGAGGAACGGCAATGGGGTGCGGCTGATACCTGAAGGGCTCTCTGGGTCCTTGATTCCTCAGAGAGACGGTACGGAGGTGAGGGGGCCCCACGAGGAGTCTGCCATAGCGAGTGGAGAGGAGAACCTGAGGCGTCCCGCCTGACCTTAAATTAAACTGGCGGCCGTCTCTCCCTCTTGCAGCTACAACACGGTGGGCTCGCCATAGGCACTTTGGAAGAGGGGTAGCGGCTCCAGAGGGGTCCCAAGACCAGGCCCACCACAAAGGGTTTAGACCACAGCAGAAAGAATACGAAGGGACGTTCACTCTATGCCTGACCCTAAGATGGCCACCAGAGGAAGCCTTTCTCACTGCTGAGCCACACTCCAGCAAGCCTTAAGGGCAGGTGGCATTGGGAAAGTTTCAAGAGGCATCAAGACAAGCCGCATTGGTTCACTACGAACCCCACGAGTGAGAGATAAGGTGCAGGGGCGAGTTGAGGAGAAGGAGACGATCGCATCTATGCCACCTAAGAAAGCCCTGCCCAAAGTATCTAATTACTTTAACCCGGCAGAGAAGAAACAGCCAGACGAGCAGAGGGGTGCCGATTTGGGAATGGCGCTGACTAAGGAGGACCTGCTGGCATCCGTGAAGGACTTCAAGGTCGAGCTGCGCAGTGAGCTAAAGGGAGACCTCCAGGCCTCAATGGAACAACTGAAAACGGACCTATCAGAAAAAATGGCTATGTTGCAACAAGATGTAGACTCTATAGGGTCAAGATTGCTAGAAACGGAGGCCCAAATGCAAGAACTGGATAAAAGATTGACAGACACGCTACACACGGTTCATCACCTGCAAGCGCAACTTAAGGGGGCATTACTGAAGAACGAAGATTTAGAAAATCGGCCCAGGAGAGACAATATACGTATCAGAGACCTAGAGGAGGGGGCGGTAGGCCCCGACCTGGAGGCATTTATTGAAGGGCTCTTTGCGGAAATTTTGGCGCCGAAGCAGATGAAGGCCAAAATAGAGAGGGCTCACAGGGTTGGGCCAGCTGCACCTGGGGAGAGACGACGCACCAGAGACATACTGGTCAAACTCCATTTGTTTAAGGCCAAAGAGGCTATATTAAAAGAAGCCAGGAAAAAAGACGTCATTTCCTTCCAAGGATTCAGATGCTCCCTTTTTCAAGACCTATCACAGGTGACTTTACAACAACGCCAGGCCTTTAGAGCACTTACAGAGAAACTACGCGAGGTCCAGGTGCGATATCGTTGGACTTTCCCTTTCGGCTTAGCCTTTGAATATCAGAACAAACAATGCCACATTACGGAACTCAGAGAGGGTCTGGAAATCCTGGGTCTGCCGCCACCTGAGGAGGCCACTTGCAACATAAGGGGGAAAGTAGGAGAGTCGTCTCGTTTGAAAATAACACAGTGGACATCGGTCTCGAAAGGTCACCAAACGAAGACTTGAGCCAAGGGATAGAAACGCATTTTCCTGAACGCTGAGTGGGCTACAGGGTGGTGTCCTGCAACATGAGGTTGAAAGTGGCATTCATTTGGTCATTTTATAGATTTGTCATTTGGGACTATTTGGAATACAAAGATGTACTGGTCACACATTCAGGCGCGTTCAGGTCAGAGAGCTTACAACACATTGATCACTAACTTCCAGTGGCAATGTTTGGTACTATAGAACAGCAGCGGGGATGACGGGCTTCGGGCGTGGCTACAGCCGACACCCATTGGCCTGATCGTTGCCAAAGCGGGCAGTGAGTGATCGCGCATATCAGGTTTCAGTTTTTCTGAGTTAGATGTTATTTGTTTTTATTGGGGGTTTACTTTTCTGCTGGGGGGGTGGTGGAGAAGCGTGACCTGGGAGACATGGGATGTTTCCTCCGGCAGCCGCAAGGGGCTCATGAAGGTAGGGAGGGTGGCCCAGTTACAGTGAGTTCCACGAGAGCAGGAGTCACTGGCTCGGTGGGCGCCACATTTGGCAGGTAACAGGCACAGGCTAGTGCTATTATAATGATTGCTTCATGGAACGTTAAAGGGCTGAACTCTCCACTTAAGCGCCAAAAGGTCTGGAAATATCTGTTGGATCACCAATTCGACGTGGTGGCGCTATAGGAGAAACACCTTAAAAGATCGAATGAAATGAGGCTCAGGCATAAGCACTACTCACTGATATATAGATCCTCTGCCAAAATCAAACATAATGGGGTGGCTCTAATGTTTCATAACTGCTCCAAATTTCAACCAGAGGGGTTAAAGACAGATAAGGAGCGGCGAGTGGTAATGGTAAAAGGGAAACTTAGAGGCAGGGAGGTCACTTTCGTCTCAACCTATGTTCCTAACTCTGGCCAGGCGGCTTTTGTGCACACACTATTGGATTTAATAGGGGGTTTGCGGTAGGCCAGATAATCCTGTTGGGGGACTTTTACCTTACCTGGCATCCAACGGAAGACAGCACGCATGCCCACAGAGCGATGGGAGGCCACTTTCCCGACACACTGAAGCGGGCTTTCCTTGATATGGGGCTCATAGATACTTGGAGGGAGCTCCATCCGACCACTAAGGATTATACATTCTTCTCACACGCCCACAAGTCTTATTCTCGGTTGGATTACATTTTCCTGTCCCAGGGTTTGAGGGGTAAACTCTAAGACACTAAAATCCTCCCCTTATCCTTGTCCGACCATAGTCAAGTGGCCATCTGTCTGCGTTGGGGGAAACAACAGGGTCCTCCGAGGTGGTATTTTCCAGCTTCACTGATTCGAGATAGATTGTTCAGGGATGAATTGAGGGAAGCGATTAATGAATACTTCCAAATAAATGTCCCACAAGATACGTCTCCTCCAGTCAACTGGGACGCTTTTAAAGCAGTCCTGCGGGGGAAATGCATCACATTGAGTTCCGCGTTAAATAAGCAGAGAGCAAAAGAAAGGTGTGACCTAGAAGCCACTCTCTCCCAGATAGAATGTGAATACAAAAAGCCTCCCACGCGCACTCTGAAGCGACAGCTGAGCGCTTTGAAAGGGAAATTAGGAGCGATATACACTAACAGAGAAGAATTCACATTGCTCCGACTGAGGTGCAATGCCTACGCCCAAGGAAACAAAGTGGGTACACACCTTGCGCGTCAACTCTGGGAGAAAAGAGAAAGGGAGCATATTGGGCAGATCAAAGGTGGTAATGGGGAAATAGCACATGAAGATCAGACTAAGGCAAATATATTCCGGAAGTTTTATCAGGAGCTATTTACAGCAGCCCCCTACGACACCAAAATTCAGACAGACTATCTGAACTCACTGAGGCTCCCACAAATCTCAGCCGCATGGCAGGAACAATTAGACGCCCCAATATCCGAGGAGGAAGTGAGACTAGCCATTAAAGCACTAAAGGCCCATAAATCGCCAGGGACTGATGGTCTGACCGCTCATTTTTATAAAACACACATACCCGAACTGATACCACATATGACGGCCCTATTCAATGACATTGTGTCAGGTCGGGGGTGTCTGCATCCATGTTGGAAGCTCTGATTACCGTTATTCCAAAGCCGGGGAAACGATCGCCAATACTGTTCGTCCTACAGACCGATAGCGTTGCCCAATCTGGATGCCAAATTATACTCAGCTATCCTAGCGTCACGCCTAGAGGTTTTAATGCCCGAGATCATCCACCTGGATCAATCCGGATACATAAAAGGATGTCAGATGCACGACAATATTCGTAGAACATTGCACCTAGTGGAAAAGGTTTCCAGATTTAGAATCCCGGCGGTGTTGGTGGGGCTGGACGCAGAGAAAGCTTTCGACAGGGTGGACTGGCACTTCCTATTCCTCACACTAAAACGCTTCAGGTTCGGGGACAGGTTCATTCAAATGATCAGAGCTAACTATGTGAGCCCGAGTTCCAGAGTCCAGGTAAATGGGATCAGCTCAAACACTTTCAGGCTGGCCCAGGGAACACGTCAGGGGTGCCCTCTCTCTCCCCTGTTGTTCGCCCTGAGTATTGAGCCGCTGGCGGCTCAGCTTCGGGCATCACAGGACATACAAGGCATTAGGTTCGGAGGGGACAAACACAAGGTATCGCTATTTGCGGACGATGTCCTTTTGACACTCACCTCCCCCAGAGCCTCGCTGCGAGCCCTCCAAGGGGAATTGCAGAGATTTGAGGCGGTCGCGGGCTTTAGAGTCAACTTGACTAAATCAGCGGTGTTAAATTTGATGGTGACGGAGGGGGAGAGACTCCTAATTCATAGAGAATCCCCTTTTGCCTGGGCCAAACACAAGATAACATACCTAGGGATCCAGATCACCCCACGTATAGAAGAAATGTTTAAGGCGAACTTCCCGCCCTTGGTTTCCCAGATACAGAATGAGCTTAGGAGATGGAAGCCACTGTTCATTTCATGGCTGGGGAGGATAAATGCAGTTAAAATGACTGTTCTTCCTAAGTTATTATACCTATTTCAAGCGCTCCCGATAGAATTGGAGAAGGATTTCCTTCCTGGGATCCGCTCCATGATTTTGCGATACATCTGGCAAAATGGGAGGGCCCGCTTGCCATTCCAGGTGCTGAGGAAACCGCGGTCGGAGGGGGGAACAGCATTGCCAGACTTTGGGTTGTACTACAAGGCGTCACAACTGCGAGTGATATCAGAAGGGTCCAAGCGGGAATCGGATAAGCACTGGCTCCACATGGATTGGGCTATTGTGGGGAGGACCATTTGGGACGTTCTATGGAAATCCCAAAAAGATAGGCCCCCTAATGCTTATTTAAGTACCCCCACCAGAACCACTCTCAGGATATGGGATGAGGTGACACGTGGACAGGGGTGGACCTCCTTTCCATCCCCATACCCCCCATACACTTCAACCCAGAATTCCTGCCGGCGCTGAGGGAGGGTCTGTTTGATGCTTGGAGACATGGAAGGTGCTTGATGCTTTCTGATTTGTTTCACAATCACGACATCCTCACTTTTGAAAATTGCCAGAGGGACTTTAATATCCCACCCTCGGAACACTTCCATTATATACAGCTGAAACACTGGGCACTGCATCCATGGGTGCGGGAGGCGGCAACCCGGGAACTGACTCCAATAGAATCCTTCGTAAAGAAGGCGGGTACCACAAGAGGGGTTATCTCCCAACTATTTGGTCTGCTGGTCTCTACAGCAATAACACAGAGCCCGAGTAACATGTCGTCCTGGGAGCGGACACTGGGGAGAGAAATAACGAAGGAGGAATGGAAACCCTTATGGGCGGACATAGCTAAACACAATCATTATTTAGAATTAAGGGACGCACACTACAAAATGTTTTTCGATTGGTACCTATACCCAACAAAACTCAAAAAGATCTTCCCCCATTCCTCAGATCACTGCCGGAGGGGGTGTGGAATGCTGAGGGACTTCTGCCATATTTGGTGGGACTGCCTGACCATTAGACCCTTTTGGGAGGAGATTCTGGCCCAGATGAAAGATATGCTGACATACCCCCTACCAGATTCCATAGAAGCGGACCTCTTAGGTTTAAGGGATCCCACCCTGGAAGATAAAACTAGGGCAGACAAGGCGATTATGTGGGCTTGTTTTTGGGCGATGAAAAAGGCCATAGCTATGAATTGGAAGAAGAAGGAGGCTCCAGCCTTGGCACAGTGGCACTCCCGACTATGGAAAATTATTACGCTGGAGCGGATGGCAGACATCTTTAGAGATGATTATAAGAACTTCGATTAAAATTGGGCCCTTTGGTGACATACCTCATGAAAGGCCTCCCATTGGCAGTATGCCCTCCCACACTGAGAGGCCTACATCTCTTTCAGCTCTAGGATGCTTGGAGGAGGATCCACATCACACCATGGTTCTAAAGAAGCAGGGGTTACCATCGGCAACACATAGACAGTCCTCACTAAGTTCATCAGGCTCAGTACGGAGGTAGATCTTAGGGAAAGTGGCTTCTCGACCACAGGGGAGGGGGGATGAGGTTGGAAAGGGGTTTGTTTTTTTCCTAAGTTCTTTATTTTTCAGAGTTCGGTTAATGTGATGTTGGCAAAGAGAGGCCTGCATAAGCATGGGTAATCCAGATTTCCTGCATCTGAAGCAACTGTGTACACTGTAGATGGAGGGATCCAGGCGGGATATGATGTGCGGCCAAGTGCCGGAATGTATGATGTTTTACAAAAACTTCTCAATAAACAGATGTTTGACAAAAAAAAAGAGAACAACAAATGGAACTGGAGACAGCAGCACAACATCTTAAGGGATCTCCAACATGGCTGAAGCAAGCCCATTGGAGAAAAGTCAGCAATGGAGAAAGCTAGAGCATTGGAGAGTGTGGTTAAAAATCAATCAATCAATCAATCAAATCAGGATTTGTAAAGCATGGCAAATCATCCCTGAGGGTCTCAAGGTGCTGGGGTTTCTAGCTGCTCTGTTTCTTCAAACAGCCAGGTCTTTCCTGAATTCCCACAGTGATGGGATGATCCTAAAGTGCTGGGGAAGGTTATTCCAAGCTTTGGCTGCCAGGTGAGAGAAAGAGCATCCTCCGCTGTTGCTTCGAGATCCAGGGAAGAGGGAGGCAGAACGCAGGTATCTAGTAGGTTGGTGGAAGGTAATTAGTTTGTTGATGTATGCTGGTCCTTCATTGTGCAGGGCTTTGTATGGGGGTCCAACAATCTTTGTATGCGTGGGTCAAGACTCTTCTTACCAAAGAGGCAACATTTGATACCACAAGGGACCCATCAGGTGAAGAAGATGTTTGTGATGTGGGCACACCACATGACAAGACTGGAAGCTTACTAGCGGTTACACCAAAGGTTGCAGACTTTCTCATATAAGGCCCCTGAAAATTACATGGTAATCTAGCTCAATATGAGAGGATACTGGTAAGGTTGGAACGAAATCTGATACTGATGTTTGTGTGGAGAGTACCCCCCCGTGGTGGCCTATAACCTTGGTGAATCAAATCATGACACACACCACATCTATTAGGGAAACTGGCTTTTACTATCGGAGTTTTGTTGGAATGTTGTTTTGACAGGGTAGTTCTCCAAACTGCAGCTGAGAAGTTAATTGACAAGACCAAATATTGGGTTCCCAGTAACAAGAAGAGACAAACAGGCAACATGGGGCGTGGAGTGCCACTAGAGAAAGTATGGGAACACTCGGATAGAGGCCATGGAGCCTCACAGTAGATCGAGGGTTTACGTTTATGCTTCACAAATACAACTGGATTGCCTGGAATGTGAAGGGATTGGGCACTTCATCAAAAAGATAGAAAGTACATGCGCTTCAAAGTGCAGTAGAACACATGTTGCTCTCCTACAGGAAATCTGTTTCATATGAGCAGAATTAGAGAAATTTAGGAAGAAATAGAGGGGACAACTGATTGGAATTAAGCCCGGGCAAAATTATATGTACTCCATAGTAGTTTGCCTAATTTTGGTGATTTTGTTTTACATTTCTTATGCAAAATTCTTGAAATCACACCATTACACCACTTTGCATAATTATTTGCTATTCTCAGTAAAATCTACTGTGAATGGTGCAATTCATAAAAAATTTACTGCATAAGCATTCAGAACAAGAGAACACAAGCAGCTGTTGTTCGCAATGCTGTTTAATCGAGTCCCTGCCCCAAAAATTGATATGAGGATGTATTTTGTACTAAAATGTAGTGCAAAGTGAAGGATTTGCATTTGCTAAATTATTCATAATTTTGTATAATTTTGCCATAATGTCCCATAGTTGCAAAAAAGCAAACTACGCAAATTTCACACACCCCTAATTGGAACCACATATTCAGTATTTTCCAGTTGTGTCTAAATTTATATTGGCCCGGGGAACTCGTTCACCATCAAAATATTGTATATAGATAGTGAAGGTAGATACTCTCTCTTGGAAGAAACCTTTAATGGAACTGATGTGATACTAGTTTGTGTCTACGCACAAAAGTTAATCAAGGCCCTTTCTATGATACACTCTCTCCATCCCTGTTGAGACATTATGATGCCCAAAATATCTGGGGAAGAGGTATTAAAGCCATAATAGATTTTGACAGGGATAGTTTGATTTTACCCCTATGTGGGTTCCATGCATGTTACTTTTGCTGAGTTTGGTTGCATGGTATCGAAATTTATATTTCATCGGGATTTGGCGTGGGAACCACAATGACACATGGTAACATTAATTTTTCCATCCAGTACATAGCATAACTACCCAGCTTAAAACATTCTGTGAGGGAAATGTGGTGGCTCACACTGTTACCAGAAATTAAAACTTCAGCAATACAGAATCTGACTATAACTGATATGTCACTTAATTGGGGAGAGACGCAAACAGCAATCACCACCCTGCGTCTGCATTCCAAAGCATTATTAGGTGCCCCCTTCTGAGCCTCTAGAGGGGAACACATAGATCACTATTTTGTGGAAATTACAGCATGGTGATTGACCCTGCTAGTGAGTGGAATCCATTCAAGGTGGTCATCAGAGGTATATGTCTTAAGACAAGTTATGAGGTAAGATGACCATCTATAGGGAAACAAAAGAATCTGAACAGAAAGTAACGATGCTAGAGACACCTGGCCTCATTTATGAGAGGGTTGTGTCACGTTTTCAAAGCGCAATGTTGTACATGTGTGGGGTAAACCTCCAAGTCATATTTTTAAAGCAGTGCAAAGCCACTTTGCGTGGCTCTGAGTGACTTCAAAAATCACTGCATTGCGTTATTCTGCCCTGGGTAGGCGTTCCATGGGCGTTGCATTGGTGTTCCCACACAACTCCTATGGATCTCGATGCATCCCCAGATTTACAAGAACTTGTAAGCCTGGATATGCTCCAAAAAGTTACACCTTCCCGGGGGAGGCATACCAAGGAGAAATTCTTTATTTCTCCTTGTTTCTACCTCTTTCCACGTGGGCTGCATTCTGCAGCACTCGTAGAAAGAGGAATATGACTCCCAAAATTGGTTTTGTGCAGGAAAGTGCCCCTTCCTCCACACAAACAATCCTGCATGCAACACAGACACCATTGTGCAATGGCGCCTAAATTAGGGCTAGGCTGCCAAGAGTGCACAAGAGAAAGGACAGGAATGCACTGTATTACCTTAAATACGGTGCATTCCTGCCTTTTCCCTGTCACTCAATGCAGCGCAGCAGCATGACTTGCTGCACTGCGCTGCACTGTGTGACATCCTCAGAAATGAAGCCCACAGTCCTTAGTAGATGGGCCCTGCATGCCGGCCCTCACAGATGCAAGACAACTGTAACATACAGTGATCAATAGATCAAAAGGGGTCAGCCATAATAAATATACCAGACCAGGCAACATGGTGATGGAGAAAGGGTAGGGTGATTGCTAGCATGTTTTATGAGATCAGAGTTGAAAAGGAAGTCCATGTGAGCACCACAATCCACTACATGGTGACAATATACAATCTCAAACCGTTATAAGCCTGGTGTTGGCAAAGTACTATACAGACCTATATGAAGCTTTACAGATTAACAATGTGAGGAGAAATGTGGATTATCTGAAGGTGATTCCAACTGATCGTCTGAACAGGGAGCAGATGGTGGTGCTAGAAGCTCCCTTTATTGAGCAGGAAGTTGGAGCATCTATTGAACAATTGGCAAGAGCTAAAACTCCTGCAGCAGATTGTCTGCCCCTGGAGTTCTGTATTATCTTTGAAACAAAATTGCCCCCAAAGTTGTTAGCAAAGGATGGAGGAGCATTGAATGGCAAACATTTACACAGGTCTAATAGAGAGTATGTTATTGTTACACTTTCCCAAACCCTGGTAGGACCCATTGCATGTAAATACAGACAACTAACTCTCCTAAATGCAGATTATAAAATATTACTCCTTATGTGTGGGTTGGTCCTGCTGGACAAAAGTGAGATTATTCCCAGATGTACCATGCGCATCAATCTGAGATGTCATTTTCATGTTCTGGATGTGGCCCCATGGGATCACCGGTGGGTGGCAAGTGCTTCTTTAGATATCAAAAAGGTGTGTGATACTTTGTTGTGGGATTCTTTGTATGTGACACTAGAAAAATGGAACTGGGTGAGGGTATTCTTTGATACAATAAAATGTTATATGATCACCCGATTTCCAGAGTATGTACAGGTTAGCTTTACTCTAAGCAGTAAAATATTGGGAGCAGCACTAGTGAATGACATTCTCTCTCCTTGTTCCTTGTCACACTGGCTTTGGAGACCTTAGCATTTCTGATGCATAATAGGGCACCGCATTGAGGTATAAGTCATATGAGAAAAACAAATACATCTGATTTCACTAGGGGTTGGGGGATCTCGTGGAGTTACATAAAAGTTCCATGAGATTCTGTGGAATTTTGCCAAAGGGCAGAAATATATATCTTGCGCTGCTCGTGCTGAAATTTAATGCCAATAGCGCGAGCGGCGCTGAAAAAAATCAACCCGAATAGCAGCGTGAACAGCACCATGAGGTGCACAAGACCACACTGCCATTCAAGATGATTTTGCTGCCGCTTGAGTACTCCAGGGGCAGCAAATTTACTTGAGAAGCAGCCCTCTCAATGCCACTACTCGGTACCACCCCCATTAGAAAATGGTACTAGGGGATGCCAAATCTCACTTGTGCTCGTATTTATGAAGTTTCACTGGAAAACAATTACAATGAAGAGTAACATGGAGTTGCTAAATTCTACCAATTTCACAGGCGGACACCCCTAGTTCACTTTATGCAGACGACTTTCTTCTTTTTCTCCATCATCCAGGAAATATGTTACCTGATATAACGCATGAACTGGAACGGTTTAGTGAATACTCAGGCCTTGAAACAAACTGGGCTATAGCATGTTTGGTCCCATTGTCCCAGGAGCCTGAGCCAGCTAATCTTCGAGATTTTGGATTGCCTCTTAAGTGACAACTGGATATATATAAATACCTGTGAATTCAGATTTATCATGAAGAGGCTAAGCCTATGGTGGGTAATATTGAGAAAGTCATATCGACACTCAAACAGATGACCCCCTTTTGGTGTAGGCTGCCTCTTACCCCATTGGAAACAGTAGCAAGAGCTAAAATGCTGATCCTCCCTAGATCTTTGTATCATTTGATGGCCCTGCCAATATTAGTTAGACAGAGGTTATTTTAATACTGTCAGAACCACTTTTAGAGAGCCTCGGTGCAGACATCGGTTACTGGGCCCAATCGTGGGGGTTGAGGCCTTTTATTCCTGATGTCCCAGGCCCCTGACCAACTATGGATCCTGAGTTACTGGGCCAAGTACCAATTTTGCACTTAACTCTCGGTGGCAGACATGAAAGAGCAGTCAAAGGCTCTCTTGGGGGTTGGGAGGCAGTTCTGGATACAGATTAGTGAACACAGCTCATTACTCAAAAAGCGCACAGCAGCATCAATAAATCAATGTCCAGCCAAATACTTACTTTTATAACCAAAAGAAGTATTTTATTGCGAACTCTACTCAATCATTCAATAAACTTTATTTGGCTCCAAGGAGCCATAAATGTGAGCAATACAGATATAAAACAATACTTAATAAAAAACATGCAGTACTCTTGTGAAACATTTAACAATTATCAAAGAGCACTCAATAGCTCAAAGACAATATCCCTCTAAAATCAAATAAGACCATAAATCAGCAAAACAAACGCTAAGAAGACCTAAAAGATTAGGCTGAAAAAAATATGTCATGCTGTCTGGGTATCCAAAGCTAATAGAGATTAATTAATTTAAAACCCTAAAACATGGAAACAGATAAAAGTACATAAAAAACAAAATCAAATCTCTGGCCTGGACACAAAACATAAGCTCAACACTTCAACCTGGCAATCTCTTCCTAATACTGAGGGCCCCTATCAGAGAATTTGCTACATTAGAACAGATAAGAGGGCTTGTCAGCATTTGTAAATACATCAGCACTGGTCTTACTTGCTCAAAATGTTGGTCCTTAAACAAAGGCAATATGTACCGAAACCGTAAAAACTCTGTAATAGTCACAGAAAAAGATAAAATGCAGAGTGTCTTGTGGGGAAAAATCATCACATAAGCAAGGCCCTCTATCCTCCACCTTATGCCTACCTAGTGAGACCACAAGGGACCAATGCAAGAGGTTGAGTCTGAAACTGATCAACAGGGATTGGAGTTGAGACAACGTGAGTGTGACCAAATAAAGATCCATTGAAGCAAAAGTTTTTAACAAAATATAAGACCGAACTGTAGGTTTAGTGAGTTCCTGCACCTCCCTTTCTGCGCCCATGATGTGGACAAAGTGCTTCTTTGCCCAAATCATATCCCTTTTTGTAATACCATCTTGGGTGTTCAAATAAGTTCGGTCCAGCCCTATTTGCACATAACATCCTCGATATATTTAATCCATGGAATATAGAGTGCCCTGTCTAAAGTCAGACAGTCCTCTTTAATTGCACAGTTGAGACCAAGCACCGGGTTACACCATACCCTGCTCCATCTGAGCAAGGCCGTGAGTGCTAGTTGATTGCATATATACCCAACCCTCAATTCTACATGTATTATGTAAGTGGATACTGACTCTGGGACGACTAGTAGACTTCTTAAGAATTTATTTTTCCCAGACTGAAGATCCCTCATATCATGGTATCCCCAGATATCACTCTACTCATTCAAAGGAAGGTTACAGCATTCACAGACAACAACACATTTCACCTTTAAGATTGGGGCTCTTGTGTTTCATTGGCAAGTCCCTACCCCACCCGTTTCTTACAATGTAATCAGAGTTATTCCCCATTCACTGGTGCAATCAACCAGGGAATGTTCACTAGCAGGCCTTATCTAAAGCCTACACTAGGACTCTTTCAATACCGTCAAAAAGTGTGGTAGCGCCACAGGGAGTTCTCCATGGCCCGGTAGGCTCATAACAAGTCATAACCACTCTGGCATGGAGAAAGAGTGCAGCATCTTGGAGGGTGCCCCATCCACAGGCCCTCTCAACAGCTCCAGTACTGCTCAGGTGAATCGGCTGCATGCAGACTTAATGGCAGCACTCAGCAAGTGCAGGCTCCCTCATTAGCCTACTTGGTCATGCTTGGCAACATGGTGTTTCTGCACTCCTCCTGCAGGGTAAGTTTCCACGCTTCCAGGGAGCAATTCCAATGCTCCTGATCTCAATCCCACTGATGGAACGATGATCCCACAGCTTCATCACTCGGTCCACGGGGTTGGGTCAGTTACAGTACTTGTTACTCCTGGTGACTTACAGGTTACCACTACTCACAGTTCATGCTGTCCTGCCCGATCCACACAGCATAATTATTCCTGGCAGCTCCTCTTGGCATACGGGGTTGCACAGGTTTCGGCCCTGATCCCAAGCCTGATCCACTGTGGCGGTGCCACACAGACCTCTGCCCTTAGGCATGACAATCGTTTTGCACAGCTATCTTCATGGCAGCCCTTACCTGGTATAATGGTGTCACCAACAGTCCTGCACATGGGAAATTACCTGATCACTCGACAGGGCTCCCCACTGGACCCTCCACGGTCTCCTCTGCCTCATAGGACAAACTGGTCTTGGAAAGCAGGCAGACACTGGTGCTCCAGAGAAGGTGGTATTGGTCCATATGTTATATCCCCTCACCCAGTAGGGAGACTAGAAGGCCCTGCCTGTGACATGGTTACAGGCAGAGGCTTTGAAGAGCTTCCCCTACCCCTACAGCCCATCTGGCTGCTTGGCAGATGACAATATTTGGGGTCTCTAAATCCCTTTCTTATAGTCCATTTCCAGACACCTAATGCAATTTAGGGTTTAGGTCTTTTTATATTTGGGTTCTGCTTCTTTTGAAGTACTTGCTTCTCCTCTCCGTCTTTCTCTTTAAAAGCCATCTGACACAGCAGGAGAGACTCCCAAGCTGATAGTCCCACAACACAGGCTGTGGGAGTGACTAGAGTTCATACCTGGATGCCAGCTGTAGCGATATGTGCATCAAAAGATTCATCTCGGTCTATCAGCCCCTCTCTTTATGATGCCCTTATCAACCCTATCTCCTTCCTGAGATGTGTATAGGCCCCTTACTTGTGATCTCTCACTGGGTCAAAGAGCACCCTTTCAATTGTATAAGGGGTGACTCACTCTTCTCCCTCCAGTGTATCCCACCCAGCTCACAGGAATGCAGCAATACACATATCTGTCTGGATGGATTCCTCTACCTCCTCATGTCTTCACCAGGCAGGTCTGGGCCAACCAAAATAGAACTAAGGGTCCTACATTTTAATGTACCATTACAGGCACACTTGCACTCATTGTATGTATACAGCACACACACTGCCAAGCACTGCTACCTCCATGTATTGTGCCACCACAGGCACACATAACCTCAGCACACACATTCACTCTGCATGCACTGCTCTGTACTGTTGCCTTCCTGTATTGTGCCAGTTGCAAGCACACTGATAGCCAGTGCACACATTCACAATGCTCACTCTGTACAACACTACACCCTTCATGTACTGCACTACTCACAGGTACATATGCACCCGGTAAATGCGCTTACAGTGCAACGACTGCACAGCACCACATCCTTCATGTACTGTGCTCCTTGCAGTTACACATACATCCAGTACATGCACTCACCATGCAAGCACTGCACAACACTGCTCTATCTCTGTACTGTAATACCCTTCCCAAGCACACATACAGAGTCGCCACTCCTGCACTGCACAGCCCTTCACATTTAACTGATATAGGCCAAGTGGTAAATAAGCACACAGCAGCAGATCTTTAAAAGGTGAGTGAGCCTGAAGGCCTCACTCCAGTGACACAAGTTAAAAAGGCCTTGTCATTACTATTGATGACTACACAGAATGCTGCCACCACTGCGCTTGTGGTGCTTAGCTCCTGGTTAAGACAGTAGCCTTCCACCACTATGAGTGTGCTTTGGGAGCGCCCCCTGGTCCAACAAGCCTGCAATCCATGAGACAGGCCTATGTCATGGCGCACATGCATGAACCGTGTTTACCTACGACAACAAAAAAAATCAGCATTAGGGATCCAGACAACAGTACAGCTGAGCACTCAGGGCAGGGGTACACTTTCATAACCATGCAGAGGAGTTTTCAGTTGCAACAAATACCTAAACGGAATGCTGTCTGTGTTGATATAGGGCAATTCTAGGAAACAGATATCTATTGAGATGACCATGCACCACATTGATAAGGGCAGACTAGGCATGACTATCTTTGAGGCTTAAGCATAGCAGCACAATTGACTTAGCCAATGAAAGTTATATGTGCAATACCCTATCCACTGGGAAAAGTGATGAAGGAAGCTGTGTAGGGTTGTTCCTTGGAGAGACACTGTTTGGGGATGCAGAGCATCGGGGTGTTTGTTGTAAGGTACAAAAAGGGGGAAATTTTGTTGGCAAACCTGCCTGAACATATTGAAATGTATGACATATGTTCCTGAGCTTCCTATATGGCACCTTCCAAGGTCTATAGAAGTGGCTCTCACATATGATACAAGGCTGGCTTGAGGCAGGGTTCACATATGTAGATTTGTACTGGGGATATGATACGAACTCTTGATTCTGTGAAAGGCAGACTATTTGCTTGTCCATGTACAGTTTATGGCTACAATACTCTAAAACAGGTGGCCCAAGGGACATGGAGAGTGGAAGAATTTGAGCCCTCCCCAGATCTGAGACACTGGCAAGACTTTTGACAGGGTGGCCATGCAGATGGGCAGTGACCTTACTGTACTCTGATGTTTCACTGACATCCTATCCGAACACCTCAATGCTGTGAACTAGATGGTAATGGGTATTAGAATATACTAAGACATTGACTAGAAATCCTAGGCTTTGATTTACCCATTTTAAATTGTCATGAGTTCCCTTTAGGGTCCACTTAGATCTCCCTTATTTTAGCCTAACTGCATATTGTATGCTGCTTTGCATCGCACAAGTTGCACACAGCACGTTTGTGTTTGTGCCATATTATTATTATTTTAGAAATACGCTGTACATGTTTTTATTATTCAGTTCTCGTTTCTGGGACTCAGTCTGAACATTTCATACAAGGTCGAACAACACTGTGCCCTGTTTTTTCTGTGATTGGTTAGCAACCTAGATTGGCATTTAGACGGAACACAGAGGAACAGCTGCTGTTTCCATGTGAGGCACCTCTTGTCATAAACACAGAGACATGCCTTTTAAAAACACAAAGGAGTACTCTTGCAGAGGAGAACGGTCCAGGCACGGGTGAGCTATCTTTGTGCAACCCGAGATGCAGACCACCTAACTACAAATGCAAAGTATGGGAGCTGGTTCTAATCCCAGAGATCACTGATATATCACTGTGCTCACGTAATGAGGGTAGGCTTAGGCAGCTATATCATTCACCATGGTAGCACTTTTCATTGTTTACAGTTTACTTGTAATGCTGATTATTCTGCTCAGTTGTATGTTTTCTAATTGCAGCACAGTTGGTTCCTAATAGAGCACAATACTTTAGATAAATAGTGTAAACTTCCTTTGTGTCTTTCTTGTGTTTATTATAGACATGCATGAGTGAGAAAACGAAAGGTAACAATCTGTTTCCACGGTTCCCTTGGAACTAGAGATATGTGTTCTGGGGTGCCAATTTACCTGTTAGGTACAAGGTACAAGGTTAGGAGGGCAGGTAAGGCAGTATGAGCTTGTCGGATTTGGGCCCATAGGTACTGATGTGGTATGGTAACTCAGGCTCTACTTTCTGAAATCCTGTGGTCCCAGGCATAGTTCTGTTTCCAAACAGAATCCCTGCAACAAAATATCTACACCAGACATACTTGACTCTGACAAAATTGGCTTGTGGCCATTGAGGAACTTCTAATGCATGCCCCAGAAGTAGTTCTGCAAAGCGTACTTTTTCACATAATATGGAAATGCACAGACATCAGACAATTCTGGGAAAAGGTGCTCACACTTCTGCAGGAGTTGACAGATGAAAACTGGAACTTACCTAATCCAGGGATGTGTCTGTTGAGATGCATGGGCAGGACTAAAGGAACTAGGCAGTTCTGCAGATTTATAGGCCTGGGCGTGGTTATAGCCAAGAGAAATATTTTTGTGGGATGGAAATTGACTTAAAGATGTCTCTAGCAGAGTTGACGACCCTCAGAGCACAGTGACTAAGGGCTGAGGATAGAGGATAGAGGAAATATAACTGTATGGGAGTTGGTCATGACAGCGATGGCAGTGAAATTGAATGACTGACCTCCCTGAATGGTCCCCAGAAACACAGGAGTTGTAGACAAGATGTTGACCAAGTAATCTAAGGGTGCTTCAGACCTAAGGGAATGAAGGGGATGGACTCTAATTGATAGTAGGTTGTGAACCTGCATTCATAAAGACAACCAATGAGTTCCTTTCCCATTGCCATGTTGATAGACATAATGCTTCTGTAATATTTGGGACCTACAGCCAATTAGGGGAGGTTTATTATCATTGTTATACATTAGTGTTATAAAAAATAAAAGCTCTAAACAGAGGATCGGTGCATATTCATATATCCAAAAATGGTTTCTTACAGTATTTATTTTATTCGATAAAGCTGAAGATGAGCTTATGTATACTAAGGGGCATATTAGCAAGAAGAGGCGATAATCATCGCTAACCCTGCTTAGCGTGATTTTTTTTATCGCCGGCTATCGCTGGAATATATTGCCACGCTAACGCTGTATTAGCAACGATTAGCGCTATGGCGATGAATATTCCAGCAATAGCGGGGGAAATGGGCCAACATCGCTGAAAAACCAGCGATGTTGCATGGAGAAGGGAGAACACCTTGCTGATACGACCCTGTGGTCGTATCAGCATAATCCACCCTCCCATGTTAGGTATGGCTAACACCTGCTAATTGCAGGTGTTAAATAAATGGCGATGACCCCGGTTAGCGCGACTTTTCACGTCGCTAACTGGGGCCATAGCCACCTTGCTAATAGGCGATAGGCCTGTTAGCGAGTGTTTCCCAGGTTTGTTCGTCGGAACGCCCACTTTGCATGTCATTAGCGATAAATATCGCTGACATGCAAAGCAGTAAAAACGGGCGCTAATGCCAGCAAACTGTCGCTAACTGCTGTTAGAGACAGTTTGCTGATAGGGCGATATAAATATTGCCGCTTTAGCGGCAAAAAGTGCCGCTAAAGCGGCGATAGTGCCCTTGCTAATATGCCCCTAAGTGTTTATACCATTATGTAGAAAACAATTAATAAAGAGCTATATTGTAAAAAAAAAAACACAAAAAACACCAAAATACCAACCACATCAACAAATTTAAAGGTTATCCATTTGACTGTGTGTTCTGTTTGAATTATGTCCACCTTCACCTTACTGCTATATTCCTGGTCTTCTTTCAGAATAAAGGTGAAATGCTCACCAATACAAGGCTTACACTCTACAGCTTCTGCTTAGAACATCTAGAGAAGCCAGAGAAGCAACACGCAATCTGCAAAACTCGGAAAAGCAAAACCTTTCTCTACCCTCCCCAATACTTATGAGTATATCAAAATCCAAGCCTCACATTGCCTATAGTTAACTAAAATCATGGTACGCACACTAAAAATACCAAACTCAATTCATTTAATTGAATGAAGTTCAGACTACCAGTTTATAGAGTCATTATTTGGATAAAGAAATGGGATTAACCACAAAATAGGATTAGGAGCAAGCAGATACAAAATACTGGGTGGAGAGGGTTATTATCTATCAGCGATGAAGGGAAATAAGTGAGAGCAAGGGGAAATACAAATTTAAATGAAATCATAGAGGAGGCAGAAACCAAATAGCTCTTACCCAAGAAGGGTTTTTTGGAGTCATTGAGCATTTGACAGAGCAGGAGTCATAAAATGACAGGGATTCCAACCCACTCAACCTGTAGTTTTCTGGCTTATTTAGTGATGTGAGAATTGCAGTTCATCTACCAACGTCACAAACATTCAAGGATTTGGAAGGCCCATCCTATTCCAAATCCACAAAGCTGCTAGCCTTACACAGAGCCAGCTCAAGGAGGACTCCTAGGGGCAGATTTACAACTTCTGGCGCATCCCTGCAAATCAGCAGGGATGCGCCAGAATAGTTGAGACACGCAATTCTCTCCTTGCGCCACCACGGAAGCGCCGCAATTACAATGCGGCGCACCATGGCGCAAGGAAAGGCCGATGCGTGTCGCATCCTGTGGCGCAAGAGCGGCGCATTGCTGGAGTCGTGTCGCAAGCGCGACGCAACTCCAGCAATGCTCGTGGGCCGCCCATACCTAACGTGGTGCGCCACTCCTTACGCCTGCTTGAAGCAGGCGTAAGGATTCGTCGCAGCGGCGTCGGAAAAGTGACTCAGTGAAATCTTGTAGATTTCACTGCGTCACTCTTACGAGGCATTCCTTCGACGGAACGCCCACCCTGCGGAGGAACGCCCACATGAAACCTGACGCAGGTTTCATGTGGCGCAGGGCTTTACAGCGTGACGCATCTCCCTAGATGCGTCACGTTGTAAATAATGCGCAACGTGAGCGCATGGTTTACGTCGCCGCTGCGTCACAAAAGTGACGCAACGGCGGCGCAAAAGTGGCGCAACGGGCTTGTAAATATGCCCCCTAGTTTATAGATATCCCACAAAAAACGAAATTTAAAGTGCACCTGCAAGACATTTCACAAAGCAGACATACAGATCCTTCAAGAATGCAAGATTGTGAACTCCATCAATAAGAGATGTATCAGAACCAGATAAACATTCTCAACGCTTATGCAATAAGTCAGATAAAACACGTGATAGGAAGAAGCACACATTGGGGCATATTCTCAAGAACGTGCGATAACCACCGCAAGTATAGCTTAATGCAACCCTGCACATCGCAGTCCATCGTGTGAAAACAACGCCGTGTTAACGTGCTATTCCCAACACGGCGGTACCATGCGATAGTCACACGATAACGCGTCAAATGAACGTGTTCAAACCAACGCGACGCTGGAAAAACGCGAAACCCCAACGCGAAAATAGTAGCGATGACGCCAATAGCGATACAAAAATCTGCGCTAACCAGCGATAGGCCTGCAAATACCACGCGACATGCGGGAAAATGCACCATAAAAGCAGAGCAAAAAAAGGTGAGATGACAATGTACGAGCACAACCCCACATCCGTGACGTAGAACAAATGACCAATGGCCCGCATCAAACAGGCACCTCCTCACAGTCACAACGTACATTGACATGCAGCCTGCATGTGAACTACGCCAATGCCCAAACATGTATGGAACACACATTGAATCCGCATCCCCCCTCCACATTGCAGAGGGACAAGCAACCCCTCCTGCACACAGACGGGTCATGACCATGACCAATTCACCATGAAAGCGTGGACGAAGGCAGGGGCAGGGACTCCCGCCTACATACATGTTGCCCAAGTCGTGGGACCTGAGTCACAGGGGGCATCCCTGCATCATGGTGGCACATATCTGATCCCAAGAGGAGCACTGTTGTCACCTGTAGGACACAAATGGCAGCCAAAATGGAATGATACTGGACACACGTGAAACGCCTAGGAGTGGGACTCCCCACTAACTGCGACACACAGAACTGGCAGTCCGAATACGTGACACCCAAACAGGCACCCTGCACAGAGGTGACACACCCACCATCCATGAACCAATCATAAAACTTGCAGCAACACATGTCGCACACACACTTGTCTGAGTGATGTCCCAGAACAGATGAGTGACATGCACCCAGGGAATGTGTACTCAGAATGCATTTATTTGCAACCGTGCCTGTGGTCAATTAGTACTGTCCCATGATTGACAAGGACAGTCACAATGTGACGTGCTCATGTGAAGAAATTGCCAATGATGGTGTCCCTACGGGCTATCCCTGCTGCGGCTGCAGTGGGGTGTGGTCCATCTGCCTCATCCTCATCACCATCGTCAGGTGCATCTGGCACTGGTATCCATGGGGCCCTGCTGCGTACACATATGTTGTGCAACACACGACATGCAATGATCATCTCTTTATGAGGCTAGAGGTCAAAGTATACAAGTTACAAGTCAAATAGCACAGTAAAGTAGCACAATATACGATTAGCCCTAGGGGCGTACCAAACAATTTATTAAGAAAGTGGTATAAGAACCACGACTTAAGTAGACACAAGGCCTAGAGCCTGTAGAATCGCTGGGACCCCAAGGAACCACCCAAGGTAGTGACACAGGGGACCCACGGCGGCTGTGTGCAGTGTGTGAACACAGCTACGAGCTCCGTTAAAGTCTATGGGAAAGTCGCGGTAAGAGTTTTAGAGTTTAAGGACACTTAGAAATGGACTAGGACCAAACCCTCTTGGACTTAGACAGTTCTAGGGTCAACACCCACGGGAGCACCGGAGTAATCGAGTTACCTCACCCAGGGAAGCCGGGAGCATAGGTGTCAAATGGTGTCGGGTCGCGTCGTCGTTTTCAATAACAGTCTGCAGAGAAGTGCTGCTGCCGGGAAGATGCGAAGTGTCCGAAGAGATCCAAGCCTGGATCGAAGATGAGAAGAACCTGAAAGCAGAGGGGACAGAGTCTGGGTCACTTGCCAGTGACCAGGGGCACGATAGTCGATGTCTGGGCTGTACAGGAACCTCCCACCCGTGACGTCCAGGCACCTGAAACGTGACTTCAACACGCCAAATGTGCGTTCCACAATGCCCCTGGTGCGTCTGTGGGCCGCATTGTACTGCCTCTGGGCTTGTGTGTTCGGGGCTCGGAGGGGTGTCATCATCCAAGCGCAGAGTGCATACCCTTGGTCACCTGTGACAATGCAGAGAGACATGAGTCAGGAGTTGGTCCTGCATGATGTGTTTTCATGCTCACTGGTCCATTGGTGCGTGATATGTGTGACTCTGTGATTACTGCATGACATGTACTGCTTGTTGCAAATGAGTGGCATCAATGTGTATGACATAGCCTCACAGCTGCTCCACCCTCCCCACGAGAACATTCACTAGTGTGCGCAGCGCGGTTGCATCACTTGCACTCCTATGGCACACCATTGTCATGCCTGTCTGTGCATTTCCACAAGCCTGACAACGACACTGGGATGTTGTGCGTTGAAGGTGGAAGGACACGTGTGTGTAGGCCCATGGTAAGGGCAGGGCGGACATCGATGTAGAGACCATGCCTGGCTGAACTCGCCATGCGGTTGAGGGTAGACCTTTGGCTGATGCTGCGGAAATAGCCACACGCACAACAGTTGGCATGTCTGATCCCTGACCCCAAGCGGGCTTGCGCACCCTCATTTACCCCTCTGCCCAGCCCGTACTCCGGGGGCATGCTACATAGCAACATTATACATTGTGTGACGGGTGGCGCCGACACAACACCTGAGACACACGCATTAGTCACCCCCATGGCAAGGCCTAAACTTAACCACGCCCATTGCCACGTGTGGAATTAACACACCCATACGCCATACTGCTGTACGCCAGGCAAGCCCACTCCGCACACGCATACAGGGGGGACGTGACAAGATACATTTCCGAGATCTTCCCCACTTACTGGGGTCACATGGTTGCGTCCACTGTCCACAACACTACCACCACCAGCAGTATATGTCGACATGGATATGTCCGTGGTCTGCATACTGCAGTCTGTCCAGCACCTCCACGCCACACTTGGCATTGTGTGTATTTGCATTCATGGATCACTTGCCTCCTTCGCACATGCATGGTTCCCACCTCTCCCCACATACTGCCATTGTGTGGCTGAGGTGCCATGCCGTTGATGGCTCATGTACATGGCCAGCCCAGCTTGCCGCAGTACGTTGTGCTGTCGTGTGTGGTGTGTGGGCATGTTGCATGTGAGTATGTGACGTGAGCATTGCCAGAGTTGTGAGTTACATGTTTGTGGAGTTGAGGTGTGTGGTGTGTTCATTTGATACTTACCAACGAGCACTGCATTCCCATAGGTGCCAACCTGGAAGCGCCGGTTGATGATGGACTGTCGGAAGATGTATGAATCATGCACACTGCCTGGGTAGTTGGCGACGACGTTGGTGAAGAGTCCCCGGTGGTCCACTATTGCCTGCACATTGATGGAATGCGTGTGCTTTCTGTTGCGGTAATTGTGTGCAGTGTCGGCAGGGGGCACAAGTAGGACATGTGTGCAGTCAATTGCCCCAACACGTGTGGGAAGCCAGCTATGGCGTAGAAGCCTTGCTTGGTCTCCAGCTGTTCCTGTGCAGTGTGGGGGAAGTATAGGTACTGGGGTACCAAGCTGATGATGGCATCCAGGAAAGGTTTGAGGAACTTGGATAGGGCTGGCTGTGAGACTCCTCCGACTCTGGCGGTTGTTGGTTGGAATGTCCCAGAGGCCAACAGGTGCAGCACGGCCAGCAGCTTTGTCTGTGGTGGGATGTTGGTTGTCCGCTGTGTTGGTACCGTCAGCCTGTGGGCAGTGATGTTCAGGATGCGGAGGATGGTTGACCTTTTGAGTCTGTAGTGGGCAATGACATTCTCTGGTGTTAGGTCTGTGAGGCTGGTGCGGTTCCGGAAGGTCCGCTGTCTTTGTCTGCGCTGCCTCTGTGGTGGTCCAGGGGGGCGGGGGAGGGATCCGGGGGGGTGGCGGTCCTGGTGGTGGTGGGGGTGGGTGTTGTGGCCCTCTGGGGGCTCCGAGCTGCATGAGGAGTAGCTCCATGGCATCTGTTGTTCTTCAGGTGTGGCTGTGGGCTGGGCTCCCTTTTCTTGTGCAGGTTGTCGTCCGACTTTGCACCAGGTCAGAGCAGGTGTTAGTTTCCTGCTGCTAACGCGCCTTATCGCCTGTTTTGTGGTCTTATCGCCGATCGGGCTGGTCGTTGAGAATGTTGCGAAGTGGTGTTGTCGCGGATTTTTGCTCAGGAACGCCTACTCTGCATCTCATTAGCGATAGTTGCCGGGGTCATCTGTGGCAATGTTTTTTGCAGATGCTTTCGCAGGTGAACTGGTGTTATGGGCTGTTAGCACCAGCTTGTGAATGGGGCGATAGATTTATCGCGACTTTGGCTGCGGGAAAGTGCCGATAACTCGGCGTTAGCTCCTTGAGAATATGCCCCATTGTATGTTGGTAAAAGTTGTAAAGACTAAAACTCAGGTCTTACTGGCTTAAAATCAACTGTAAAAGTAACATGCGAATATATTGGTGTCGTAGAGTACAAAATCTGGGACATATCATCACAACATACAAGGTATCCGGAATGGAAATATTGTCACAATCACACGCTTGCAGCTCCGAATCTTTTATTCATCCCCTTTTAGAAAACATCAAATGGTGAAACAGATTTAACTTAAAAGAGGTCAGCAGCCGCACAGAGGTTTTAAAGGAACAATATTGCTTGAGGGGAAATGGATAGAGAGAGTGAATACATTTGACTGTCTCGGTATCTCTCTGTCCAGTACTAACTGCTGGGTAAATCAAGTCACAAAAAGCACTCGTATCCTAAAACAAAGGGCGGCAGCATTATTAAAATTCACAAATAATTCCTCTACCCACCCAGTCTGTCCGATTCTTTAAGGCTGGAGAGCCCAAGCTGTGGCTGCTGGTATCTATGGTGCAGAATTGTGGGGTCACGTTAGCCTAGATGCACTGGAAGTGGCAGAGAACAACTTCTTGAGAATGGTACTCAAAATTCCCCAAAGCACCCCTCTAGTCTTTAAACTTGACCTGGGCATTTGGCCCATCGTCCACCTAATTTGACTCAGACCAATTTTGTGTTGGCTCCGAGTCTGGTTAACCCCTGAATTGGTTAACTATAGAGAGGGCCTCCAAGATGTATTAGAAAGGTCCCAGGGTGAGATAAAGCTCCTGTGGCTGACCTTTGTGAAACAGACATGTTACTCACTAGACCTAGAAAAGTATTGGACAGATCCACGATAAATATCGTCTAACGAAATAAAAAACCTGAAGGCAATGCACTGGGATCAGATGGGGTCTGAATTAATTAGCCGGCCAGGCCTGGCCTGGGGAAACAGACGGAATCCTTTTTAGAAATTAAGCTATTCTCTCACTAAGAGAAATACATGGATGAAATTGACCCCCATTCACAAAATCACTATATAGCATATTTAGGTGGGGCACCTTACCTTTAGCATTTGTTACTTGTAAATGGAAAGCCAATCACGGAGGTACCAATTCCTGTCCTGCATGCGGAGAAGCATAGGAAATAACAGAACATATATTCTTCTTTTGTTTAAAATACTCTAAGCAGAGAAGGCTCTGGGTAGTTCCCCTGTGCCGTTTTCTTGGCGTCTGCCACTACAGGGTAGTAGCGAGAATCTGTAGAGCCAATGCATCCCCAATTTTAGTTTTTTCAATTGCTAAAGTTTTAGAGAGCATCTGTGCCATTCGGTGTAAAGTTTTTTACATCTTCTAAGTCTACACTACAGCCCAGCGCATCAGTAGAGGTTATTTAACTGCATCTCCAGAATAGTGCTGTATGATTTTATAGATCAGACCAGTGTTTTTATTATTGCTATGCTGTTTTTATGCTTTTTCTATATATAGCGCTATGACAGGATTGAAGTAATTTATTTGTACTGTATTATCATGGTTACTGCTTTTATGGTCTGTGACCGAAATAAAGTAAGTAAAGAAAAAGAACAGTTGGCAGCCTGCTATGGTGGCTGGACTTGCCCAAATTCAAATACGGTTTCATTCCGCTGACCGATTTTACCAAAATGAACTGCCGCATTGAGCGCTTGGTCAAAGCAATAGCTTCTCGCTCTGCTGCCACTCTGGAGTAAGCGGCCTGATTTAACCAAGCAATATCTTCTTTCACTATGCAGTCAGGGTCATTAAAGAGATCAGATCTACCCAGCTCAGTAAAATGTTTCCTAATATATGACAACCACAGAATTCGGGACACATAATCCAGAGTCATACAGTCCCAAACATTTGGGGGCATATTTACAAGCCCCTTGCGCCACTTTTGTGCCGCCGTTGCGTCACTTATGTGGCCGCAGCGGCGGCATAAAACATGCACCACGTTGCGCCAATATTTACAACGTGACGCATCTAGGGAGATGCGTCACGTTGCTCAAACCCTGCGCCACATGAAACCTGCGTCAGGTTTCATGTGGGCGTTCCGGCGCAGGGTGGGCGTTTCCTGCAGGTACGCCTCGTAAAAGTGACGCAGTGAAATCTACAAGATTTCACTGAGTCACTTTACGCCCATGCTGCGTCAAACCCTGCGCCTGCTTGAAGCAGGCGTAAGGATTGACGCAGCATGTTAGGCATAGGGCACCCGAGCCTTGCTGGAGCCGCGTCGCGCTTGCGGCGCGACTCCAGCAATGCGCCGCCTTTCCGTCGGGGGGATGCGACACGCATCTGCCCATCCGTGCGCCACGGCGCGCCGCATTGTAAATGCGGCGCATCGGCGGTGGCGCAAGGGCAAACTTGCGTGACGCATCTTCCCTGGCGCATCCCTGCTGATTTGCAGGGATGCGCCAGGGAACGAAAATATGCCCCTTAGTTTGTTAAGGTTTAATTTGTCCTTCAACCGAAGGGAAACCCATAATAAAAGGGGGAGGATAAGGAAAAAATCAAAGACATATCCTACCCCCAATTCTTCATGAACAATCTCACTAGGAATATTTTAAGGAACATTTAGAACACCTCTAATAAACAACAACCTGTAACAGTGAAATAGCCACATACCCCCAAATTCCACATCCAGAATTTGCCACGGGTATACATTTGGCATTATAAACATTGAGCAGTGCCTCAATATGTTTATGCCTAAGCCTTCTCGCCAATACTGGGAATGGCAATGTTAAAAAAGATGATGTTTTTCTTAAGCAATGGTAGGCAATTAACATGAGAGTCAAGCAAAATACCCAAATAAGTAAAATGCTCGACCCTAATGATAAGTTGACCCTTGACCCACTACTTTTAGATCTACTGTGTTTGGGGTTGCCCATCATCACATGGGATTTTTTATAGATCTTTGAGGGATCAAGGCCATACATATAACCGATGAAAAGATCCAGGAGACTCTGCAAACCCTTGGCTGTGCGTGCAACTAAGCTGCATATAAAAGTGCATGCAACAGACGACCACCCATGCACAGCACATCCCACCCATGTTCACTTAAAACTAATTCCAGACGATAGTTATAAAGGATAAAAAGAAAGGGGGCCAGGAGCGGCCAGTGCAGGTAAGAGCAGTGGGGCGGGTTGGTGGGAGTCAACAGTTGATGACGAGGAAAACTTAAATAAACAAAAAGAAAACCACTTATCTTGTGCTCGACACATAGCGGACTCGGCGATGCGGCGCGCACAAGGTAAGTGGTTTTCTGTTTTTTATTTAAATTTCCCTCGTTGTCAACTGTTGACTAATCCCTCTTACCTGCATGGGCTGTGCCTGGCCAGGACACAACCCTGGCAGACCCCTCTCTTCAAGCTAAAGTGCTGAGTGCATTCTCCATTTACACCGTACCTCCCTGAAGTGGTAAGGCATTTTGTAAATCACGCAGGAAGGCAACAATAGCAAGCTCTACCCCGATTGTCCTCATCTTGGCCCAGAACTTGGCTTTATTAACCTTGTCAAATACTGAGCTGAGGTCCATGAAGACCATGTGAATTGTGTCCCATTCGTCCTTGTTTATTTAGAGATTATTAGGTGTAAATTCAAATTTTGTTCTACATTTCCCTGCTCAGGTCTGAACCCATATTGAAACTCAGATAAAATGTTATGTTTGTTTGGCCATGTATGAGGTGATCCAAAACAGGGCTCTGTTTAGCTGGTACCGGGTATACCGGTGCTGTCATGTCTTTCCCTCTAGAAGGGTGGGATCATACTCCCACACCAGTTACTGGTGTGGGGGTATGATTCCAAGGTGCTTGACACCAAACACAACATGTTTCGTGCAGCCATCCCAAAGTTCGCATTTACCGCGAGGATATAATGCACTTAAGAGAATATGGTCAGGCTGCACCAAAGACAACCCCGGAGAGGAGATTCCGAGGGCTGCAGAGGGGCTCTGCTCATGCATGGGCACACTCTCACATATAACCAAGCACCCTGCCTTCAGGATTGATAAGGCCTGCCATAGGGGTGACTGATAGGTTTCTATGTGCAGTGATAGGTGAGATATAGTGACCTTTGATTTTGACCTCAGTATCCAACAAAGAGTTAGGACGATAACAGGCTGGGTCCCTTCTATTCCCATTTTTAAATATGAGGATAATCACAGATTGCCGCCAACTATTGGGAAGTGAACAGTGAACAGCTGCGTAAATATGCTGTGTCACTATTGGTACCAACAAATCCACTAGGGAGTGTCACAAATCCTCAGGAACCCCATCAAGACCAGGATCTTTTCCTGCTGGGAGGGACAAGATAGCTTTTCTGACCACTTCCCAATCAAAAATGATTCCTGAGGTCTCCTGACCACCAAAAGTCAGAGGTTCCAACCTCTCAATATAATATATTGCCTCAAAATGCTTTGTCCAAGCCTGGGGATGATAGTTAAGGCTTGCTCTGACACATGCTGGGCAACGGTACTCCTTGGTTCCTGATCAACCAAACCCACTCTCCCCGCCAACCACTTGTCCGATACAAGGTGACTCTCGAGCTGAGAGAGCCCCTCACGCCCTCTCGTCCTTACTCCTGACAGGCGATCCCCCCTCCCTCAGCCCTACATCCACCTCACCCGACCTGGCTTGAGACCTGGCATATGTCCTCCTCAGATCCCGGAACAGTCAAACCCTTCCTACCCTCATTTGATCTCCCCCGACATACAGGCTATTAGCCCGCCTGTCCTCACACATTTCCCTGCCCCTCTTTCCAAGCTCTCAGAATCATTCCAAATTAGCAATAACCAACCCCCCCGATTCTTAATCGTTCCACCTTAGACCTCCCGGGCTCCCCTTGTGGACTCACCTCTCTACCTGATCCCCCTACACATACAGTAACCCTTACCCAACCTTTAGACCTAGAGGCGCGACTCGATGATCTATCTCATCCAGTTGCACCTTCTTACTGCCGAACTTCAGGTCCTGAAAGCTCTTGACAGTCGTGCATCTCCCCTCGATCAACTCCTCTCCCTTGAAATTTGCCCGTAGAGCGTGGTATCCGGTCCTGTCCAATATCCTCTCCTCCGCACATTTAACACCTTACCCCTTCCTAACACAGACTCCCGGCCTAGAAGGACGAAGTCTGATCTTGCATATAAAGACATCAAGGATCTACTCTCCTTTTACTCCCTTAATCTGGCCACCGACAAGACTCCTCCCGGTCGAATTCAAGCCATTCACCCTAACCCGAACAGAGAACCCTGCTCAACCTCAGAGTCGTAAATAACGACAACCTCAAAAGAGTGAACATCACGCAGTCGCCTCCCCCACTCATGATCCAGCGGGTTACTAGCAACAAGCATTCATACACCGAATACTCACCTGGGCCCATTCATTCATACTACGCTAGCAATTTCCGCTGGTGGGTCAGTTGTACTCTTTATCAATATCCCTGCTACCAATTACTTTTCTGATTGAAGAGTAATGACTTACCAATGGACCCTTTGATAATTGGGAAGTTTAAAATGAGTGACATTCAATTAAAGTCATAATCCTGAAATAATCACTGAGTCAGGAAGTTTTAAAATGTTTATCTAAAGTTTTAGCAGAGTAAAATACAGAACCACATGATACTTAATCGTATATCAAGGGGTGGACAGTCAAAATATCGATTTTTAAATATCGAAGCACAGTTATATCGAGTTTTAAATATCGTAGGGACAAAATATCGAAGTCAAGAATATCTACAACCAGAATATCGAAGTTAAGGTAAGAAATATCGATGTTGCAAATATCGATGTTAGTAATATCGATAGTTAAATTATCGATGTTAATAATATCGATATTTATATGAGTGTTATGTATTTTAGTATGTATTTAATATGTATGTGTTCTATATTTTTTGTTAAGTATTGTACTGTTTTTTTAAATATATGTATACATTTTTTAGAAATTAGTAATTTTTTTTAAAGTAAATTTTGCGTTTTAGTACCGTAGCGGGTTGTGGGATTATAGGGGAATAGGGTGGGAAGTAATTTAATTATAGTAAATTAAATAATAATTTTTAGGAATTATTAATTGATTTTAATTAAATTTTGTGTTTTATTTCTGTAGCGGGTTGTGGGTTTATAGGGGAATAGGGTGGGAAGTAATTTAATTTTAATTAAGTAATTATACATTTTTAATTATTGTTATTAATAATTAATTTATTGTTAATTAATTATTAATTGGTAATTAATTATTATTAATTGATAATTATTTTATTTGCATTAATTTATTATTGGAGTGGGTTGTCTGTTTTTAGGGGAATAGGGTGGTAAGTAATTTATTTGTAATTAAGTAATTAATTAAGAAAAATTGAGTATTGATAATTAATGTTTTTGTTAATAAATTTTTAATTGGTTAATATTTTTCATTAAATATTATTTATTGGTATTGATATTTCTTTTGTTAATTCATTATTAATTGGTTATTAATTGTTATTAAATATTATTTATTGGTATTGAAAATTACTTTTTGTGTTAATTAATTATTAATTGGCTCTTAATTCTTAGGAAATATTATTTATTGGTATTGATATTAATTGGTTATTAATAGTTATTAAATATTATTTATTGGTATTGAAAATTAATTTTTTTGTTAATTAATTATTAATTGGCTCTTAATTTTTATTACATATTATTTATTGTTATTGATTTTTTTTTAAATGTAATTATTAATTGCAAATTAATTTTTATTAATTGATTAATTGGAAATTAATTTAATTGTGTGAAATTTTATGTGGAGTGTGTTGTGTGTTTATTGGGGAATAGGGTGGAAGTATTTAATATTATTAAAGTAATTATTATTTTTGATGTATTTGTAGGTTTTTTTTTCCCCTAAATTTATTAATAAATCATTATTTAATTACAATATTTATTTCATTTATATGTATGTTATTTTTAACATCTACGTTGTCCAACACTTTCCCTACTGTTGCACTCTCTGGAGTGGGAATAGTAATTTTTACCCCCACGCTATCCAACGCTTTCCCTACTGTTGCACTCTCTGGAGTGGGAATAGTAATTTTTAACCCTACGCTATCCAGCGCTTTCCCTACTGTTGCACTTACTGAAGTGGGAATAGTAATTTTACCCCTACGCTATCCAGCGCTTTCCCTACTATTGCACTCTCTGGAGTGGGAATAGTAATTTTTACCCCTACGCTATCCAGCGCTTTCCCTACTGTTGCACTCACTGGAGTGGGAATAGTAATTTTTACCCCTATGCTATCCAGCGCTTTCCCTACTGTTGCACTCTCTGGAGTGGGAATAGTAATTTTTACCCCTACGCTATCCAACCCTTTCCCTACTGTTGCACTCACTGGAGTGGGAATAGTAATTTTTACCCCTACGCTATCCAGCGCTTTCCCTACTGTTGCACTCTCTGTAGTGGGAATAGTAATTTTTACCCCTACGCTATCCAGCGCTTTCCCTACTGTTGCACTCTCTGGAGTGGGAATAGTAATTTTTACCCCTACGCTATCCAACGCTTTCTCTACTGTTGCACTATGTGGAGTAAGTATATATATATTAATTTATATGTATATGTTTAATTTATTTTAACATTTAATGTATTAGGGGGTCATTACGATGGCGGGCGGAAGCACAACCGCCGTGCTGGCGGATGCAAAAACCACCAGTTACCGCCGGCACGCAGCAGTCCACACGCCCGCCCAATTACGATGCGAAAAGTAGGCCAAACACCGCCGGCAAGCCAGCAACACCGTCCGCCATCAAAGTGCGTCCGTACACGTAGCGGCGCAGCACAATTGACACACACCGCCCGACGAAATCACGTCCCGCCCGGCGTATAAATTACGATGCCGCAAACAAATGGCTCCCACGGCTAAGAGATACTGTACGACAAACCGAAGCGGTAACACGGACGCCGAGCACGGACAACGAAGAAGCGGCTCCCCCGAGCATGAATCCAGCACTGCAGGCCCTCCCCATGCTCTTGCTGATGCACCACCAAGGACGCAACGTACCGCGGAGACGCAGGTAGGCACACACACAACAAGTGCACGCAAACAGCGCACACAGTGCAAGGGCGGAAAAAGCGGACAACCCCCCACCAGCGCGTGTACACTACACATCCACCATTGCATCCACATATGACACACAGGCCAAATCGTAACATCGCGTAACACATGTGTACACACCACCTGGGACTAGGAACCAACGACCCCGTCACGGCCCCAAAGCGGCGATGACGCCGCCACACATGCGCACAACGCAGAGGCCAACCGCAGCGCCATGCATGCGTCGCACACAGACACAGAGACACAACCAAGCAGCACACACATCAGCCCCACCCCGAACGCACATGACACGTGACAGGCCGTGCCACAGACATGTCCCCAACGCCCAATTCACGGACAACACCCAACGCCACACAACCGACGCACACATGTCAGTGAAGTCACGCAACAGCAGGACACACCCCAGTGTAACAAACATGGCGTAGCACACAGCGGCGGCAACACCAACTAGGAGAAGCAGGGCCCCTTCGGGAAGAGGAACGCCAGTACCACACTGAAACACCCATACCACCCTGCACATATGAACAAGACATATAAAACGGAACACCAAAGAGCCCGGGGACCGACAACAGGTGGCCCAAGAATAACATTCACACACAAGGCCCAACGCAGAGCGGAAAGGCAGCCTGCCGCCCACACAAGGGAGAGCAGACAGCACTGAATGACCTTCCATTCCAACTCCGAAACCACAGCCCTACGAAAGAAGCCGGTGAATACAGCCATTGTCCAAGAAAAGACCAACACAGGCATGCCGAGGAGACCGACCACAGGGCAGATAGCGCATATCACAGAAGCACACAACGGACGGGGAAGAAAAAAGAAAACACTCCCCCATGTCGGCCACATGCAAGTTAATTGGAAGGAGTCACACATCACTGACCTTGAACTGTCTGAGAAGCATGTGGGATGAGGGCCCGTGTCCTCCGCACAAGCCAACAGAACACAAGTCATGTCTCCCTACGACTACACAGAGCTCACAGCAACCTCGGAGCGTGCACATTGCAGACTGCACACACAGCCGGAGCACGCCACCACAACGCACCGCTGCGAAATGGCAACCGCAACACACCTACCCAACTACGCCGGACAGCTCAAGCTGTACAAAACCAACCTGATACATACATTGGGATGCGATCTCCTGTCCCTGCTGAACGTAAGTTACCGACTGACTTACCGCATCACATTGTTCAGCTGCGTCATGCCCGTCTTCTACTGTCGGAGGTGTCCCTACCAGCATCCCGTGGAGATGTGCCTCTCCAACCCGGCATGTCTAAAGGCGGACCTGCTACCACTACTCCTCCCTCTGGACGCACACGACAGGGCCTGCTCTGCCTATGGGGGCATGGCGTATGTGGCCAACATCGCACCCGCACTGAAATGGGACCACTGTGCCTCCACACGACGGATCATCGAGAACAGCTACATCGAATGTCACCCAGCATGCCCCATCATGGTCCTCCAAGGGACAACTTACGAACAACACCTTGACAGCCACCATCCGCTACATTGGCTGGCAAACATGTACACCACCAATGACATGGAAGCCCTGCTGGACGGCATCGCATACCTGACAACCTGTAAATTCGTCGGACCACAACGCAGGTTCCCCGATTGACCTATGATGTCCAACCCCGCACCCATGCTTAGCTTCCGCACGGACTGGCCAGTCACCACCACAACAGCCATACCAAACGACCGGCAACTGTTACCACACCATCAACGACATCGCCATGACATCGGATATGACCGGGACATGCACACTGTTCCCCATCACATCCAGGAACACCGCATGCATCGTGGGAGGCAGTGGCATGGGGTCTGTGTATCGCACCCACATGGACGGAACTGCACGAACAACCAGGACACGACATGGATCCAGCGCCCATGGACACACACACCGCTCAGTGGACATGAATAGGTCGCCTGGAGTCTGTGGGTGCTGCACCCCTCCCACCCCCGCCCCGGGAATCCCATACCAGGACCTTTGCATGGACGACAAGTGCATACAACAACAACACGACCCCAGTGACTGTGACATGTCCAGTAACCACCACATTGCAACAACAAGTGGCACGCCGCTGCATGCACGCAAGCACATGCCCTGATGTCATCTCACATGCACGCGTGCATGAGGAACAACCGCAGCAAACCTGTCACATGGAACTGAGATGGACTGTGCCCATGATGCCAAGCGGTCTGGTAGGCTACATGTATACCGTCTGTGTCAAAGTCCGCAGCTCCGCAGCTATACGTAAATGTACATTAGCACAGCCTTGGCCAAGCAGATGTAACTCTGAAGCCCACATCCCACATGCAACAGCCAATCACATGTAACCCCACACCCTATCCCATTTGCAATCATGCTCAGTATATCCTCAACATGTATTCCGCTGCCAGTAGTGTCCACTATACTGCATCACAGAGGACAGAAGACTCAATATAATGTTTGAAACCAAAACTGTCTCCGCTGACTCATTTCACAAGTACGAATGAGAGAGGATGAGAGTATGTGAAGTACACGGCAGTCGTGACATGACCATGTAGTCCACTGGTATTGGATGTCAACGCAAATGAGTAGCACAACTGTGGAAGACACACATGTGTCGTGTGAAGTCGTATGGACGCAGTGCTCAGGTGGGTGGGTGTGACGGGTAGATGCGCACATGCCAAGTTGGAGCACGCCGTGTTGGGAGGGGTCATGAACAGTACACCACCGCTTCCCTGGGCATTGTGAGAGGACACCTGTCGGGGGGGAGTGAACACGTGTGTGCACAGCAGCCGGGCACACGTACAAAGCGGTACCAGGCGCACCTCAGCCCACCCTCTGTGGACAAGCTGGATCCTGTTATGCGCCCGCCATGCCCCTTGACAAGGCACACACAGCCCCAGTCGACCAGGTGTAACCCCAACATAGTCAATCCGCACAGGCGATACAGGGCACGGGATGGCAGTGGAGCATGGTGTGTGAGAGGTCTCCTCGCGCTCCTCCTGGTCATATCACGCAGGCAATAGAACCTCAACGTCTAGCATGGCACAAGTCAGATGGAAGTGTAGGGGGACGCACCACAGCACGAGCAGCACTGACGTCACGGGAGGTGGCTCGCACCATCCCATCCATTGCCCATCATACCAACCACGACACATGCCATTGCGACTAAGTGCAAGCGCGTGCGCCACCACCCCCGAGCCCTCCCCAGAGAGGCCAAAGAGTGAATGTGTGGGCCATCAGTCACAGACGGACGCGGCCTGGCCGCAAGGGCAGCCACAGCCACTGGGTGTCGCAGGTGGCGGATCCGGAAGGCGAAGACTGTGATGCATAGTCCATGCAGGCCGGGTCTCCATTTGGGGCACCACGCAGGTGGACGGCGTCCCGTAACACATCATACCCTGAGACAGCCCACTTGTGCAACTGGACCCACACATACACTCCTTGCCCTCTCTGGTGCGAGCTTGGGGCTGCCTGTGCAAGCGCTAGCCTCGCAGGTGCACATGCATATTGGGGGAGCGAGGGGAGGACATGAGGGCTGGGGCGAAGATGACTGTATCACTGTCAGTGAGTACAAGGGATGACCCAGATGTGGAAAGGAAGAGACGTGTCCCGTGTGTACTGCAACTAGTCGCCAATCCAACTACCCCCCCATGTCCGGAATGTAAGCCCGCACCTAGGCCCGCACCTAGGCCCGCCCATCCGCCACATCGAATATACCACCAGCACGACAACCTTCCCATTCGAAACACTGACTGGGGGTGGCGACCAGTGAACAATCATGTGTAGCCTACCCACGCGTACATGTGGGCCCTCCATGATCCATGTCACCTGCGGCAAAGTCATGACATGCGCAATGTGGGAAGTGAGGAGAGCTGTCCGCCCCACGCACAGAAGGTGCATCAGCTCCACAGACCCAGCAGCGAGTCCAGCAGGGGTCACATGTGCAGGGGCAGCTGTGCCTGGTGTGAAGGCACATGCATATAGACAGCACATCGACCAATGTGTAGTCTGCCCACATCTACAGTCCATCATCATGCGGACATAGGAATTGAACACAGGGCAACACATCTTAGTGGGTGCACCCACCGTGACCAACAATGCGCAATCATCGACGTACCCGCCCTGTGCATGGCCCCCCACCCAACGGAGGCACATCCAGTGCCACCATCCCACACACACAAGCCTTCCACGGAACATGCTGTGTCCAATGGTCAGTACAGAGTCAGCGCCCATCTGGTGGATCCTGAACAGGAGACACATGCACACACATGCCAGCTCCCACTATGTACGTCTGCCACCTGGCACGTGCAATGTAACCTCTCACCTGTGACGTGTGACTGCAAGCACACAGCCGTCTTGGCATGGGGCTGTCAATGTGGACACCTGTCAATGTTTCGGGAGGTGTGATCCGTACAGTGCTGTACATAGGGTGCAGTGCTGACACCTACTACTGTCTCATATCCCCTCGTGCCACAGGTCCCACTTGTTTTGGCCGCTCAGCCTGTGCCCACATCGTCGTCGTCGTGTGCCATACTCATCCAGCCTCGGAAGCAGTTCCATGCTCAGCAGACATTCATGTTGCCGTGGCGTTGCCGCTTGACGAATATGCAGTCAGTCCCCATCAGCACGCCCCGCAAGTCATTGGGGCCTAGATCCCCATGTGCATGCACATGGCAGTGGTTTGTATCACTAGCCATTGCCATTGTTGGGAGACCTGTGTAAGTGTATTGTGGCCGTGCCGTCCCAGCTTGACAGCTGGGCTGTGGCTCATGTGCCTGCTCAGTCATGTCAGTGATGTGTATGCGAAATTGCTATGTGTTGTGTTGCTTTGACATGTGTCCACTGCCATTTTCCCTAGGCGGAGACCGAACATTGACCGCCCATACCAATTGCTGGCGGACATGGACGATACAGAGGTCATTAGGAAGTTTCGGCTGGACAGGCCAACCCTGCATCGACTGTGTGCCATGTTGGAACCCCATCTCCGTCCCCGCAGGGTGTATCCGACAGCTGTCACCCCCACGGCTAAGGTGATGGCCGCCATGCATTTCTTCGCCACTGGGTCATTCCAGCACACAGTGGGCAGTGGAGGAGGGATGTCCCAGCCCATGTTCAGCAAGGTGCTGAGGGATGTACTGGCAGCCATGATGCTGTACCGAAACAGGTACATCCGCTTCCCCAGGGCTCGTGAATTGGCGGCAGTGAAGGGTGCATTCTATGCCCTTGGCAGAATCCCACACGTCGTTGGAGCCATTGACTGCACACATGTTGGCCTTGTTCCACCACAGGCCACTGAGCACCTGTACCGCAACAGGAAGCACACGCACTCCCTGAATGTGCAAGTGGTGTGCCTTGCGGACATGGTGATCACCCACGTGTGTGCAAAGTTCCCAGGCTCGGCCCATGACGCACACATAATGCGCAACAGCATCTTGCCACGACTGATGTCCAATCTGCAACAGGATCGTGGCTGTATTGTCGGTGAGTATGTGGAGTGGTGTAGCGTGCTGGCTGTGCGATGCTGTCCCCTGTCCAGTTGGAATAGCAACGGTTCTCTGTGTCCCTCACACCCAGGTGACTCTGCGTACCCGAATGGGGCATGGCTGCTCAGTCCATTGAGGAATCCTCGCACCCCAGCAGACGATCGCTACAATGAGGCACATGGGAGGACCAGACGTGTGGTCGAGCGTACCTTTGGCCTCCTCAAGTCCAGGTTCAGGTGCCTGGACCGCACCGAGGGTGCGCTGGCGTACTCCCCACAGAAGGTGTGCCAGATAGTGGTGGCGTGCTGCATGCTGCACAATCTGGCCATTCGGAAGCAGATCCCCCTCATCGTGGATGACGGAGATCAACCAGGGCCCCAGCCCGCAGACCAGGACAGCTCGAGTGAGGAGGACAGCGGAGAGGAGGAAGCTGGTAATGTGCGGCAGCAGCTCATCGCCCACTACTTCACTTGACGGTGAGTGTCCATGTACGCCGGCTGATGTGGCTGTATCTGTGCAGGTGTGTGTGTGCTGTGTCAGGGTGGCCGTTTGTTCACTGCGTGCTGTGTGTCAACGCTCCATGGCCAGGGTAGTATGCCACTGTTGGTGGCTGTGGCATTGTGCCCTATTGCTCTGTGCGATGTGTGTACATTGCTTGTAGTTGTTGACATGTACTGTGTGATGGGTGTGTGACACACTCATTGAATGTGCTCCTGTTCTGTCTCCCACCCCTAGGTCCCTACAGGCCCTCCGGTTCCATTGCCATGCCACGCATCAGGTGCCTTTCCGCCCAAGGTGGCCGTTGTATTCCGTACAAATAAAACACAGGGCACAAACAGCAGTTTGTGTAAGAGGTGCATTTATTTCAAACTGTGACATGTGATTGTGTGTAAGGTGATGACAAAAGTGGTGCGTGCAGTGACAATGAGCTGTCGGTCATGGCTGCGTGATGCTCAGGGTGTACCCACTGGTTCCATGTCCATGGTCCAACAGACACATGCCATCCAGATGGCTGTGTGGAGTGGGATCGTAGTCCAAGTCAATGCAGTGGGTGGTCAAGGAAGGCTGGCTGGCTGCCTCACTTGCGTCTGGAGCGTGCGTAGTCCTCCCGGGAGATCTGTTTGTACTTCGGACGGCCCCTTCCACGTTTGGGAGGGGGGGTGTGTGGTGGCGACCTGCTGGTGGGGGGTGAGGTGTGCTCACTGGCTGTGGACGCAGGGGAACTGGACACTGCTGCTCGACCCTGCACCCCGGCAGGTGGTGGCGGTGGTGGAGCTGCTGTCCCTGGCTGTGACCTCACCACCAGCTGGCCCATGAGGTCCACGAGTTGGCCCATACGGGCGTCCATGGACCTCAGCACCCCCAGCACCTCCCGCGTGTCTGAAGCAGACCTGGCCCATTGTCCTTGGGCCTCTTCATAGGCCCCAAGGACTCTGGCCATTTGAGGCAGGGCATGGCTCCCAGGGGAGACTTGCGTTTCCCTGACCCTGCTCCTCCTACCGGTACTGCTGCCACCGGCCTGCCCACTAGCCACATTGCTCACCACGGTCCTCGCTGTGGCTCCCAGGGTGGATCCAGTCGGCCGGGCCACCACCTGCGCTGGGGCTGGTGCCAGCGAAGACGTGGTGGTGGTGGCGGCGGTGGTGGTCGGTGCGGCGATGGTGGCGGTTGCGGCAGTGGTAGTGGCCGCAATGACCGTGGGTGTGGCCGCAATGACCGTGGGTGTGGCCGCAATGTCCGTGGGTGTGGCCGCAACGACAGTGGCAGCAGGGGGCTGGGAATGTTCAGCAGCCCTGGATGATGAGTTGGTGGGTAGGAGGGGTCCTGGGGAGCGGCTGGGCCCTGCCACACCAGATGGGCCTGCTTGGTGGTCCGTGTCCGAAGAGGAGGACAGATCCTCCACATCCGTGTGTCCTCGTTGGGGGCTTGTAGGCTGGCTGTGCTGGCTGCTGGCTCCATCCCCAGCATCCAGCAGTTCGTCACCTGTGGAGAGAATGAGATTTGTTATTGTGTTGCACCTTGCGAAGTATGTATTTGTCGTCTGACATTAACAGTTCGTGCAATCTCGTACATGGGTTTCCCGGAGGCGTGTGTGTGGCTGTACCATTTGTAGTTGTGTGTGCTTGGCAATGGGACTGTGTGCTGTGCACATGTGGCATGGGACGGATTGGCCATGCCGATGGGTGTGTTGCTGTGCCCCTACTTATTGTGACTCTGGTGTATGCGGGCTCCTGGCCCATCCTGGGTCTGGTTTGTACTTTGCTTTTGGGGTTCAAATGGAACGCTTAGGAACGCATATGGCAACATGTGGGCCATGCCCCAGATTCGCATTTGGGAGGGAATATGCTTTTGGGGTTCAAATGGAACGCTTAGGAACGCATATGGCAACATGGGGGCCATGCCCCAGATTCGCATTTGGGAGGGAATATGCTTTTGGGGTTCAAATGGAATGCTTAGGAACGCATATGGCAACATGGGGGCCATGCCCCAGATTCGCATTTGGGATGGAATATGCTTTTGGGGTTCAAATGGAACGCTTAGGAACGCATATGGCAACATGGGGGCCATGCCCCAGATTCGCATTTGGGAGGGAATATGCTTTTGGGGTACATGCTGTGAGCCATGGGTGCCGAACGTGACATGTGTTGTGGCAGCATGACAGTGCATGGTCTGAGGTGTGTGCATGCCTGACATGGCCTGCATATTTGCTGTCTGTTGTGATTACTGGACATGGCATTGGACGCATCGTTGTGAGTGAGTGTTGGTTGTGTGCCAGCCAACGTATTGCAGTTGTCCCATCTCCTTGGTGTGCGTGCTGCCCTGTGCCATGTGCATCACTGCAGTGCTCGGCGGGGGTGTGGCCCATGTTGTGTGTTGTTGCTCACAGTGTGGCGTGCGCTTCATTGACTTCTGGCACATGGTTGGTCATGGGCATGTATCTTAGCGTGACTGCTGTATGTGTGGCAGCTGTGCGGATGACATGCCTTTCATGAGACTGGGGCTGACGGATGGGATGGATGGTATGTTGTATGTGCATGGTGTGTCTGTGTGTTTGATGGGTTCAGTGGTGTTCGTGTGCATTTATGTTGTTCCGCTCTGTTGCGTCTAGTGTTGTTTGTCTTACATAGGCGTAGTTGTGGGGTGTGTGGTTGACAGGCAGTAGGGGCTACATGGACAGGACTTCAATGGTGTTTCGGTTGTGTGTGATGAGTTGCACAGTGGCTGCCGTGTGGTACTATATTCAGTGTGGCTTGTGCATGCAGACGTGGCTCCTTGGGTGTTGCTGTGTCTGTGATGGGTCATGTGAGGTGTGAGTCTGTGGTTCATGTCCGTGTGCACATTGTTCACTTGTTCGTGACGGTGGGCGGTGCTGCGTGTTCGTCTGCTACGTGACATGTCCCATGTGTTGGTCGTGTTACGGTCCTCATGCCTCCAGTAATCCAGCCCTGTCCAGTTTCCCACCTGCAGGTTGTTCGGGCGTGCACTGTACTGGATGCCACATGGTTCTAAGCGGGGGTGCTCCATGTTGCAGGTCTGTGGGGGTGGGGGGGTGTTGTGGGTCGTGGTGGTGGCTGGACACCCACTGACACCGATTGTTGTGGACCGTGATGTCTACCTTTCGGCTGTCGGTGTGCACTGCGGTGGCTGACACGTGGCTGTGGGGTGTGGGGGATGCTCCTCCTTGCTGTGCTGTGGGACTAGGGGCCTGGTGTGTGTTGTACTTGGGCTGTCCACCCTCCCACCCACTGCACTTTGTGTTCCTGCCACTTACCTGTTACTTGTCGGTTAGTGCAGCTATGGCGGACACATGGGTGTGGTGGGTGCTCGTTGTGGCGCTTCTGGCATACTTGGGGACCTGTTGGTGGTTACGTGGCTGGCTGAGTGTACACATGTCCCCACGTATCTTACAGTTGTTCGGTTTGGGCTGTGTGTGGTGGTGTCTGTTGCATGTGTGTGTGATGTGTTGTGTATTGTGTGCTGGACATGGGGGTGTTTGTCCCTGGGAGCTGTGGCATGGTGGTAGTGCATGTGAGTACATAGCGGTGTGCTGGTATACATTAGTTTGTACTTACCAGCCTCCACTCCCCCTGCTAATCCGGCGAGGATCTCCGGATGTATAATGACTCGCACCTTCTCCTCCCACGCTTTGAAGGTCTTGAAGAGCGCGGGATTCCCTCCGCCAGTGACGGCAGCCAGCTCTCTGTTCTTGTTCTCCTTCTTCTTGACCAGGCTCTTGACGTCATTCCACCGTTTGTTGATTTCAACTCTGTTCCTGGGCAGGGTCCCGACTGCATTGACCTGGTCTACGATCCGGTTCCACATTCTGTTTCTGGTGGCTAGTGGTGTGTGCTGGACCAGGTTCCCATAGATTTGTGGGTGCACCTTGATAATCTCGTCGACCATGACCGTCAGCTCCATGGGCGTGAACTTGGGCATTCTTTGTGGTGCCATGGTGTTTGTGGTGCTGGTGCGGTGTGTGTTGTGTAATGTGCAGGGGGTTTGTGGTGCCGGTGTTTGGTGGTGGTGGTGGTGGTGGTGGTTGTGATGTGTGCGTTTCTGTGGTGTGCTGCTGTCCTTGCTGTGTCACTGTGTCCTCTCCTCTCCTCTCTAGTTTGCAATGTTGCAAGGGGTTGTGGTCTGTGGGAGTGCTGCTTTTGTACTTACCTATGTGGGTGTGTCCTCATGGTCTGTTGTTTTCAGGTGTGTTGTGTCTGGTGTTCTGGCCTTTGTAGTTTTTGTTTGTCCAGGGGGGTGTTTTCGGGATGTGTACTGTGCTTGTGTATTTGTGCGTGCCTTGCTGTGTGGACTTGTTGGCCATGTTGTGTGCGATTGTTTTTGTCAGCGGATGGTTTCTGTGCAGGGACGTGGGCGCCATGGCTTCTGCCGTGTCGATTCTCATCGGCGTTGTTTGCGCTGGCGGGCGGTATATTTGTAGTTTTCCCGCGCTCATGGCGGTGCGATCGTAATCTCACGTGCGGTGTGTCGGCCGTGAGGGCGGGCGGTTTTGTGTTGTCGTGCGTGTTTCCGTCCGTGGCGGGCGGTTTGACTCCGACTCGGACGATGGCGGGCGGTATCTTGTGTGATTTTTCCGCCGATGGCGGTTTTCGGTTTGTGTAATCGTAATGGCGTGGTCGGTGTTCAGACGGTGTGTGCGGGCGGATTTTTGCCGCTTCCATGCCTGGCGGATTATTTTACGCCGGGTATCGTAATGGGCCCCTTAGTTATTATTTTTAAATATCTTTTAATATTTTTAACTATATTTCTTTTAATTATATGTATTATTTACTTAATTTTACATTATTATTAAAACATTTAAAAAAACGATATTTTTAACTTCGATATTTTTGACAACTATATATTTTTTTCGATATTTTTGTACTTACCTTTATGTAGATTGGACTTCGATATTTTTGACTTCTATATTTCTGTGTCGATATTTTTGCAGGTCGATTTTCTGTCCGTCGATATTCTGTCATACATTCATATCAAGGATGAAGCATAATAATCAATTATCGATCAATGACGGTTCCTTAGAAAGAAGAAGATAGAGACAGCAGCACAGCTAAAGGTTGCATTTATATTTACCTAAAGGTGCGAGAAACCAAACCCCTTGGCCAAGAAGTTGGAACAGATCGGTCCCAGGAAGGATGAAGACCAAAGACCTCCAGACCAGGTTCAGGACAGGTGACCTCTCTATCAACGACGCCTGCGTCGTTCCCCTCTCTGACACTTCGCTCCTCCTCGAGTTCTTCCGTGTCTTCCTTCTAATGGATTCCGCCGCCCCCACCTCAGGACCTCTCTGGACAGCGGTTCAGTCTGCAATCGATCAGCTCGTCGAGCACCAAACCCTGATCTCGAATTAACTAATTAGCTAATTCTATATCTATTATACCCTTCTATAGCCAGGTACCTCCCATTAATGTTTCCAAATTATGGGCCCACTACTTCTGATTGGACGGGGACAAGGGGGTTGATCCTCACACCATGTCAATTTAGTTCAATTTCTTTAAGCCCATTGTTTTAAAATACCGCCCATCACAATTAATACATTTGCTTTATTTCCCACCCGTTTCCCATTGATTCCGTAATACATTTTGTATACATTTGTTTCGACTTCAGGTACATTTCAGATGAACTTGTGAACCAGGCTTTGCGACCTTGGAGGGCTTCCAAGTTGACTTCATCGCTTCCTCTGGTCAGCCTTGCAGGGCGCATGTGCAGAGCCAATGTCTCTTGAGCTGCAGTTCAACCAACCCAGGCCCATTTATGAACTAACAAAAGTCAAAGAAGAAAATATTAAAATCACAAATAAATGTTTTCACTGTATACCCACTTTGTCTACTCTATTCCCATTTATTTATAAATCTATCCCGCATTAATAGCATTAGAATACCACAGTTTTAATTGCAGCATATGCGCAAGCTTTAGCACGTGAAAACATTAAGCAGCCATTTTAATACACACTGCGCAGAAGCAAAGATTTCCCTCCAAGCAAAGAAAGACGTCATACCACGTGATATGGTTGACACATGCGCAATGAAATACCCGCGCTTAGCGGCCATTTTAGATTTAGACAAGCGTTACTTATTAGTTTTAAACACATAGGTAAGCTTCACTCGTATAGTGTTCATGTGTGCATTTGTTAATAGAGACATTACAAAGTTTAATACATTAATACTGTGAGAGGATTGCTTACGAGCAAGTCTCATTTTGAGTTCTTGCTCCATCAATCCCCTCTCTGATGGCGTTTCTGAGCCATCAAAATACTACCCACAACCAGATGCCAACTTTTAGCATAAAATTGTCTTAGCTTCATTTTTACACTTTCTATTTTTATCATCTCCTTTCAGTTTCTTGTATAATTCACTCTTCAGATCTTCTAGTTCAATTTCATCAAATTTTCGTTTCTTTCCTTTTCCTGTCACTTTATACGTCTCATTCCTTCTACAACATTTGCACCATATTATTATTGACAGTACTATTATTGCTATCCCTGCTAAGGGTACTAATATTTGACCTATAAGTCCTTTCCCTACATTAGCAAACCAGGTACCAATTGACGCTATACTATTCGTCAATCTTTCCCATACACTATCAACTTCCAGTGGTTTTAGTTCATTCTCAAGTTTTGTTATATTCTGTATATACGTTCCAATTTCTGCACTTTTGTCAGGTATGTACGTGCAACAATGTTTCGTTTTCAATAATTTACAGACTCCGCCCTCTTTTGCCAATATTATATCAAGAGCAAGTCGATTTTGCATAACCATTGATCTAATCGCAACCATCTCCGCATTAATCATTAGAAATCCTCCAGCAGTGTCCGTTGATAAGCGATCAACCACTGTAGATAATTTACATATTTTCCTTGAGTTCAGAATTATTCCCACTGAAGGTATCAATGCACCAAATATATCACCTACAATTTCCGAAAAACTAGCTCTTTTACTACGTGTGATTTCACTATTATTTTCATTGCTCCCAGTGTTCCTCTTTACGTGGTATATTTTTGGAAAAACTATTCCAAAATAACAACTTCCATACCACCGTGCAGGAAGCCTAAAGTAAGCCTTATTCCCACACACATAATAGATTCCAGGAAAAACTGAATCTGTTCCTCCTTTTAGTCCCCAACCTCCAAGAATTAAGAAATTATGTTCACATTCACTGGTACCGATGAAAATATTGTTATACTCAGTCTTTAACCTATGTAGACAAATTTTCCCTGTCTTTACAAAATCCAGAGCCATAGCAGCTTGAGCCTTGCCAGGTGTATAACTACCCTCTTTCTCAGCCCAAGGTGGCAGATGAGCCTTATGCTCTGATGCTTTCTTTTGGAAATCTTGTCTTCTATTTTCTACTAAATTCAAAAATATCTTTTCTTCTTCATGTAACGAACATGTTAGATTGCTTCTATGTGCATGTGTTATATCTATCGATTTCATTGTTAAAAAAATTCTCCCATAAACTGTGCATCTTGACTACTAAGCACTGGATTCATATTCTTTCGAATCGGAACCTCAGAAAATATCACATCTATATCTGACTAATAATACTGAAGTCTCCCTGTTCTATAAAATAAACTAGTTAATACACTACATGATATGCCATAAGTTAATGGTAAATGATGATATGTTAATCCTTCTGCTACTGATTCGGGTAACTTCATACAGACATAACAATTACTAACTTTCATGGTATCTACATATTGAAACAATAATTTTGTGAAAACATTCAAACTAGTGTCGTTATCTGTTACCTCGTGATGAAACTCTGGTTCATCTTCTGCCTTTAATTCTACTCTATTACTTCTCAAGTTATCTACCCTTCCCTTCGTTTCATTGTTAATCTTTTTATCCATTATCAGAAGGTAAGGAATTTCTACGATCACAACTAACCATACTATAAGCACCACTACCAGACTACATATGCATATAGCACAGCATCTTTTACAACATTTCCGTTTCGGTCTCCCAGAAACTCTGTCGTCAGGCATTTTGACAAGGAAGATTTCTCTTCTTATCTTTTCTTTCAAGACCTAGGGGCCGATTCCGATTCAGGCCGAAAATCTCCCCGACCGAGCCGGACCCGGAGAGATTTCCGACCGAATCGAACCCTAGCAGTCCGACCGAACGAGTACGATGCGTTCGCATGCAATCGGACTCGATTCGGTCGGACTCCCATTGAAGTCAATGGGAGCCGGTCGTACAACGCGTACGCGGGCTCCCATTGACTCAATGGGTGCGAGGCGAACAAGGGCGCCCCCTACAGCGGGTACGCGTCGAAGTGACTCACGCCGTACAAGCACAGGTAGGGGGGACCCATGGGTCCCCCCTGAGTGTGACTCGCGTGGCTACGCGTACAGGGGGGTCCGACACAGACCCCCAAAGTGCGGCTCCGACTGCTCTTTGGAGCCGGACTGCGCGAGTCGGTCGGACTGCTCGAGGCGCGCATCGTACTTACCGGGGAACGTCTCCATTGCGCAGTGCGAGTCATGTCCGTGCGAGTCGGTCGGTGCGGTTGGGTCCCGCGAACGAGTCGGTCGGCGATTTCGCGAGCGCTCGCATCGTACTCGCTCGCCCGGACGCACGTCCGAATCGGTCGGGAAAGAGGGCTCCGAATCGGATCCGGTTAAGCCGAATCCGATTCGGAGCCCTACCGGCCGAGATCGGAATCGGCCCCTTAATGTTTATCAAGGTGGTTTTATTTCTTTCTCATAAGTCAGTTCCGCACTTGTTCCTTCGTCACCACTTTCACTTGACTCTGAACTCTCGTAGTCTTCAAGGATTATATAAGTCCAATCAGGACCTTTAAATTTATTGTTCACAAGTTTCAGTCTTTTGCTTTTTCGTTTTTCAGTTCCACTTGTTTGTCCAGTTAGGCTTGTTACTTCATTTACTTGTTCTGGATCTTCACTTCTGGTTTCTATATGGTATTTCACTCTTTTAATGACACTAGGCCAATGATCACCTTTTCTGACCTTCTTTGTTTGCACTGTCTCTTCGCTTCTTATTTCTTCTTCAGAAATTCTTTTATTTTCAAGTTGTGGCACAGTTTGTTTTTCTTTTTTCTCAGTTTCTTCTTCTATTTGTTCTTTTTCAGGTCTTATTGGTTTTTCTTCAATTGCTCCAATGTGAGTTTCTAGCAACTGACCTTGTTCAGGATTTACGTCTTCATGCTTGAGGTGCTCGTGATTTTCTTCTTCTTGAACGTATTTTCCTAAATCTAACTTGTTCTGATCAGGGCTTATTGCACTTTGTACTTCTGCAGCCTGACCGCGTTCTTCTAAACCTGTCTGTCCCTGCTCAAATTTTGTTGTTTCGTTGTCGATTTGAGCCCAATTTCCTCTCCTTATCTGGGCCTGCTCAGGTTCTCTTATTGTTTCATTTTCCTCATCCTGAGCTGCTTCTTCTTCACCTATCTGGTCTTCCCTAATTTCTTCTAATATTGATCGGCTTCTTGTTCTGTTGTAAACTTCTGGTATGTCAACCACTGGTATCTAGTCCTGACTTGTGCTCGGTTGTTCTTCTTCAGCTTCTCTTGAATCTCTCACCTGGGATTCTTCAGCTGGCCAACCTTCAGCTTCCTCAGTTATTGATGCTGTCTGAGGATTTTGTCCTTCAGGCTCTGGTACCCTTTTGGTGTGACTTACATGAATCCAGTTAGGCAATCCTGCACATTTCACTGCTGTGTTCGTGACTAGTATAACCTGACAAGGTTCGCCCCACCTGGGTGATAAACACGTTTCTCTGGTGTGATGCTTCACAACCACCCAGTCTCCGGGGTTCAGATCATGCTCTTGCTCAGGCTGTCTGGAAACTGCGTCTTCTCCAACCTGGTGAGAGACAGAACGCACTAGGTCAGCCAATCCTTTGCAATAATCCAGAACCATATCATCAATTATGTTCAGCAGTTTACTTGTAGGTACATGTGCTTGTCTCATTGCTCTTCCCATGATTATTTCGTGCGGACTCAATCCGGTATTTCTCTCAGGAATGCTTCTGAGTCCCATTAAAACAAGTGGCAATGCATCTGGCCAATCTAACGATGTTGATGCACACATGTTTGCCAGTCTTGATTTTATTGTGCCATTCATTTGTTCAACAACTCCAGAAGCCTCTGGGCGATACGCACAGTGCAATTTCTGCTCAATTTGGAATGCTTCACAGATTATTCTGATCACATCGTTGTTGAAGTGACTTCCTCTATCTGATTCCAAAGTTACTGGGAAACCGAACCTAGGAATGAGTTCTCGTAGCAACAGCTTTGCGACTGTAATACTGTCATTCCTTCTGGTAGGGTACGCCTCCACCCACCTTGAAAACCGACACACTATGACAAGTACATATTTCAGTCCTCTACATGGTGGTAACTGTATGAAATCTAGCTGTAATCTCACAAATCGACCCTCAGCCTTTCCAATTTTTCCCAAACCAATTACTGTTTTTCTTCCTGGATTATTCATTTGACAAGTTAAACACCTTTGGCATAGACTCTCTGCTGCAGCCCTAAACTTTGGATTATACCAACTTTGCCTGAAGAGTCTAATCATGGCATCTCTCCCTACATGTGTGTCTCCATGATACATTCGGGCCATTTGTGAATTCAGACAGTCGGGCATGACTGGTCTGCAGTCGGCATAAACCCATACATCGTCCTCTGCTCTTCGAGAACATCCTATTTTTATCCAAGCATCTCTTTCACTCTCGTCAGCATCATCTTGCAGTCTTTTCACATCATTCCATGTTTCAGGTGGTGCATATAGCATAAGTTGGCAGCTGATTCCCATCCTTTCAACCTTTTTACTTACTGACAACCTGTTTTTGGCACAGTGTTGAGCCACCAGATCTGCATATCTGTTACCGACTACCACCCAGTCATCTCCTGACTGGTGTGCGGCACATTTCACCACCGCCAATTCTTTTGGTGATTGTATTGCTTCTAGTAGTTCTTTTACAAACTGTCCATTTTTGATTGGGGATCCTGAAGAAGTCATGAAATCCCTCTGCATCCACAGTTGGCCAAAGTCATGCACAACCCCGTACCCATATTGACTGTCCGTAAATATGGTTACTTTCTGATTCTTCCCAATTTTGCAAGCTTTAATCAAAGCAATTAATTCAGCTACTTGTGCAGATTTGACCCCTGGTAAATAGGATGCTTCAACTATTCCAGTTAATTCACATACAGCATATGCTGCACTTAATTTGCCATCTTCGTGCCTTTGGCATGAACCATCCACAAACAGCTCCCTGTCTGGATTCCTGAGAGGCAGTTCCTGTATATCAGGACGCGGTTTGGTGCACAATTCTGTGACTTGTAAACAATCATGTTCCTCTTCATCATCTTTGACTTCCTCATGATACGGATCTGGTAGTAATGTAGCAGGGTTTACAATTGTGCACCTGACGATAGTCACATTTTCAGCACCTAAGATTATTCTCTCATATTTAGTCAGCCGACTAGGAGTAAGATGCTGAGTTCTGGTTCTTGTCAACAGAATCACAACTGAGTGTGGGACAAACACTTTTACAGGATGTCCCATTACAATTGATTCACTTTGTTCAATGCTCAAACATGTAGCAGCTACTGCTTTTAAGCAGCCTGGCAACTCTGCTGCCACTGGGTCCAATGTAGCAGAAAAATATGCTATAGGACGTCTGTCCAAATCTCTGAGTTAGGACTGAAAGTGCACAATTTTCTCTCTCATGACAGAATAACGCGAATCCTCTTGTATAATCAGGCATACCTAGGGCAGGTGCTTCACACAAAGCACTTCTCAATTTTACAAAAGCTCCTACGCTCTCATCATCCCACTGAACTGGGTCCTTTGCCTTCTTTTTCGTCATTTGAATCAATGGCTTTGCTAGCAGCGAAAACCCTATTATCCACTGTCGACAATATCCCACTATTCCAAGGAACATTCTCACTTCTCTTTGAGTTACAGGCATTTGCATTCTCTTGATTAATTTTACTTTTTCAGAGGTTATCCTTCTTTTTCCCTTCTCAATTTGGTGTCCTAAATACTTAACTGCTGTTGTACAAAACTGCAATTTTTCAGGTGACACTTTATGTCCTTCTTCAGCCAAGTGATTTAATAATGCAATGGAGTCGACAACACAATCCTCTCTGGTGTTAGATGCCACTAGCAGATCGTCTATATACTGCACTAATATTGAGCTTCCTGGCATCACTAGCTTCTCTAAGCACTTTTTCAATATTTGATTAAAGATGGAAGGACTTTCCGTGTACCCCTGAGGAACACGATTCCATACATAGACTTTGTTCTCGATTTTAAATGAAAAGAGATACTGGCTATCTGGGTGCAATGGTATTGAAAAGAATGCTTGGCATAAATCAATCACAGTAAACCATTCTGCACTCCAGGGGATCTGGTATAGGATTACTGCAGGATTTGGCACTATAGGACAACAAGGTACCACAATCATATTAATTTTGCGTAAATCCTGAACAATCCTATACTTTCCACTAGGCTTCTTCAAACCCATGATTGGTGAATTACAAGGGCTACTCATAACTTCTTTTAATATGCCTTGTTTTACCATTCTGTTGATTTCCTCAACAACTCCTGCTTTTACTTCTGCACTCATTTTGTACTGTCTGGTATTTGGGAAAATTGCACCTTCCTTTACAGTGATTTTTACTGGGTCTATTTTGGCCATAAGTCCTACTTCTTTCCTGGTGAAATCCCATACCATGGAATTTACTGTAGTTCTTAATTCTTCAGGTAACTCGTCTTCTGTTATCAAAGAAAACATCTCATCTACTTCTGTACCTTGTTTTGCAATCATAATTTTATATACATGATCTTCATCCGGGGTCTGAACTGCAACACCATCCGGTGTGCAGAAAATTGTGCAGTTCATTTTGCACAACAAATCTCGGCCCAGTAAGTTTACTGGACTGGAATCACACACTACAAACTGATGCATTTCTCTAAAATTTCCAATTTTTACTTCCATTGGTTCGGTAAGAGGTGTTTTAATTTTACGATTAGCTACACCTACAACTTGGATAGCTTCTCCAGAGAGAGGAAGGTCTGGGATGTCTGCTGTTCTCACAGTAGAACGGGTAGCACCAGTGTCCAAAAGGAAAGTGATATCACTACCTCTTACTTTCCCTTCAACATATGGACCTGACTGGGCTACCGGCAAGGATGCGCCAAGCACGCACTCCTTCTCCCCCTCTCTTAGGCACCGTCATTGGTTATATTGATAAAAATCATCCTGTAAAAGAAACTGTGAAGTTACATAATCATTCTTACCACTTCCTCCTTGATATCCGACGTCTGTACCGTGATTTGCTCTGCTTACATTACCCTATATAGGAGCAGGTGGCAACTGACTCTGAGGATTTACACCCTGCTGTGAGTCATTCTGCGTCTGTGGATTTAAATTATGATTTGGGCCATTATTATTTCGAATCTTTTTACATTCATCCTTCCAATGCCCCAACTTTCCGCATCCATGACAAGGAAATTTCTTTTTAGCCTCTTCTCTACTCATTCGTCCTCTCACTTTACCACCATTTCCTGTGTCACCATTTGTTCCAGAATCTTTTCCCTGATTATCAGTTGGATTATCCAAATTAATTCCCTGTCGCTCAGCCATTTTCACCTGAGCCCACATCACTTTCTCTTGCAGTTTCTTGTGCCTATCCTCAATGTCGTCTCCACAATATTTCGCATATTTCAAAATTTCATCTATGGGTTTCCCTTGCCAGCACAACATGTGCTGTTTAATCATCTGACAAATCTCTGGCTTTAAACCATAAACAAATCGATAAACAAACTGACTCATGTTTTTATCTCCAATGTCCTCAAATCCACTATACTGTTTGAATACCTGCAATAGGCGTTCAGAATAGGCATGTACTGATTCACTTGCTTCTTGGGTAGTCCTGTCTATTTTCACCCAATCCGTTTCTTTCGGTGGTATTTTCCCTTTCAGGTAAGTTATCACCTGCTGATACTTTTTCATCACATCACTTGATGGAGCACCTGTCTTAGGATCTCTAGGATACTCTTCACTCGGCCAGTCAACCATAATCTTACAATCTGTCCACAAATCAGCAGGTACCACTATGTCGAACAAACCATCCAAGTCCTTTAACAATACCTTTGACACTTTCACAAACCTCTCAACCTGCTTGTACCATTCAATTGGCTTTTCTCTCAACTTTGGGAAATCATTCGTAAATGACAAAATATCCTGTCTACTCCATGGGACATGTACATAACCTCCTCCAGGTACTTCTCGCAATGGGTACATCTGATCTGCTTTCCCTGTTTCTTTCAATAAATATTCAGAAGTTGTTCTACTGTACCGTGCCTCTTCCTTTTTCTTTGTCCATCTAGTTTTCCATTTATCTAGATCTCCCCATTTCTGTAATACTGACATTAATTCTTTTACTTGTAGTTTTCGGCCAGAGGCATTCATATTTTCTAAATCTTTGTCAGAAAAATCTGCTCTATAGGGCTTCTGTAACACTTTTGACTTCCCTATTTCAATGCCCATCTGTAAGGCCAAATCTGATAATTTCTCATGAAATAATTTTACATTTCTAGTGATGCTTCTGCATACAAACAATAGCTCTTCTTCATCGTATGTATTTAAACGATCTACTCCCACATTTCCTGCTATCATTTCTTCTAACTCGTCTTTTAATTTGTATATGTCCATGATCTTTGGGGGTGAACTCTGTCTGTCTGATCCTTGTGCCCATCTGCCTAAGTCTTCTGGCGTTACTACTGTGGCACTCTTAGTTCCAGATGATGTTACTATATTTTCATCTTTGGAGCAGCCAGGTGTTATTCTTCTAGGAGTGCTATTTACAGATCCTCGAATTGGTAAATCCATTAGGGATATCATAGATTCACAATCACTGATATGGTCATCAATTATTACAGTTTCAGGTTTGGGAATCTCTACGGGTGTAGGCATCACTATTGGTTTCGGATAATTTACTTTGTCACCATATAAAGGAACCACTGGACCAATTGTTACAAGTATGGTCAGGGAATCAGGATGTACATTTAGCTGTGTTATTTTCTGTATCAATTCTGCTCTGTTTCTGTCTACAGCCTCCTTTTCTTTATCCTGAAGTACCCTATTAACTGGTGGATTATGCAATACTTGCGGTACCAATGGTGTTTTTAAAAGTGGTGCGCTTGGGGTACATCCACTTGTCCCTTCCTGATATGGTGGCGGGTTCTTTAATATTTCTTCCATAAATTCATCTTCAGAATCTCCAAGCCCTATCAAATGTTTAGTCTTTTCTGTGCATTTGCCTCCTAATGACTCTTCTGTCATAAATACTGGATACAAACCCTCTGTAAGCATCGCTCTTCTCCACTGTTTCATCTGACCATCTCTTGACTCATTTTGGTATCTAGGAAAAAATCCCCGATAACCCCTACTGCTTCTTGCTCGGTCACGTTCGAATGCCTCGGTTTCCCACTCTTCTAAGGCTTCGTATTGAGTTAATCTTGGTCTGGGTTCTAAGTCATTCATCCTCAATCTTACATTTTGAAGAATTCTCCCATTGAAAGTACCATTCTCTGGGAATGCTAATATTCCGTCATTTTTGGTATATTCTATCCAATTTTCTAACCATACGCAAGTATGATAACCTCTCTCCATCATCATGAATGAAGCGGGCGTTTTTGCTGGTGGAATGATAATTCCTTCTCTAGTTTTGATGGGTTTATCTTTCTTAAAATAATTTTTAACCTTCTGTAGAAATGACATTTTTCTCTGTTCTCCATACATTTTGGGTAAATATCTATGTATCGAATTATATTCTACAAAACCTAAGAATCTCTTGTCTGGACGGGTTCCCGTTAAAGTCGGATCACGTTTCCACATATATTCTCCACTATCCACTAGGATTTCGACTTCTATGCTACCAACCAATTAAATTCCAACTAACATTTGTCTTTGAACCAATCCTAGCGCTGACTTTTAGTGACGTTTGTCTGACAAACCCTCCTTTACAATCTGCACTTCTCTGTCCCTTGCTGTTTCAACCAATCCCAGCGCGACACCTGTGACGTCAGTATTACTCCTGACTACTGACCCCTCCTTTACAAGAGTCTTTCCACGCCCGCTGTTTCAACCAATCCCAGCGCGGCGTTTTGTGACGTCAGCTTCCTCTCCGGCAGCTGACCCTCCCTATACAAAATCGTACGCAAAGCTTTATTTTCTTTGTACTTCTTATTAAAATTCAGTAACAACATAAAACATTCGCTATCGTGTCAGTTTCGCTAAATTGAAAAGGATAGTTTCTCTCATACTTTAGTAAAACTTTTCCGTTTACTAAACATACACTACGAGTAAAACCCTTCCGTTTACTCTTCACGTAAGCTTCAGAAATACCTGCTACTTCCTCAATGTTACCCTTTCTAGGTGATATAACATCAAATTTTTACCAGCGTATTCCTTTGCTATTACTCACACGCATAAGTCCCTAACAAGTACTGATAGCCCTGCTTAACTTTTCAGTACTATTTCTGCCTGACAGATAACCTCACTGCAGTATGGCTTCCACTTACCATCCGCTATTCAATTTTCCCCGGGGAATTCTGGACAACATAAAACAAAACTTTTGAACAAACGGATGTTAGTTTATAAAAATAAAGGGGCATATTAGCAAGACCGGCGATAAAATTATCGCTGTTTTAGCGGCAGGAAACTGCCGCTAAAACGGCGATAATGGGCTTGCTAATATGCGTTATAGAATTCCAATAGAAGCCCAGGTTAGATGTGCAGGACATCTAACCTGGGCTTCTATTGGAATTCTATAACGCATATTAGCAAGCCCATTATCGCCGTTTTAGCGGCAGTTTCCTGCCGCTAAAACGGCGATAATTTTATCGCCGGTCTTGCTAATATGCCCCAAAATTCTCATTACCCAATTAACAAAGTACAACCATCCTCTGATAACCAGAAAACTGATCCAGCGGGTTACTACCAACAAGCATTCATACACCGAATACTCACCTGGGCCCATTCATTCATACTACGCTAGCAATTTCCGCTGGTGGGTCAGTTGTACTCTTTATCAATATCCCTGCTACCAATTACTTTTCTGATTGAAGAGTAATGACTTACCAATGGACCCTTTGATAATTGGGAAGTTTAAAATGAGTGACATTCAATTAAAGTCATAATCCTGAAATAATCACTGAGTCAGGAAGTTTTAAAATGTTTATCTAAAGTTTTAGCAGAGTAAAATACAGAACCACATGATACTTAGGGGTCGATTCCGATTCGGGTCGGAAAAAGCACCGACCGACTCGGAGCCGGAATTTATTCCGACCGACACGTACCTGTGGCTCCCGACACGCCAAGTACGATGCAAGGCATGCAAAATCCGACCGACACGTACCGAACCCAAGCCGAACGACCGAGCCGCACGGAAAACAGCAATCCGGCCGGAAAAACACGCGAATCGAACCGACCGACACGCACCCGGAACAAATCCAACCGAAACGTACACGCGAACTCCAAACCGCTAAGTACGATGCAAGGCGCGAAAACCACGACCGAGTCGTACGGAGGACAAGCCGTACGACCGACACGCATACAAAACCGAGCCGAAGTAACACAAAACACCGCGACCGACGCGTACGCAGCATAGAAAACTGCACAAACACAGCGTGAACGAAACGGAGAACACCGTACGAGACAAATGCAGGGTCCGACTCGGTCACAAGAACGTTTCCAACATGCACAGACAGTACAAAGGAAAAATTACACAAAAAAAGGCCAAACAAGCAATTACAAAGCCAATAAATACTGGGGGTGGGGACAGAGAACAAAGACACACCCACAACTCCACCCATATAAAGGACACAAATCCCAACCATGATCCTTTGCCAATGCCATTCTACTGCCAGCACCCAACAGACAGCAACCACACACCCACATCTCATCCCTCACACAAGCCACACACCATCAGCACACCAACAAATACCTACCTCACATACACCCAGCAAAACACACACCCACACACCCTCACCTGCACACCAACACACACATCACTCACCATCACCACCCATCACCATGCCCCCAAGAAGAATCATAAGTTCCTAGATTGTGAATTGGAAGTCCTGGTAGACGAGATCCTCAGGGTAGAGCCACAGCTGTTTGGCACACTGGTCCAACAGACCCCCATCTCCCAGAAAACCAAGATGTGGGAGAGGATCATCAACAGGGTGAACGCACAATCACCATGTCTGCGCACAAAGACCGACATCCAGAACAGGTGGTATGACGTGCGCAGGAGGGTCCGGGAGCTGCTCAAGAAAGACTACCTCCTGAGCCAATACATCGGCAGTGGCCCTCCTGCCAAGCCAGTATACCTCAGGCCCTGGGAGGAGAAGGTGCGGGCCATCCTTCCGCCAGTGAGCGTATATGGACTAGAGAACATCCCAGAGCCTGGTGAGTACACAACAAATGTACACAATATTCTGCCACAATACACACACACATCACTGTCAAGGGGAGAGTCAAACCATGCACTCATAGCAATTACACAGTAACCAGAACAGAATCATCCCAAAATGTGTATGTCAGTCAGATAAACACAACACATGCCATCTCAAAGTTACATTTAACCGTGCCATCACATGTACAAACACAACTACAACTACAGCTAGGCAGTGGCACAAATAGAACTAACAAACACATCCAGACATGTAGCCACCACTACAACACCAACACACAGTGAAGACCACTGAAAGGAAGGAATTCTGTGTATGCTGGGCAAGTCAGTGTAGCCAATAGCATCATGGGAGTCGTAGTCACACACATTGCCCCCCCACAACTGTCCCATCAACACCACCATGAACCATGCGCACATCACAGGGAGTGGAAAAGGACTCACAAGATGGCTGACACTGGCTACTGCTGTGGGGAGCACAAGGCCCTGCTGGCAACTGTGCAACAACCAACAGCAGGACACCACTGACTGACATCCTGAGAGACAACTTCCACTCCCTGCAATGGAAGCACGTTCCATGGTGGGATATCTGGCTGGCTGGGTGGGAAGGAGGACTCGCACCACTGACCATAGTCACAAGCACCTCCCCTCACACACACCCTCAACACATACTCCACATAACCCACCTGGGAGAATGCAATGCCACACATCCTAACTCAAGATCCCACAAAGAACCTCCACCCTGGGTTATGTCGTGTGAAGCACAGGGACACTCTTGGGACTTTCAGCCAAACAACTGCCAAGACAACACTCCCAGCCATCCTGTCAGCACAGGCAGCCCACCCCACAGGGAAGCAGAGTCAAAAGGAAGGAAGGATGGGCATGCTGGGAAGGGGGGCAGAGGCAATAGCATGATGGGAGTAGTAGTCACAGATATTGCTCAGCCTCACAACTGGCCCATCAACACCACCCTGAACCATGCTCACATCACAGGGAGTGGAGAAGGACACACAAGATGGCTGACACTGGCTACTGCTGTGGGGAGCACAAGGGCATGCTGGGAACTGCACACCAACCAACAGCAGGACACCACTGTCAGCCATCTTGCCATTGCCCTCACACCCACACACACTGAACTCCCCACAAAAGCAAGTAAGTATGGGAATGCCGGGAAGTGGGGTGGAGGCAATAGCATGATGGGAGTCACAGTCACAGACATAGCTCACCCCCACAACTGTCCCATCAACACCACCCTGAACCATGCTCACATCACAGGGAGTGGAGAAGGACTCACAAGATGGCTGACACTGGCTACTGCTGTGGGGAGCACAAGGCCCTGCTGGGAACTGTGCACCAACAAACAGCAGGACACCAGTGACTGACATCCTGAGAGACAACTTCCACTCCCTGCAATGGAAGCACGTTCCATGGTGGGATATCTGGCTGGCTGGGTGGGAAGGAGGACTTGAAGCACTGACCATAGTCACAAGCACCTCCCCTCACACCCCCTCAACACAAACTCCACAGAACCCACCTGGGAGAATGCAATGCCTCACATCCTAACTCAAGATCCCACAAAGAACCACCACCCTGGGTTATGTTGTGTGAAGCACAGGGACACTCTTGGGACTTTTAGCCAAACAACTGCCAGGACAACACTCCCAGCCATCCTGTCAGCACAGGCAGCCCACCCCACAGGGAAGCAGAGTCAAAAGGAAGGAAGCATGGGCATGCTGGGAAGGGGGTGGAGGCAATAGCATGATGGGAGTAGTAGTCACAGATATTGCTCAGCCTCACAACTGGCCCATCAACACCACCCTGAACCATGCTCACATCACAGGGCGTGGAGAAGGACACACAAGATGGCTGACACTGGCTACTGCTGTGGGGAGCACAAGGGCATGCTGGGAACTGCACACCAACCAACAGCAGGACACCACTGTCAGCCATCTTGCCATTGCCCTCACACCCACACACACTGAACTCCCCACAAAAGCAAGTAAGTATGGGAATGCCGGGAAGTGGGGTGGAGGCAATAGCATGATGGGAGTCACAGTCACAGACATAGCTCACCCCCACAACTGTCCCATCAACACCACCCTGAACCATGCTCACATCACAGGGAGTGGAGAAGGACTCACAAGATGGCTGACACTGGCTACTGCTGTGGGGAGCACAAGGCCCTGCTGGCAACTGTGCACCAACAAACAGCAGGACACCACTGACTGATATCCTGAGAGACAACTTCCACTCCCTGCAATGCAAGCACAGTCCAGGGTGGGATAACTGACTGGCTGGGTGGGAAGGAGGGCCGGCTGTCAACCAAATACAACCAATGCAGACCATGTTCACACCCCAACAAATACATAGTAATGCCCAAATAATGCAGGACAATGTGCCACACCAATATCAACCCCTGACTGTGACGACTTAGGACAATGCAATGTACAGGCCCGCACCCAGAGGCACAGTCACAACTGTCACGTGTGTCAACCATTGATGCCTGCAGAAACATAACATACATTGTGTGTGTCTCCCAAAAACAGGTGATGATGGGGACACTGCAGCAGACGCTGAGGAGTCCCAGTCCCAGGCTCAAGAGGATGCGGAGCTCACTGGTGTCGTACAGCCTCTGCCCTCCTCGGACGAAGAAGACCAACCTGGCACATCCAGTGCAAGTCTACATGCAGCACCAGCAGGACCACCAGCTGCAGCACCAGCAGGACCACCAGCTGCAGCACCAGCAGGACCACCAACTGCACCCCCTGCACCCACCCCTCCAACGACTGTCACCACAAATACCATCCCCGCCGACATGGACAGAACAAGGAGCAACACCAGCACAGGGACCCTGGACCAACGTGGGGCCATGGACACCACCACCACCACCAACCCCCAAGGTGGACCAGGGTCATCTGTGCGTGCCACTGCATGCACTGCACATGTCGGCAGGGGTGGTGGGAGGGGTGGGAGACAGAGGTCGCTGCTTGCAGAGGTTGCTGGTGTGCATGATGACCCACAACTGGTACGCATAGCTGATGCGTACCAGTCCAGCACCGGAGATCTCAGCCAGGTAGTGGGGCTCCTCAGAGACATGAAACAGCAGCAGGCTGCCCATCATGCCCGCTTGGACGCACACATGTCCCGCGTGGACTCACACATGTCCCGCATGGAGTCCAAGTGGGACGCACTGCATGAGATGACGGCGGTGCACAGGGACATTTTACAATGCCTCCGCCAGATGAACAGCAACCAGTCCACACCTCCCTGTGTGCCAACAACATCTGGTGCTGAACAAACTGCAACTGCCACAGGGAGGGAGGATGACTCTGGCGGAGAGTCCCCTGCACCGCAGCAGCCTGTACTTGAGGGGCCCCCCCCAAAGAAGAGGGGTCGTCCGAGGAGGGGCAAGTGAGAGGCCGATGGCCAAGCGCAACTCCCAGGAAGCCTGAACCTGTTCTGGATGTTCACCTTTGTGCACAGACTGTTCACCCTGTTGACGGCAACACAACTCCCACACATTGCATGGGGAGTACAAGTTGGACCAATGTCTCAGACAACTGTGGCCCCGATACCGGGGATTTTGTCTACCAGGACTTTCAATTCACCTAGGAACTTCTGATTGCAAGATATATGTACAGCACTACCCATCCTATGCACTATTCACACAAATGTATCACAATAAACACACTAATACACCATACTTGCCTCTGTTGTGATTCCAACGTGGGTGCTGTTATGGGGATGATGAACTGCAAAATTACACTGTGTATGCGAACTGCAACAGCAAGTACAACACAGGCATGTGAGTAAAGGCAACGTGACACATATTAGGGAGACACACCACCAGGGCTACACAACACATACACACCTAGGCCATCTGACTCATTGCCTACACTGATGTTGCCAGGGAAGACGGTGCAATGCACAGACACCACACCTATTCCCAGTTGTAGTCAAGTAGCCCACAGGTGCAGTGAGCAAATGGCAGTCAAATGTGTGACCACAGACAACGCACATCACAAAGTGAAGCACAGGTTTATTCCACAGTTGCAACATGTCGTAACCACTACAGATGCAAGGTAATCCCACCTGGCAGCGGGCACACAGTCAACAACTGTAGAAGGAAGGAAGTCCATGGGTGTGGCGCACATCACCTGTAGGGACACAACAGCTACCACCCTGGAAGTACAATCACGTCGTCGGTGGACACAGTTGACCAAACGAATCTGAAAGTACCCTGTGAAGGACAGAAATGACACACAGTCAAAAGCAATGGAGAACAGGACAGAACAGCAAAACTCATGCACAATACATGTTACAAGATACCCACCCAGAACCAAGTTAGCATGTCAACACTGTTGGGGAGTACAGACCACCTGTAAGCACACATCGCTACACACATCCAGTCAAGTAGCCCATGGACACACTCCAACAGCACCAGAGCACCACCTACACATATCATGCCAACTCACATCATTGACATGACACCTCAGGATACTCACATTCAGCTAAAGAAGTTGGTGATTAGCTGTGTGCGGACATCACCCTCATCATCATCATCATCATCACTGGCATCGTGGTCCAGGCCAGGATCCTCCACAGGTGGCGGATGTTGGTCATTGTCATCCTGGATGAGAGGCAACTCCTTCCGCACTGCCAGGTTGTGGAGCATGCAGCAGACGATGATAATCTTGCACACTTTCGCAGGGGCATATGGGAGGGACCCTCCGGTCTTGTCAAGGCAGCGGAAGCGGCTCTTCAGGAGACCAAATGTCCGCTCAATCACTCTCCTGGTCCGACCATGTGCCTCATTGTAGCGCATCTGGGCTGGTGTCACAGGGTTCCTGAGGGGTGTCAGCAACCACGGCATGTTGGGGTATCCCGAGTCACCTACGGACAGACAAGTGCACATTAGCTGACTTGGAAAAGTGGGCGGAATACTACAGATCAGATCACACACAATGGCACAAAGTCAGTACACACCGACAAGCCAGGCACGCTGGTTCTGCGTCTGTGCCATCATCCTGGGGATGCGACTACTCCTCATCACAAAGGCATCGTGTGCTGAACCAGGGAAACGGGCACACACGTGTGTGATGGTCATATCTGCAAGACACACCACCAGTGCATTGACCGAGTGGTAGTGCTTGCGGTTCCTGTAGGCCTGCTCCTGGGCCTGTGGTGGTACCAAAGCCACATGTGTCCCATCAATGGAGCCAATGACATGCGGCATCCTCCCCAGGGCATAGAAGTCACTCTTCACGTCAGTGAGTCGTTGCAGTCTAGGGAAATAGATGTACCGGTTCAGGAATAGCAACATTGCCGCCAAAACAACGCGGAGCACACGGCTCAACATGGTCTGTGACATCCCACCAGCAGTCGCCACAGTATGTTGGAAGGTACCGGTGGCAAAGAAGTGTAGGGCTGCCATCACCTTCACCTTGGGGGTCAGCGCTGTAGGATACGGCCGGCCAGGCTGCAAATGTGGGGCCAACTGCACTGCCAAATCCTCAATCAGCAGCCTGGTGAAGCGGTACCGTCGGATGCTGTCCCGTTCCACCATCGTTGCCAGGTCTGGGAATGGTCGATGGACAGCAGGAGCCCTGCAGTGCAGAGGAGAAGAAAGCAAGATAGTCAGTCACCCCACATATGCGGCATTGAACACAGTCAATATCCCAACATACATCATTATGAGGCACAACTACATGAAGTGTGCAGTTCCGTAAGGACATGTATGGTACATACATGGCTAACATCTGTCATCACGGTTCAACAAGTGGCATCAATAAGTCCCAGGTTGGCCCATTGGATATCATGAGGCCGTGTCACATTTCCCATCTCCTGCTGCCGTGTCACAATCACCCCCCACAGTGACATGTGAGGACAGATGTGCCCCAGGCATCACAGCTCAACGACAGGTACATTCCCAGGGACGCTGTATTGCCACATGGACACTGGCATTACATGGAGTATCATGTATACACCACAGCAAAACAACTATGACCCCCACAGGTAGTGGTCCCACTTGCCACTGCAGGACAGACATGGACGTCTGTGACACACACACGCACAACATCAAAGTCCATGCACACACAACGTGGATGTGGAGACTGTCTCCCATTGTGCACATGAAATCAGAGACATTGTAAACACTACATGCACACAGACTGTGGAGGACCATCACTATTGTGCCACTGGGACACCCTGGCTCAAACAAACCGTCCCACATGGGACTCATGGGGTATGTGACATGACATACACATACACCACCGTGAAATGTGACCATGGCACATGCACAGATATGAACAGTTGCACATCACAGTGGTCATGTACACGTAACACCCAGGATCCTGTCCCCATGAACACGTGCACAGCCTGGGGGTGGCTGCCCCCAGGTGACACCCACAGGACAACATGTACACCAACATACACACAATAGGAAATGCAGCCTTACATGCCTTATTATACAGTTTGGACAGGCTGTCGTGTTGTAGGTGTGCCCCTCACACCCTGGGAGCTATCTGTGGCTGGCATATGTCCATCTGAGACAGGCATGGTGACATATGCCAGTCACTTGTACAGGGATGAGTTGAAACGCAATGGACCGATCGGTGCCCCAGGCCGGCCCATTGCATTCAATGTGTGCAGGTACGCGTTGTACCCCTGTATGCGTTGTACCGCAATGGACCGATCGGTGCCCCCGGCCGGCCCATTGCATTCAATGTGTGCAGGTACGCGTTGTACCCCTGTACGCGTTGTACCGCAATGGACCGATCGGTGCGCACCCATTGACAATGGCCTAGCCTGGCAACGGACGCGTTTTCGAAATTCGAACGAGTCGGTTGCTGGAAATTCAGTTAGTCACCCACAACAATGTTGCAAAATCATGTATGTCATGAAGTTGAAGATTTGAAGGATGCTGTGGGAGTGAATTGGTGCTGCTATTCCATGGATTGGGCAGATTCAGAAGATGCAAACGACTTGGACCTATCACTTTGGACACAAGGGACAGTAGCTGCCTCTCCAGCACATATATATTGCTGGCTGTTCCCCTGAGAGCTCACTTGCCTGCACTACATGCTCCAGGACGACATCTGCCACTGCACTGCTGCTGTCTCTGCCCCTCTGGACCCTGCAATGGCACGTACTGTGGAGAGAGCCCCAGCCTTCAGCCTTGAGGAGAACCAGTCCCTGCTGGACAGCCTACTTCCACAGTACAGCAAGCTGTATGGGACACCAGGGGAGCAGGTGAGTGTTCTGTGCACTGCCTTTCTGAATGTGCATTTTGTCTGACTAGCAAGGCTGAAAGTCTGCACGCCACTGGCTAGCAGGCTCACTGAGTAGTTGTCACCCCCATAGTGTGTAGTGACATGCACTGGACAGGTATGGTGCAGTGACAGTGCATTTGAACAAGGTTTTACTTCCCATGCAATGATACCATGTAGTGACTTCTGGCAAACTGTCCATGGGCAGCTTTGCACTGCCTGTGTACATCATGTGCCCCTGTGATTGAGACATGTATATACAACTGTGTCATGCACGGATATGTTGCATGTGTAGTAATGGCCTTTTCACTTTGTCATCCTCACAGGTTAATGCCCATCGGAAGCAGGAGATCTGGAAGGACATCGTCCAGGCTGTCCGGTCCGTGGGGGTCTACAAGCGCCGGATCCGCAACTGCCAGAAGAGGTGGCAGGACCTTCGGGGCTGGACCCGGAGGATTGCACGGGTCCAGCTGAAGCTGTCGCCTCCTCGCAGGAGGGGCGGAACACGGACCCTGACCCCCCACATGCTCCAGATCATGGCGGTGGTGTTTCCAGACCTGGATGGGCAGCTGAAGGCCAGACAGCAGCAAGGAGGGGTGAGTCAAAGACTGCACTGTGAACTCTGTATTACATGCTATGTGCCCTCCTCTGGCCTGGTTCAACTGCCACAGTACAGCAGTCATGTTGTCCAGGAGCCATGTCCCTCTATTGTGCACTGCCCACTCCTCATCTGATACCCAGGTGTGGCCCTTACATTCAGGGAATTGTGTCACTTGGGACTGTGTCCTTGCAGTTTGCTTCACTCAAGGTGGGGGACAGCATCTGTTTCCCTAACTCTGTTGTGGGCATCATGGGTGGGTCCATTGTTCACACAACGCCTGTGTTCGGACATGTAATCTGCGTGTTGCTTTGATATGCGGTCCACTTGCTGAGCTGAGCCACCACATGTGCCTGGGGTATGTGACACACACCCATGCAGCGGGTGGGAACAATGTTTGGGCCCCAGGAGTGTGCAGATTACGTGTGTCACACATACATAGCCAGCTATCCACTGTCCAGGGCTCATCCCTCATTCATGCGGGGCAGGACAGTCATGCCTACTCCAGGCCATGCAATGCACTCTGTACTCCCACTCCCGTGTATCAGCTGACACATTGTGCGCAGTGATTTGACCCCTCAGGTGTCTGCCTCTGTGTCAGTGTGCTGTGGATTTGTTGCCAGGACTGCTGGGGTGTTTCTCGGTAGGGGCTCAGCATGCCACTGGAGATGTGACCATAGGAGACGATACTTGTGTGTCACATAGGTGTTTGATCAGCTGCCCGTGCAGAATGGGGTATGCGAATGTGAAGTTCAGGCAGCTGTTCCCCATTCACAGCAGATTGTGAGGGGCTCAGGTTCAGAGGGTAGTGTCACAGGTCTCCCATATGTCCAATCGGTATGACCTGGACAGATGAGGGTTAAGATGATGTGTTGTGTGGGGGATGTACATGTGCACTTGTGCAGCTCCAGGACTTGCATTCCCCATGACCTACTATTGTGACACAGTGCAGAGTGTTGTTGTCTGGCTGCCAAGTCATACATTACTGAGACAGTGATGTATGACTTAGCAGTCATGCCTCCGCCATGGCATGTGTCTACTTATTGGTGATCCTGCAGGGGAGTGACATGTTCTACATGCACACCATTGTGGCGATGGCTATCAGGACATGGGTGCATCATGGTGTCTGTAGCTGGTATGCATCACATGCATTTCCTATTTGACTCTGGGCGTCCCTTTCATCCGGAAACCTGTACTGACTCAGTGGCAAGAGTTGTGATGTGTGCATGTCCACATGCTACACCGTGTCCTCTGCACTGTCCAACTACTGTGTAGTTGGTGCATGTGTCCACACTGGGGTGTTGCTATCCAACAGACACCAGACAGATGGGTGCAAGGCCATGTGGGATGTGAGTGCCATGGTTGGCATCAGACTGACAATTGGCTTCTCCTGTTCAGTTAGGGCACTTTTAGCAGTGTACAACTAATGATGCCAGGGCTTGCTCTGTAATGTGCTGTGCTCACAGTGGTGTGTGCGTTTGGTGCAGGTGACTGATGTCTGTCTGTTTCCCCATTGTTTGCAGATACATCCACGGCCACGGAAGGGGACAGCTCCACGGACCAGGAGGAGCCGGAGAGCCAGACTGGGTCAGCAGCCGAGGAGTGGTCGGAGGGACCCAGTGGCACGGAGGGCGAGGGGAGCCACACCGAGGAGTCCTCAGCACCATCTACCTCAGCTGAGGACCAGAGCAACTCGGAGGATGACTCCCTTATGGAGGCGGGTGTCAGCAGCCACCACACCCCAGCTAGTGTTGCTGTCCCCGCCACCACCAGCACCACCACCGCCCTCCCATCGGCTCCCATTCCCCAGGTCCGTGGAGGCTCCCATGTTCGGGAGCGTGTCTCCTTTGGGCCAGGCACCGCACCCCCTGCCCCTGTGTCCCCTGCTGCCCTGAGTGAGGAGTCTGTGTACCTCCTTCGCCAGCTCCATGTAGGGCAGACAGCCATGCTGAGTGTCCTCCATGCACACACCGCTCTGTTGACTCAGCTGGTGTCGTTTATGGAGGGCATCTCATCGGGCATGTCTGACCTACAGAGGGGCAATAGGTCCATGGACTCCTCCCTGACGGCAGCAGTGTCCCTCCTCAGACAGTCCCTCACCCCTCCTGCCTCTGCTCCATCCACACTCCCCAGCACCTTACCCGTCCCAAGCACACACACACCGGCACAGGCACACACCAGCACACACACATCCAGCACACAGACACACACTCCACAAACAAAACGCACACGCACGCACAGTCAGGGGACTGAAACCAGACTCACAGGGGATGGGGCCCTGGAACACACACACGCACCCACGAGCACTGCGCAGTCCTCAGTTGCCTCTCCCTCCAAAGCACCCTCCCTTGCCTCACCTGCAACCCCAAAGACCCAGCGGCTCTTCCTCAGTGACCTCGGCCTCTTCCCCTCCGATCCAGCTGATACAGCATTCAGGGGGAAGAGGAAGCCCACCCACACGGAGCAGAGTGCCCCTCGCCCCCGGACACCCTCCCCCAGGCGCAGACAGACTGAGGCCCCCACCCGCAAGTCCCCCGGAGTCGTAAGAGCAAGACCCCGCCGCCGCCCTGCAGCTCAGACACCAGGTCTCCTTCCTCCATCCCTCAGGCCCCCACTCCACAGGTGGCCCCACCACACCCTGCCCCAGGTTCCCCCACCCAGAGATATACCATCCCCAAGAGGATCCGGCCTTCTCCCCCTGCCACTTGCTCTCCCGGCACCACCCCCGCTGCGCTTGTCTGTGCCACTGATGTGGTGAGGGTGTCCTCCCCCTCTGTCCAGCCCACCTTGCCTGTTCCCCATTCTCCTCCCCTGGTGGTAGGCACTGCAGTGGAGTCCACTACCACCCTGTCTGACTTGGGCACTGCAGTGGCGGACCTGTCCACTCCATCTGCAGGGTCCACTGCAGTCGTACCGGCACCCACAACATCTGAGTCATGCCCCCCAGTTGTGCCGGCACACACCATGTCAGACACCTCCACTGCAGTTGTCAGTGGCTCTCCAGCACCCACCACCCCTTCCCTGCTTCCTCCTGGTGAGCCCTGATCCTGTCCCTGCGGTGCCTGGCCTGCCCCCCGGTTGCCCCTCCTAGTGGATTGTCCCTGGTTTTGTGCAGGCATGCGTAGGGTGACATCTGCCACTGTCACCCTGTTTGGACTCTGACAATGGACTGGCCATTGGCCTTTGTGTTTTTTCTGGACTTTGTTTTCATTACACACATATGCTGAATAAAGCAACTTTCTGTTCTCTAGTGCTTATGCTTCTGATGTACATGTTGTTGATGATGCTAACCATGCCCTTGCTGCAGTGATGGTGATATTTGGTCTCATGATAATGAAGTGTTACTGTGCAGGAACCCATGTGGTCCAGGGGGAATGTGTCCTATCCTGTGGTGTATCCATGTCATCCATAGCAGCATCTGAGGGTGTCATGTGTTCAGTATTTGGCAATGGGATTTCCTACTTAGATTAGCTATTTCACATCTGTGGCTTCCACCCCTGCACATCTGTTGTGCCTGCCATTGTTCAATTTGTCTACTTCCCTGACCATGTGGCCATCTCCACTGGACATGCAGGTTTGGGCATCAATGGGGAAGGACTCATCTGTGTTGTCAGTGCAACATTGCTATACAAGTGTGTTGGATCTGTGCTGATGATTTCGTTGGCACTTCCATGACCAGGCTGATGTGACGGGAGCCCTCATTTGGTGCTAATTGTTGATTGTGTGACCAAGTGCTCAGCTGACATGATGGGGCCCTACTGAGGCAACATATGGCACAGCTTTCCTCACACAGGAGTGGAGTCCCCTCATGGCAGTGTGTACTCCTGTGACATTGCCTGCGCCCAGGGTGTGTGTTGTATGAGCATGTCTGTGTGTTCACTTCCGTTTTGCTGTGCATGCTGTGATCCCTAGTGTTGTACCTGTTTGTGATGCTTGCTGAGTTGACCTATGTTCCCCCAAAGTCTTCTCCCTGGGTTCTCTGTGATGTGGGTGCATGGCACATTACTGGTCATCAGGGTGTCACCCATAGGTGTGTTTGCTGTCAGGGCTGAGTTTGTGTGCAGACGCAGATGGGTCACAGTCAGGTTTCCCCTTGGCACTTGTTGTTTGCCCCTGTCATGTGATTTCCAGTTTGTGTTATCTTTCAGTGATTGTGACACGTTGTGTGTGTGACTGCCGGCACTCCTCAGGGTCCGGGCTGCAATGTTGGTTGTTGTCTATGTGTGTTCTTTGTGGGTGACCTTGGCTTCTTCATTGGTGTGTGACTGTGGCTGGGATCCCATTGGTTGGTGTGGTATTGCCGTCATGTCCATGTACAGCGTAGTGTGCAGTGTGTCAGACATTCAGGAGTCTTGTTGAGTGGCCATGTGTGATGTGTTTCTGCACCTTGGTTCCCACCCACCACCCTGGAATAGTCATGGGTGCATGTGAAATGTCACCAGTGCATGTGTGCTTCACTGCTGCACATTGTTGGAGGTCGAGGGGTGTGGTGTTGAGTGTGTGCAGATGAGAGTTGTTGCCCGGCTAGGCCCCTGCCTCCATGTTGGCCTTGGCTTACTGGCCATGCTGATTGATTTGAGCTTGTGTAGGTGTGATGGTAGTTTGTTGCTCAGGACACATGACTGTGGTTCACAGTGTGAACAACATTTAGCTTTGTCATCACAGTGGGATTGTAATGCAGCCCAGGGTCACCACATTGTGGGGGCCCTGGGGGTAGTGCTGTGGTGTGTCTGTGTCTTGCTGTGTCAGTTGCTGTTCCTACGTGCCTGTGTGACATGTGTGATTTGTGCTCCCTCTCATCTGACAATGCCTGCTTGCCCACATAGGGGATTTGGATCCATGAGTTACCTTTGTGTGGCACTGTATGCACATCTGTATGATTGGTATTCAGGTCTCCTCATGTGTTGTGTGGTTGCCTGGGGACACTGGCACCCCCCTCACCTGGTGTGTATGATGTGCAGTGTGGGTCTGCCTGTTTGTGTTTGTGCATCTGCACCACTGCATTGGCATATCTTGGGTGTGCCATTGGCTGTATGTAGTTTGGTGGGTTTCCCCTGCTGTCCCTGGGACTCCTAGGTCATCGGTCAGCACAATGATCATGGTTTGTGTGTCCCATTGCTGCCATGGTATGGTATCTGTTCACCTCACATCTACAGTCTCCACAGGGTATCTGCATTTGTGTGCCCATTGGTGCAAATATGTGGGTCTGCATTCTGATGGTCACTTCTGTCATTGTGTCATTGATGAATGTTGACAGTGTCAGCCCCCATGGGTGTTGTTTGTCTGCACATGGCCAAAGGTATGTCTTATTTGCACTGCAGTATTTGGCTCCCCCAATTTATGTTGCAATGGGACACATGCACTACTTTGCCACTGATGTGTTTTATGTTCTGTGACCAGGAATCATCCATGCAGTTTGGCAGTTGCAGCTCTTTCTTTGTCAACACTTACCTTTTGGTCACTGTGATGATGGGGGTTTGGACCCCATTGCCACAATGTTCAAAATGTGCTTCAGCTATGGACCCCACACTTACCTTTTGGTCACTGTGGTGATGGGGCGTTAGACCCCATTGCCACAATGTTCAAATTGTGCTTCAGCTATGGACCCCACACTTACCTTTTGGTCACTGTGGTGATGGGGCGTTAGACCCCATTGCCACAATATTCAAAATGTGCTTCAGCTATGGACCCCACACTTACATTTTGGTCACTGTGATGATGGGGGTTTGGACCCCATTGCCACACTGTTCAAAATGTGCTTCAGCTATGGACCCCACACTTACATTTTGGTCACTGTGATGATGGGGGTTTGGACCCCATTGCCACAATGTTCAAAATGTGCTTCATCTATGGACCCCACACTTACCTTTTGGTCACTGTGGTGATGGGGCGTTAGACCCCATTGCCACAATGTTCAAAATGTGCTTCAGCTATGGACCCCACATTTACCTTTTGGTCACTGTGATGATGGGGGTTTGGACCCCATTGCCACACTGTTCAAAATGTGCTTCAGCTATGGACCCCACACTTACCTTTTGGTCACTGTGATGATGGGGGTTTGGACCCCATTGCCACAATGGTCATGGCCTGCTTGCATTGTGGGGGCCACACACATATATGTGTGGCACATGTGCTAGGGGGTCACATTGTATGTTCAAAGTCATGTTCAGTGTTGTAGGCATTTGACACAGTCTACACACGCTTGTCATGGTGTTGGGGGGATGTCTTTTTCTTGCATTCCCTAGGTTGTGGTGTGCTGGTTGTGTCATGCATTGTCCATCCTATGAGTGGGGGTGGTGTTGGTGGTAGGCATCCAGCCCCCCATGGGTAGAGGTGGTAGTAGTGACAGGCATCCAGCCCCCCTGGCTAAGGGTGGTAGTAGTGGTAGGCATCCAGCCCCCCCTGGGTGAGGGTGGTAGTAGTGGTAGGCATCCAGCCCCCCTGGGTGAGGGTGGTAGTAGTGGTAGGCATCCAGCCCCCCCTGGTTAAGGGTGGTAGTGGTGGTAGGCATCTGGCACCCCCCTGGCTAAGGGTGGTAGTAGTGGTAGGCATCCAGCCCCCCTGGGTAAGGGTGGTAGTGGTGGTGGGCATCTGGCACCCCCATGGCTAAGGGTGGTGGGCATCCAGCCCCCCTGGGTAAGGGTGGTAGTAGTGGTAGGCATCCAGCCCCCCCTGGGTAAGGGTGGTAGTGGTGGTAGGCATCTGGCACCCCCTGGCTAAGGGTGGTAGTAGTGGTAGGCATCCAGCCCCCCTGGGTGAGGGTGGTAGTAGTGGTAGGCATCCAGCCCCCTGGGTGAGGGTGGTAGTAGTGGTAGGCATCCAGCCCCCTGGGTAAGGGTGGTAGTGGTGGTAGGCATCTGGCACCCCCTGGCTAAGGGTGGTAGTAGTGGTAGGCATCCAGCCCCCTGGGTAAGGGTGGTAGTGGTGGTGGGCATCCAGCCCCCTGGGTAAGGGTGGTAGTAGTGGTAGGCATCCAGCCCCCCCTGGGTAAGGGTGGTAGTGGTGGTAGGCATCTGGCACCCCCTTTGGGTGAGGGTTGTAGTAGTGGTAGGCATCCAGCCCCCCCTGGGTGAGGGTGGTAGTAGTGGTAGGCATCCAGCCCCCCCTGGGTGAGGGTGGTAGTAGTGGTAGGCATCCAGCCCCCCGGGGTGAGGGTGGTAGTAGTGGTAGGCATCCAGCCCCCCCGGGGTAAGGGTGGTAGTGGTGGTAGGCATCTGGCACCCCCCTGGCTAAGGGTGGTAGTAGTGGTAGGCATCCAGCCCCCCTGGGTAAGGGTGGTAGTGGTGGTGGGCATCTGGCACCCCCATGGCTAAGGGTGGTAGTGGTGGTGGGCATCCAGCCCCCTGGGTAAGGGTGGTAGTAGTGGTAGGCATCCAGCCCCCCTGGGTAAGGGTGGTAGTGGTGGTAGGCATCTGGCACCCCCTGGCTAAGGGTGGTAGTAGTGGTAGGCATCCAGCCCCCTGGGTAAGGGTGGTAGTGGTGGTGGGCATCTGGCACCCCCATGGCTAAGGGTGGTAGTGGTGGTGGGCATCCAGCCCCCTGGGTAAGGGTGGTAGTAGTGGTAGGCATCCAGCCCCCCTGGGTAAGGGTGGTAGTGGTGGTAGGCATCTGGCACCCCCTGGCTAAGGGTGGTAGTAGTGGTAGGCATCCAGCCCCCCTGGGTGAGGGTGGTAGTAGTGGTAGGCATCCAGCCCCCCTGGGTGAGGGTGGTAGTAGTGGTAGGCATCCAGCCCCCTGGGTAAGGGTGGTAGTGGTGGTAGGCATCTGGCACCCCCTGGCTAAGGGTGGTAGTAGTGGTAGGCATCCAGCCCCCTGGGTAAGGATGGTAGTGGTGGTGGGCATCTGGCACCCTCATGGCTAAGGGTGGTAGTGGTGGTGGGCATCCAGCCCCCTGGGTAAGGGTGGTAGTAGTGGTAGGCATCCAGCCCCCCTGGGTAAGGGTGGTAGTGGTGGTAGGCATCTGGCACCCCCTGGCTAAGGGTGGTAGTAGTGGTAGGCATCCAGCCCCCCTGGGTGAGGGTGGTAGTAGTGGTAGGCATCCAGCCCCCCCTGGGTGAGGGTGGTAGTAGTGGTAGGCATCCAGCCCCCCCTGGGTAAGGGTGGTAGTGGTGGTAGGCATCTGGCATCCCCCTGGCTAAGGGTGGTAGTAGTGGTAGGCATCCAGCCCCCCTGCGTAAGGGTGGTAGTGGTGGTGGGCATCTGGCACCCCCCTGGCTAAGGGTGGTAGTGGTGGTTGGCATCCGGCCCCCCCTGGGTAGGGGTGGTGGTGCGCATTCAGGCCCCTGTGTGCATATGTGGCATTGGTGATGGGCATCCCGCCCCTATGGTGCTGCTGTTGCTGGTGTAAGTAAATTCTGCATCCCTCTGTGTGTGTGTGATGTGTCGTGTACGTGTTGTATGTGTTTTGTGGTTGGTGTCTGACTTACCTTCTGCACCGTACGCGTCCGTGCCTGTTCCGGTAGTGAATGTAGAATATTGGTATGATCGGGACGAAGGGATTCATGGTTGGTTCGTGTCGTTCGTCCTTCTCGTTGCTTCGCGTCGTCCTCGACGCTTCGCGTCGTCCTCGTCGCTGGCGTGTTCGTCTCGTAGCCGTGGATCGTGTTGTGGCGCGAATCGGAGCTTATGTGCGCCTCTCCCGGATGCTTTGACGTGCCGTGCGTAGCGACGGGTTCGGCGCGTACGGAAAGCGCATCTACTTGTTCGGCCGGACGGAGCTGCATTTTCCCTTCCGTGCGACTCGATTCAGCGTTTCCGGATTCGCCTCGGTCGGAGAACAGGACCTGGATTGGGTGAGTACGACTCGGTCGGATTCTGTGCTGTTGTGCGCATCGTACTTACTCGTTCGGTATGCTGTATGGATCGGTCGGGAAACAGGCATTCGCATGGCTTTTTTCCCGACCGAATGGTATTGGGTGCGCCTCCGACCGAGATCGGAATCGGCCCCTTAATCGTATATCAAGGATGAAGCATAATAATCAATTATCGATCAATGACGGTTCCTTAGAAAGAAGAAGATAGAGACAGCAGCACAGCTAAAGGTTGCATTTATATTTACCTAAAGGTGCGAGAAACCAAACCCCTTGGCCAAGGAGTTGGAAAAGATCGGTCCCAGGAAGGATGAAGACCAAAGACCTCCGGACCAGGTTCAGGACAGGTGACCTCTCTATCAACGACACCTGCGTCGTTCCCCTCTCTGACACTTCGCTCCTCCTCGAGTTCTTCCGTGTCTTCCTTCTAATGGATTCCGCCGCCCCCACCTCAGGACCTCTCTGGACAGCGGTTCAGTCTGCAATCGATCAGCTCGTCGAGCACCAAACCCTGATCTCGAACTAACTAATTAGCTAATTCTATATCTATTATACCATTCTATACCCAGGTACCTCCCATTAATGTTTCCAAATTATGGGCCCACTACTTCTGATTGGACGGGGACAGGGGGTTGATCCTCACACCATGTCAATTTCTTTAAGCCCATTGTTTTAAAATACCGCCCATCACAATTAATACATTTGCTTTATTTCCCACCCGTTTCCCATTGATTCCGTAATACATTTTGTATACATTTGTTTCGACTTCAGGTACATTTTAGCTGAACTTGTGAACCAGGCTTTGCGAACTTGGAGGGTTTCCAAGTTGACTTCATCGCTTCCTCTGGTCAGCCTTGCAGGGCGCATGTGCAGAGCCAATGTCTCTCGAGCTGCAGTTCAACCAACCCAGGCCCATTTATGAACTAATAAAAGTCAAAGAAGAAAATATTAAAATCACAAATAAATGTTTTCACTGTATACCCACTTTGTCTACTCTATTCCCATTTATTTATAAATCTATCCCGCATTAATAGCATTAGAATACCACAGTTTTAATTGCAGCATATGCGCAAGCTTTAGCACGTGAAAACATTAAGCAGCCATTTTAATACACACTGCGCAGAAGCAAAGATTTCCCTCCAAGCAAAGAAAGACGTCATACCATGTGATATGGTTGACACATGCGCAATGAAATTCCTGCGCTTAGTGGCCATTTTAGATTTAGACAAGCGTTACTTATTAGTTTTAAACACATAGGCAAGCTTCACTCGTATAGTGTTCATGTGTGCATTTGTTAATAGAGACATTACAAAGTTTAATAAATTAATACTGTGAGAGGATTGCTTACGAGCAAGTTTCATTTTGAGTTCTTGCTCCATCACTCACAGGGACGACTCAAATGCACACTTCTCAACTGCAGATCAGACAGTAAACACGCCTCGGATATCTTCGACCTTATTCAATTCCAGGAGATAGACATCATCATCCTTACCGCAACTTGGTTGAATTCCGCCTCCTCTCCTATCATAGACCTCCTAGTTCCTCCTTCCCATGACATAATTCATCTCGACAGAGCGGAAAAGCAGGGCGGTGGCCTAGCTTGTATTCATCGGAGCACTCTCTCGGTCTCTCACTCTGAGACTTCTGCGCCCTCCTCCAGTGAATGCCTCTGTCTCAACATTTTAAGTAATCACATCCCGATATGCAAATTACACACTTTCTATCACCCCCCGGGGGACAATCTCTCCTTCATCGAACAATTACTTGAAATCATCTCTGGTAATGTCGATTCTGCAGTTCCCCAAATCTTCCTCGGTGATTTCAACCTTCATTGGTCTAACCCTAATGACCAAGCTGCAACATGCCTTAAATCCTTCTTAGATGATCACGAGCTGACCCAATACTGCGAAAGGCCAACACATAATAAAGGAGAAATCCAGGATCTCATCATCTCCAAAGGGAACACCATATTTCTGGATAACATCTCCCCTTGCGACTGGTCTGACCATCACATCATCCTCTTTTACATTAACTGGGAGGTGTCCGCGAGGAAGCCTCAATCGAAGAAGCTAAAGGTATGGAAAAGGGACCTTAGACATATCAATACAGCTGAGCTAGCAACCCAATGTAAACTTGCCCTTTCCGCCCAAGTTGTCAAGCCTGAGGTTCACTTACTCACGGACTTTTACAACTCTACTATTTCAAGTATCATGGACTCCGTTGCACCTATCCAACAAAAAAATGCATCAACAAAAATCTCGAAACCATGGTTTAACGGCAACTTAAACTCTGAACGACGTAACCTAAGGGCAACTGAACGATCCTGGAAATCTATCCCTTCCTCGGAACTGCTAAAAATGCTCAGAACAGTAAGGAGCTCCTATAACAAACAAATCAAGAGCGCCAAGGCCGACTACCTCAGATCTCAACTTAACCAAGCCTCTAATCATCTCAGGAAACTTATTGAAATTGTTAAACAACAATCGTGTGACCCACCCACTCGGTCTGTCCCAGGTCACAGCCCACCCTCTTGTGACGCTTTGGCTACTTTTTTCTTTGAGAAATCGAGTCTCATCAATATCGAACTGGAATCTAAAAAGGCCTCTCTACCAACCTATTGCCTTGCGCCCCCCTCATCCTCCGCTGAACAGCCCGATCCAGTTAGTCTGAGCACCAAAAACAATGCCTCTTGGGACACTCACCCCTTTTAGCGAAAGTGACATCAACAAAATTCTTCAGAATATCAACACATCCAATCACTTCAATGACCCGTTACCACCCTCCGTCTTCAAAGAAATCAAGGAAATCCTCACCCCCCTCTGGACAAAGATTGTCAATGCCTCGCTGTCTCAAGGTATGATCCCTGACTGCCTAAAAGCAGCTCAGGTTTCCCCTATCTTAAAAAAACCTAATGCTGATTGTTCAGACCTTAACAACTTCCGCCCTATCTCCAACATCACTACTCTGGCCATACTCCTTGAAAAATGTGTCCAATCTCAACTTTGTGCTCACATTGAAAATTTCCAACTCCTAGACCATCACCAAACTGGCTTTCGGAGCGGACACAGCACTGAATCGGCTCTTATTCATGTTTTTGATGACATTCTAAAATTGCTCGACCACAATGAATCCTGCCTCCTGATCCTCCTTGACCTCTCCTCTGCATTTGACACTGTAAATCACGACAATCTACTATCAGTTCTGGAACACAGGATGGGCTTCTCTGGTCTGGTGCTGCAATGGTTCTCGTCCTTCCTCCACCACAGATCTCAAAGAATTAAGGCGAGCCACTCCCTATCCCAGCCCTCGCCTGTATCCATGGGTGTCCCACAAGGGTCTGCCTCATCCCCCATACTATTCAACCTATTCTTGGAACCACTTGCAAATGCACTAAACTCAATGAACATTCTCTACCATATGTACGCAGATGACACGCAACTTTACATGAAAATCTCCTCCCCTGACAATCTCACATCACTCAACACTACCCTAATGAACACTCAAAACTGGCTAACGGAGAACCACCTCCTACTCAACACTTCCAAAACCGAATTCTTGCTCATTTCTCCTCCGAATCATACCCCCAAGGTAGACCTCTGGTTGAACCATCTCACTGCTTTCAACTACCCCCCGTCATCATTGATTCAGCCAAATCGCTCAGAATCACCCTGGACAAACACAAATTTGAAGAACCACATTAGTAAGGTTTGCAAGGGAGCGAATCACCAGATGAGACTACTCAGGAATCTCAAACCTTTCCTCCCACAAGCTGACTTCAAGCAGGTTGTTCAAGCGCTGGTTCTGCCGAGGCTAGATTATAGCAGTACTACACTATGTGGCCTCCCGAAATATACCTTGGCCCCACTTAAAGCAGTTTTGAATGCGGCGGACAGACTGACCACGGGTACTAAAAGATCTGCGCACATCTCCCCAGTCCTAAAATCTTTAAATTGGCTGCCTTTTGAAGCAAGAATACAGTTAAAGATCGCTTGCCTGACTCACAAAGCTCTCCATCTCAAAACCCCCATCTACCTATGCCAAAAGCTGCAACTATCTGGAGGTGGTAGACCCTCAAGAAGCGCTAACACCTTCCTTCTGAAACCACAGATATTTCGAAAAAAGAGAACTTGTCAAAGGGCTTTCTCCGGCTCAGCTCCACGGATCTGGAACTCTCTCTCCCCTGAAATTCGCAGTCTCACCTCCACGGTTGCCTTCAAAATTGAAGTAAAACGATTCCTTATGTGCAAGTTCTTACCTTAATGGGGCTCCGATCTTTTGCTTGAAGTTACTGGACTTACTCCCTCATTCATTGTACTTACTGTGATGATGTGTTTGCACCCTTTGTAATTGTTTCCTGTGTTATGTATTTGACGCCTGCCTGACCTTGACCAACCGTAATTGTGAAGCGCTCTGATATCCCTCGGGACCATGTTCGCGCTATATAAAACTTTATAAATAAAATAAACCAGGAGATTGCATTAGCAGACCACAAGGTGAGCAGCACCAGTTCAGCTCCAGCTAGACCACCCACCCCAAAACTAAGAAAAGTAACTCAGCGATGGAGACAACATAAGCCCTGGGATAGTCGGTAAAACAGGAGAATTGAGGCCAAGCAGGCACTAGTGGCATTGCAGGAAACCCTGTAGCAACAAAGGGACTGGTTTGTACCCATTGCAGAGCAGGTGACCTCAGATCAATATAAGGTGAGCAAGGCTTTGGTGTCACTTTTGCCAGAGAAAGAGTGCCACAGTGTGCAAGGGCTGGACATCGCTCAAGAGCTAGGACTCACCAGGGCCACACCAAGGGCTCTAGAGTGACACAGAGGAAAGCAGCCAGTGCACCTGGGTCAGTACAAGGAGCAGGCTACATAAATAGGCCAGGCCCAGAAGAATGTGGCATACTCAGGGCTATGACAAGCAGCATTGCTTGAAAACAGGCACCAGGTAAGCCTGAGCTTCTCCAAAGCTTCAAAGAGTATGTTTGTGTTGCAGACCAGACAAAATGGAGATTGAATATTTCATTATAACAGGGACCTCCCTGTATACTAGACTTTGACTTCCCTTGTAGGCAGGACTCTGTGTGTGTGTGTGCATATAATGAAAAGATTGTATCCTAGACTTTCCTTTCCAGCATTGCTTTATTTTGAATGAACGCTGTTTCAGCTAGACAACAAACTCTGGTCCTGTTCTCGAAGAACAGTGTGTTCATCATGTTCATAAACAAGTTTGATGATACTTAGCACAATAAGGAAGAAGTGGGCAAAGAACAAAGAGGGTAACATATGTTTAGATTGTCTGCATAAGCAGTGTGAGCATTTGAGGTAGGCTCAATTTACATTACTACATAAAAAAATTATTATCACTATAACCTTTGCAGACTACACAAGGAGCACAGTAGAGTAAGATAATAATGGCTAAAAGGAACATGAGCCATATAAGGAGTAGAATAAAAAATAGGTTTGGATGGCTAAAATTAAGCCAATTGACTCAACAGAAAGTTTCACAGTGACAATAGGCTTGGTAGCTGACCTACATTTACTACGGAATGAAGTTGGTTATACAACACTAGGTAGTCATCTGGGAAGTCATGAACCCAATGCAAAAACCAAAAGTGCAAAACCATGGAAAGTCAAAAGAATGTGGCCACAGCAAATGAGCATATGGAGGGTTGGTATTCTGTACACCAATATTACATGAAAATAGTACAGAAGATAAACTGTGATTGTGGAAGTTGGGACAGCCTGCAAATGCTCACCCAGAAAGATATCAACAAGCCGATGTTGCCTATACACATGGCCATATGTTGGAATTCGAGCAGTACATAGGGCTACACTGCACACACATTGGAACTCCACAATATAACATCACTGACACCTGCACACTGTACTGTGCAGCACAATGAAGACAATATTTGTGAGTATACAAATATCTGCTGTAGTGACACAGCAGTAAGATCACAGCACTGCCACAAGTCAAGAGTAGGCCCAGATAGCACAGCTGCTTTGGTTTACCCCAGCTGGGGTACCTTTTCCATGTACAGTTTGGCAAGTCGATCTTAAAGGTTTCTAATATACATTTTATTCTAGTAATATAGTCGGTAAAATTGTATATTTGTAAACTAAAACTGCAACTCAATAATCTTGAGCCATCCAATGATCCCTAACTGTCAATGCCATGGTTCCAGTGGCAAAAATATTTGAAAAGGTCGAATAAGAACAAGATATTTTGACTTAGCTAATTGGATCAATACTTGCGTCATTTGCTTAAATGCAGCTCAAATGTTGCCATGTCCCTCAAACTGTGCAAGGGCTTAATAGTAAAAATGCATTTCACAGTGGCAGACTTAATGTCCTCTGAGTTGAGTTTGGAGGCCTGGGGCTTCTTCTTTCTTAAAAGAGATATCTAAATATGGCCATAATGCCTTTTCACAATGGTAACTAGCCACTACCAGCCAGAGCACTTGGGCCTTGATGGCCAGTTGGAGCTCTCAGCTCCCGCTGCCACTGAAGGGTCCCTTCCATAGAAACGCACCACCTTCAGAGATAAGGGGGCATATTTACTAAGTGCCACGCACCAAAGTGTTGAGTGCGATTTAGTTACGCTGCAAAGCGTTGCTTTTCAGCCTCACGTTTGTGCCATATTTACTGTATGACGCATCATGACGCAAGTACGATGCAGCAACAAGGCAGTGAAATGTAAAATGTCTGGGTTGCGGCACACAATAATGTCACACAATATTCTCTTGCATGTCATAAAGCACAGTTGTGTCACAGAAATGGAAGTGCACAACTCAAATCTGGAACGCATCACCTTCAGAGATAAGGGGGCATATTTACTAAGTGCCACGCACCAAAGTGTTGAGTGCGACTTAGTTGCGCTGCAAAGCGTTGCTTTTCAGCCTCACGTTTGTGCCATATTTACTGTATGACGCATCATGACGCAAGTACGATGCAGCAACAAGGCAGTGAAATGTAAAATGTCTGGGTTGCGGCACACAATAATGTCACACAATATTCTCTTGCATGTCATAAAGCACAGTTGTGTCACAGAAATGGAAGTGCACAACTCAAATCTGCTTTGCTTCATGCAAGACCCAAATGCGTCACTCTGCTCTTTTTATAATGAACCATTGACACACATCATTTACCTTCACTCAAAAACTAGCAAAAATGGGATATATTTCCATGCAGGATGAATCCAGGTACCAAGGAGCTGCTGCAAGAGAAGGACCTTGCATAAGAGAAGCTTCTTTTTGTCACCTAAAAATTCCCATTATCCAAAAAGGAAGCTTTTGGAATTGGCACTTTCTGGTTGGCTGAAATAGTGCCCCAGCCAGGCAGTACCTACAACTCCCATCAGGGGTGGGTGATTACACACTCTGTATAACCTGTGCTCACTCTTGGGTAGCTTGGCGCTGAGCAGTCAGGCATTGCACTCACTCACAATAAATACCTTGAGTGTCACAAAAGAGACTTTACCTGTGATGTATGTAAATAAATGTTGTATTCAGCACACATAAATATCAACATAAAATGATTATTATGTATCTGTGAGCATAAATCACACTTGGAATTATTACTAATAGTACTAGGCCCAAATGTGTTTGAATTATATCAATCAATCAGTCAATCAATCAGTCGCTTGTATTGCGCTGCTAATCACCCCGGTGGGTATCTAGGCGCCAGTGAGTCGGGTCGTTTGAAGAGCCAGGACTTCAGCTCCTTCCTGAAGGTGGTCAGTGATGGGGCGGTGTGAAGGTGGAGATGGAGGGAGTTCCAGTATCTGGCAGCAAGGTAGGAGAAGGATTGTCCTTCGTTAAGGTGAGATGGATTCACAGTGTGCATACGAGGGCGAGGTGAGATGATCAGAGGTTTCTCATGGGTTGGTGGAAGATCAGGCGGTGGTTCATGTAGTGGGGTCCAATGTTGTGGGGAGCTTTGTATGTGTGGGTGAGGAGCTTGAACTAGCATCTCTTCTGTATGCGGAGCCAGTGGAGGTCTCTCAGGTGGGTGGAGATGCGTGACCTTTTGAGTATGTCAAGGATGAGTCTGGCTGATGTGTTCTGGATGGTTTGGAGTCTTTGCATGAGTTTGGTCGAGGTGCCTGCATAGAGTGGTTTGCTATAGTTGAATTGGCAGGTGATGAGAGCTTGCATGACTGTTTTCCGTATGCTTGTGGGGAGCCATCTGAAGATTTTCCTGAGTAGTCGGATCTTGTGAAAACAGGCAGAGGTGACTTTGTTTAACTGTTGTTTCATTGTGAGTTTGCTGTCGAGTATGATGCCTAGGTTGTGTGCATGGTTTTTGGGTACAGGGGTGGGTCCAAGGTCCAAGGGCCACCAGAAGTCGTTACAGAGGGAGTTGTCTTTGCCGAAGACCAGAACCTCTTTCTTGTCGGTGTTTAAGTTGAGGCATCAGTTTCTCGTCTATGTTGCGACAGTTGGCATGAAATTGTGGAAGTTGTTCTTTGCCTTAGTGGGGGTTTGCTGATAATGAAAGGATGAGCTGGGTGTCATTGGCATAGGAGATGATGCTGATGTTGTGTGATCTTACGATATCCGTGAGTGGTCTCATGTAGATGTTGAAGAGGGTATGGCTCAGAAAAGAGCCCTGTGGTACTCCACGGATGATGTGTTTAGGAGGCGAGGTGAAAGGTGGGAGCCGAACCTCACGGGCACGTCCTGAGATGAAGGATTCTATCCACTTGAGTGCATTGCCTGTGATTCCGATCTGGTGGAGTCATTGGACGAGGGTTCAGTGGGAGACGGTGTTGAAGGCTGCGGAGAGGTCTAGGAGGATTAGGGCAGTTGTCTTGCCTCTGTCGAGTAGAGTTCATATGTTATCTGTCGCTGCAATCAAGGCTGTTTCGGTGCTGTGATTGGCCCTGAATCCTGACTGGGATGCGTCAAGTAGGTTGTGTCTTTCCAGGTGAATGGTCAGTTGTGTGTTAATGGTTTTCTCCAGGACTTTAGCTGGGAAAGGAAGGAGGGAGATTGGACGGTAGTTCTGTCGATCTGTGGGGTCTGCTAATGGCTTCTTGAGGAGGGGCATGACCTCTGTGTGCTTCCAGGCTTCCGTGAAAGTGCTGGAGCTGATGGAGGTGTTCAAGAAGGTGGTGAGCTGGGGGCTGATTTTGCTGTTTCCGAGGTTGAAGATTCGGTGAGGCGTGGGGTCGTCAGGTGCTCCTGAGTGGATGGCAGCAGGCTTGGGGTTGAAGTTTTTATAGATGGCATCAATCTTGTTGTGGAAGTGGTTGGCGAGTTTGTCACAGAGCTGTTGAAGGGGAGGAATCATGTTCTCAGTTGCCGGGGAGCAGGAGAATTCTTTGTCGATAGTGAAGAGTTCTTTGGTTTGGTTGAAGCTGGCTTCGATGCGGCGGATGAGGGCTTGTTTTTTTGTGGTTCTAAGGTGGTGGTGGTAAGTGTTGAGGGTCATTTTGTAGGGGTCGTGGTGTTGTTCTTGTTGGTTCTCCATCTCCTTTCCAATTGTTTGCATTCCTGTTTTGCCATGCGTAGTTCCGACATGTACAAGGTGGCTTGTTTGGCAGGTTTGTGGATCTGAGAGGTTTTGGTGGTGGGGGCGACTTGGTTGGCTGCATTGTTGATCCAGTAATTGAAGTTCTATACTTTTTGGTCCATGTTGAGGGAGGTGATGGGCTTGGTGGAGTTGAGGGCCTATGTCCTCAATTGCTGGGTTACGTCTGTCCAGTTGTGGTAGGGTGCATTGCTGTAGGTAGGGGGGCGTGGTGGACCAATGAGGTTGAAGTGTACGATGACATGTTCTGTTCAGGTGAGTTCAGATGTGTGGTTTTACTTGATTCTGTTGCTAGATGTGAAGAGGGGGTCAAGGGCATGTCCTGCTTTGTGTATTGGGTCGGTGATGATTTGCTTGAGGTTGATGTTGTGTAGTCTCTCTAGGAGGTCACTTGAGTTGGTGTCGGTGTGGTTGTCTAGGTGGAAATTGAGGTCTCAGAGGGAGATGTAACAGTTGACAGCGTGTGGGGTGATGAATTCTGCTATCATGTTGTTGATGCCTGTGCAAGGTCCTGGTGGTCTGTATGCGAGGGTGCCTTTTATGGGGGTTTTGGCATGAGGGTGGATCTGGAAGTTCATGTGTTCCATGGTGGGTGTTGCATCGTCAATTGTAACAGTGAAGGTGATGTATTCCTTGTGTATGACTGCTATGCCTCCTTGGCGTTTGTTTGCATGGTCTCTGTGCTTCATCTTGTATCTGGTCGGGGTTGCTGTCGCAATGTCGGGGTGAGCCAGGTTTTGGTGATGAAGGTTATGTCGGGGTGAGCCTGGTGATGGTGTCCCAGATCTCAGTTGGTGTTTGCAGAGGGATCTGACGTTCAGTTTGAGTTGGGCCAGTGGTTAGTTTCTGGTGGGTGTGGTGCTGTCTGACCAGGGTGGGCTTGCATTGAATCAGCAGTGGGAGAAGGTGAACGGTCCTTCCGTAGTGTGTGGTGATGCGAGGCAGCAGTTGTTTTTGTGAGATGGGTTCAAGGCGTGTGGTACGGCAGAGTGGTAGCTTCAGCATTGAGTTAATCCTGGGCTCTTGGCAGTGGGCGCGGTCAGGACGTGGACGGGCACAGACTGGCTTGCCTCTTGCATGCAGTCAGCACTCTGGTGGTGCGGCTGCGCAGTGTCCACAATTAAGTAGCCCTGGGGTGGCGGGAGGGGCTGCAGGTGGGATGGTGCTGGGTGAACCGGTTAGGACCGGTATGGCGACACAGGCGGGCGCAAGGGGAAAAACACACAAGTGCACGTAAAGGCGCACTGCAGCAATGGAATAAGGTGAGCAGGGGGTCAAAGTAAGAGTAACATTAAAGGGAAAAATTACAGTGCAAAGAAGTGCAGGACAGGCAAACAGGCAGACAGAAGAAGAAATCGAGCAAACTGAATAAATCCAAGCAGAATGAAAATCAAATAACTACTCAGACGTGGCTACAATGAAAGTTAAATCAGGAGGGGAGGGGGCTCAAACCGCGGCCTTAGGGGGCTGAGGAGCCATAGAACGACTCCTCAGGTTAAGGTGTTGGTAATGGAGCAGCAACCTGCAATATGCACACTTAGGAAAGATTCTGTTTTACCCCCTAGCACCCTTATGCAGTGCAACATGTTGTCAACCCCCGGCCCACCCTAGCAGTTCTTATAATTCAACCCCACATAGTTTGAGGGTGCACCCCGGATCATAACGATATCAGGAATTGATACATACACAGAATTATATCACTTTTTAGCAGCGTCATGTGGGGAAAAGCGCCATGCGGGGAAACACCAATGTCAAGAGCAATGCTGTTTTGGCAAGAAATAAATGTATCTGGCAAACCGCTGTCCAATGTCGTGAATCACAGGCAGATTCCCACTGTCTCTCCCACACACTCACTCCTCACCAATACGCGTTGTAACAGATATCAGGAAACTCAGTACGGAAGTGCTCATACACATATGCCTCCCTCCACCCTCAAACTCATTCCGACTATCCTATGCCCACAGATTGGAGATGCACTGTCCTGCCCCTGGGCACTAGGCCACCTGCAGTTGAAGTCACTCTTCGTCTGGGTCCCACCTAGGGAAGCTGGTGGGGGAAGACAGCAAGATCAATTAGGAGGCAGTCAGCAACAGGGGTTTGGCCGTCACTCGAGAAATTCACCCACAGGATGCGGAGCAGACACATGCTGAGGTCAATAGACAGTCACACCAAAGGGTCCCCAAGGGCCTTCCGGCACCAGCCCAGTTTGGCGAAGCAAAGGGGAGGTCATGCAGTCACTTGACCCGCTTCTGATCGTTCTCGGAAGTGTTCCTCCAGTCCAGTCAGTCACTATCACCACCCAGGCCTGAGCTGGGCAATACTACCTGGCAACCTGGTGTCATTGGGGAAGGCCAGTGAGGAGAGGTCAGTTGGTCCACCATGCTGAGGGCCAAGTTAGGGAACACTCGATGAATGGAGAATAAAGCAGGGGGGTATTTCTAAAACAGGAGGCGATGGCAAGTAGTAGGCGAGCTGCTGCGTTTTGGAGGACTTGCATTTTGTTGAGGAGGCGTGACTGTATGTTGAGAAACAGCCCACTACAATAATCTATTCTAGACAGGATCAAGGCTGTAACCACCGTTTTCTGGAGTTCTGGCGGGATGTAGGGGAGAATTTTCCTGATAGTTTTAATCATGTAAAAACATGCGGAGGTGATTGAATTAATTTGCCCCTCGAAGGACAGCTTGGTGTCAAAGTAGACTCCTAGGTTTTTCACCTTGGAGATGGGAGAAGGGATCTCTCCCATTTCCTGAGGCCACCAGCTAGGTTGCCAAAAGGAGGTATCTCGCCCAAATAAAAGTACCTCAGTTTTACCTGTGTTCAACCTCAAACAGTTTTGGGACATCCAATGCCCAATTTTGCGCATACAGTCCTGAAATCTCCAAGCAGTGTTCGTTGAGTCCCCTGAAAAGGACGCTATGATTTGTGTGTCGTCGGCATACGACACTGTCTTGAAGCCGAAAGACCTTATGAGAGAGCAGAGGGGGGCAACGTAATGATTAAAGTGTCGGGCTCAACGAGGAGCCCTGTGGCACCCCGCATGGAAAGGTGAACCAGGACGATGTGTGTCCGCCAAGCTCCACTCGTTCCTCCCTGTCACGGAGAAAGGAGTTCAGAAGGGCCAAAGCCTTGCCCCTAATCCCTACAGAAAACAGTTGGTTTATTAGGAGATCATGATCCACCGTGTCGAATGCCGCCGAGAGGTCTAAGAGGATCAGGGCAGTCTCCCCACCCTTGTCCAGGACCTCTCTTATTTCCTCCGACACATTAATCAGAGTTAGCTCAGTGCTGTGTTGACTTCTAAAACCATATTGGGCACTGTCTAGGAGATTGTTATCCTTCATAAACTGGGTGAGTTCTATACTCATGGCCTTCTCTACGACCTTGGCTGGAAGAGGTAGTCGAGAGATAGGCCTGTAATTGCTTGGATCAGTGTTATCCAGGTTAGTTTTTTTCAGGAGTGGGAGGATAGATGCCTTCCTCCATGGTATCGGAAAATACCCATTGGAAAAAATACAATTGAAGATGTCTGTAAGGTAGCTAGTTGTAACCCCCAGGGCTAGGTGGAGGACCTTAGGGGGGCAAGGGTCCCAGGGGGAACCTGATCTCGTCTGGCTAAGAATCGTCATGACCTGTGCTTCCGACAGGGTGTTAAAAACATAGAGACAAGGGCTGATAGCTGCTGGCACGCCTTCACCACTTGGACCCTTTGTTGTAGTGGAAGGGGGACCATTTGAATGCCCTCCCGTCCCCTGGCGGGTGGATAGAAATAAGTCTGAGACTGTTTTAACTTTGGCTTGAAAGGAGTCTGCTAGCCAGTTGCAAAAGTCTAGGGGGCATATTACCAAGGATGTGCGATAATTATTGCAAAGCGCACTTAGCGCTGTTTTTTTTATCGCCGGCTATCGCTGGATTACATCGCGGAGATAGCGCGTTATTATCAACGCTTATCTCCAAGGCGATAGAAAATCCAGCAATAGCGGCGAAACCCAGCAATAGCGCGCGAAATCCAGCGATAAATTCCACGCGCTAATGAAAAGCTTGCTAATAGGCAGGTGAGGACTTAACCTTACAATTCACCTCCCATTGACTAGAATGGTTAAGTCAAGTTTTAAAGAATTGTTAGATTCCAGCGATAATCGCGGTTAGCGCGAATTATTTTAGCGCTTCGCGGGCATTGCTAATAGGGGGAAGTTGTGTTTGCGACTGTTTTCAGTCGCTTTTAGTTGGGAACGCCTACTTTGCATGTCATTAGCGATAATTATCGCTGACATGCAAAGCGGCAAGAAAACGGCCGCTTTCGCCATAAAGCTGTTGCTAACAGCTGTTAGCGACAGCTTGCTAATAGGGCGATTAAAAAAATATCGCTGCTTTAGCGGCAAAAAGTGCCGCTAAAGTGGCGATACTGCCCTTGATAATATGCCCCTTGGTCTACTCCTGAATTTTTCTGACCAGGAAGTTTACTCAATTTCTGCACTGTAGAAAAGAGTTCTTTGGTGGAGTTAAGAGATGCGCTGATTTTGGCAGAGTAGTCATGTTTTTTTTAAAAGATTTTTTCTTTGTAATCTGCAATAGCTTTTTTGTAAGTGATCTTATCGTCGTGAACATAGTGCAAGCACCATTTCCTTTCCAGCCTTCGACAGACTTGCTTAAGTAGTCTCAGGCTATCGTCGAACCATGGCTCGGATGCGAGAGTCCTTTTATTAGTTGTAATTTTTAGGGGTGCAATGGTGTCGAGAGTGTCGGTGATTCAGTTGTGGTAGGTATTTGTGGCCTCATTCAGGTCCACTGGAACCCTCGGTTTAGAGAGGTGTAGGTGGCTTGTGAAAATTTCTGTGGTGACTTTATGCCAGGGGCGTTTCCTAAATTTGGGCAGGAGAGGCGGCCCTGGTTCAGTTGTCGCATCTGGACAGATACTGAACATCACGGCTGAGTGGTCGGACAAGGTTAGTGGAATGATCGAGAGAATTTTAAGATAAGGGTTGTCGGAGAAAATGCCATCTAAGGCATGACCTGCCTTATGAGTAGGACTATCCACTAACTGTGTGAGTCCGACACTTCCCATAATGTCAATGAGTGCAGCCGCATCTTTAGATGCTGCATTTTCGAGATGAAGATTAAAGTTTCCTAAGATGGTGAAATTGGGAAAAAGGACTTTAATGTCTAACAGCTGACTGCTGGTATATAAAAAATTAGCACTCTGACCTGGGGGCCTAAAGAGAAGCACCCCATTAAAGGAGTACTGGCTGGTCAAGGTAATCTTAAAGATCAGTGCTTCGCAGTTAGTGGCGGCTTGGATGGGTTCAAAGGAGACTTTCAGCTGTTCCTGAAAGATGATTGCAAGCCCCCGCCCCTTTTATGAGGACCGTCTAGTCTGGAGATGGAAAAACCCGGAGGTGTGGCCATGATGAGATCTGGGTCAGACGCGGCATTTGCCCAAGTTTCAGTCACGAATGCTAGGCTCCGTCCCTGGGAATCAATAAATTCAGAGTGGGCCAGTGCATTTTTTACCAGCGACCTTGCATTAACAAGTACTGCTTTAAATGTGTCCTTTCCTAGCGGGGTAGGATCAGGGGTTATGGGATTTGAGCCACGTGGAGTGTGTGATGCTTTGGGGGTGGAGGGGTGCCCTTAGTTTTAAGGTCAGTCAAAGAAAGTTGACAGAGAGGGCAGGATCTCAGGCCCAGATGGCTCCCTGGTTCGAAAGTGGGGCCAGGGCAATAAGAACCTGTGTCTAGAATCTGGTTCAGCTCCCCTCGTGAATATTGCAGTGGTTTAAGAATAAATTTGCCAGAGTGGCTGGCGCTGAGCGCGGTCCGTGCGCGGACGGGCGCAGACGGGCTTGCCTTAGGCGCGCCTTTGGCATGCCGGCGGCGCGCCCGCTGCGCGCGTTCGCTGCGCGCATCCGCTGCGCGTTAGCGGTGCCATCAAGTTTAAATACTGAGAGTAACCTGAATCACTAGACCGTCACCCTGTGGTGCACCGGAAGTGGTCAGGCCTCTCTTCCTCTTCCTCTCCCGACGCTCTCTCCACAGCAATCGGGAAGAATCTCGTGGTGGACCAGAGAGCGGGGGAAGGAAAACCTCCAGAGAGCCTTCAGAACGTGCCCTGGTAAAAACAGTCAGCGAAGGTGCGTTTTTAAAGGATTAAAAATGTGCAATTTAGGAACTGTGCAAATAAACAATACCGCCCACGTAGTTCAGCCAGCCAGCAGTAATTAGCTAGCGTGGTAGTCCACTCCACTATTCAAATCCAATGAAATCCATGCCACACCACACAATCTCATGCCACACAATTACACTAACTAATCCAATCCGACACACATAATTCCACTACACACCACATACATACATTCCATAAAACATTGGTAAAAACATTGGTAAAAGGCATTGCCATTTACAATGCCAATAGCTGTAACTCAAACGAATGGGAGACCGATTGCATTTTCAAAGCTTGTTTGATGGCTGCTGTTTTTTACCAGTAGTAAAGATTGAGAAGCATGACCCTCGCCTCCGTGTCCTTAATAGATTAAAAACTCTTGTCAAAGGCTAGAACATGTTCTATTGTTCTTCAGGTTGGCAGGTATGCTCTCGTGGCTCATGATGTTCACCAGTCTGTCATTTGATGTCAGTGCGTTAGTCCTGCCTCCCTCCTAACTACGGCTGGGATTGGTCAGAGCCTCGCAAATGCGGTTCTTTATTCACTTATCGGATAACAGATGCTGGAGAGGGTCTTCAAATGACGCTGAAATAGAACGTGTATTCTGACGTCGGCAAAGATACTACGTCACCCGTCTGCTGCGAGCCCAACCCAACATCACACACACAGGCACAAGTTCAGCAATGCCTCATGAGGTAGAATGGGGCACTACTATGATTACTCCCCCACCACCGAGGGTCGCAAACTGTGAATCAGACACCGCACACAATGAGCATGTAGTCGGCATACCGCATGAGAGATGCAGCATGATCGACAAATCGGGCCATGCTGAGTCCTGCAACCAGTGAATCCGCTCCCCACCAATGAGACGCTTATGTTTGCCAAGGTCCGCATGATGTGTTGGTCACACGCCTTAGATGCAGGCCAGAATTCGGTGTTCCGCACAATGTAATCTGGTCTCAAGGCACAATTCTTAGTTCCATACTGTTAGAAAGTCACCCTTTTGCCCTGTTCACCCCCAATTTTTGTGTGCTGACTGGTACTAATGGTAGCTGACTCTGACTGTGCCCTGAGCCCTGCTAGTCAGGCCCAGAACCAGTGCTATGTTAAACACACATGCATGCATTGAGGCACACTTATAATTGGCATGACCTACCCTATAAGTCCCTAGTAGAAGGGCAAGGGGATGAAAACTACCTACAAGTCCTTAGTATATAATAGGGCCTGGCAGTTTAGAGGCCTCCAGCCTTTTTTGCACTTGCATGCGTGCACTACTGAGAACCTGTTGTCATTTTAAAAGCACTCGTGAGTTACAGCACTGCTTTTAAAAAGTACATTTACTGCAAACTCGACTTACGTGGCAGGGGCACTAGAAAAGTGATCATTTACATTATTTTTACATATCAAGTACCCCCAAGGTCTCCCCAAAGTGTTCCAGGGGTGGGGAATTAGGTAACTACAAGCAGGATCCCTATAAAAGATGTTTTATAAACCCAGGTGAGGGAAAACTGCCAATTATATTTTCCCCAGTGTAGGAAATCCCCTGCAAAGTCGACTTTGTGGCTGTGGGCGCTGTGAAGTATTAATCTACATCATTTGTACAGGCAACCTCCATGTCTCCCCTAAGTGTCCCAAGGGTGGGGAGGTCCCACAATTATGAGCAGGGTCCTTATAAAATATGTTTTATAAACCCTGGTGGGGGAGGAAATGCACATTTCATTTTCCCCATTTTAGATACTTGGCCTCATAGGCTAACATGGTAATATGTTATGGACTATTCCTAGGAAAGTATTGAAAATATAATTCAAAGACATATCAGAATAGTATTGATAAATCCAACAGATTGCTCTTGTTGAATTTATCATAACTTATACAGAAAATAAGTTACAACACTTTTTGTATGTAAGCCAAAATCCAGCCTTCCAGCAGTCACCCCTGATTGGTCAGTGCTAACAGGCTTAGCAAAGTTGCCTTGATTAGGTGAAAAGTGGCTACCTAGGGGAGTGACTATCTGCTGAAGAGAGCTCTGTAGCTACACAGGAATGCAAGGGCAATGTGAACGGGTCGTAAAGTATGAAGCTTCATAGGCAGACAGGACAGGCAGGGAATGCCAGGCCTGCCTATCCCCATTCCACTGTCCACCAGCCAGATAGCAGCCTTAAGGAAGGAATTTGCAGATGTTAGGGTGAGGAGAGCTATGGAAATGAGCCACACTGAGAGTTAGTTTAGTTAGCTCTCTTACTCTTCTGCTGAAATTTCAGCCATCATGGATTTTGGAAGAATAGTGCTTTCTGGGACAAGAAGATGCCACAATTTGGAGGAAGCGGTTATGTGCTTGGGTGGCTCCCTGCATCTCATTGGTCAGGGGTGTCCCCCTCCTGATGCCCAGTGGCTGAGAATAAATATGTGAGAGGTGCATAGCCTCTCAGTTCTGCTGCCTGAAACTCCAAGTAGAAGATGAAGGACTGTCCAGCTGGAATCATGATCTGCACTTAAGAGCCTGCCTGGTGAAGACTGAGCCTGCTGTATTATCTAATACTACAGCTCTGAGGAATTTGCCTTACTTCAAGAAGGAGTAAGGTGTAGACTCCCTGCAGCTACAGGTTAACAGAGCTTAACTGACCTGTCTATAGCCAGAGTCCCCCTCCTGGAGGGCGTCCAGTGGACTTTTATGGGGTTGACAAAGTGCATTGTTGGAAGTGGAGTCCAGGCCTGCCAAGGACCATCTAAGAGATTCTAGACCCTTGGATTTGTATTTTGGACCCATGGAACCTACCAGGAGACCTTCTGGAAGGACCTCCAGAAGTTTGGGAAAATTTTGGGAACTTTTGGAAAAAAGCTCCATAAGGTAACCGACCCAACCGCAAGGGCCAAGACGGCCACCTTCAACCTCGTCTCCATCCATATTCCAGGTTCACCCCGCTGAAGAGCTCCAGAGGTCCTACTTCCAGGATTTGATCGGGAGCTCCCTGAAAGTCAAGCTGGCGAACCCTCACCTAATCTGGCCTGGTGAAGATTAGCGAGGGCCCTCGGAAGGAAAAGCCCCAGAAAAGTTTCTAAGTGTGAAGGTAAAATTTTGACCAGGCCATGGATCTGAGAAGGGATCCATCGCGGTCGGCCTGAAACTTTAATTTTGTCCTGATCAAGTGCAACCAGATATCCCAGAGTGGAACTTTTGGTTTGTAAGCACTAAAAAGTATTTATTCTTAAAAAATGAATATCTCCTGTTTCCTATATTGGATTTTGGTTGTTTTGGTATCATTTTAAAGATAAAAATATTTCCTATTCTTATACATTGGCGTGGGATTTATATTGTGTGTTGTGTCTTGCTTATTTACTGTATTGGTGTTTTTAAATGCTTTACATGCCTGTCTCCTAAGTTAAACCTTATTGCTCAGTGTCAGCTACCAAAGGTTGAGCAAGGGATTAATTTACAGTGACCCTTTTTAGGACCCAGCACAGTGTCAGTGGCCTTGGTACTGGTGGTAGGGGCATACTTACCACCACCAACAAACCACCTTCCAACAAACACCTATGCCGCGCTACCAATTGGAATCTAGCAGACTATGTGGGCACTTGAGAGGGCACCGCGCTTCAGGTGTCACAGGTAGATGGCATGGGTCCCTCTTAGGAGATTTTTGATGTACCTGAGACCTCTGAAAGTACAGGGGGTAAGCTCAACAAGCCATTGAAGAGCATATTTCAGGGTGCCACACAGCAGCAGATAATCGGGCCAGGCCAGCCACTATTCAGGAAGGGCACACAGTCCTTTACAATGACAGCAATCCTCCCTGTGCACAACAGAGTCCTCTGGCAATGTGCACCACATAGTTCCAGGTTCTCTGGTCCCACATTCCCTCAAGCGTATCTCACCCCGTGCTGAAGTATGGCACCAGTAGTTATAGTGGAGTTTGCCTTTGAAGGCGGGTGTGGTTCAAAAGGTCTCCCTTTGAACCACTTATGTCTCCTCTAAATTTCAGCCCTGTATGCCAGGGTCCGTGGAATGCTGATCTTTATATTTAGCAGAGCCGTGATCTGGATCCAGAGGCCAAAGAGCATATTTACAAAGTAATGGCGTGGTGCTGCAAGCAATTTTGGAGCGCCGTGCTGCGTCATTTGAAAAATGCAGGGATAAGTCATGTTAGCAAGAATGCAGTGCAACCCTGTGTTTTCCCTTACACCAGCGCTAAAAAAAACTGCCTAGCTCCAACACAGAAACCCTTGCACCACGGTGCAAGGTTGCCTGAGTGGCAGGGATGATTGTTTATGTGCTGGAAGGGACATCTTCCTCCACATAAACAATCGTTAAGGGTGATTTGCTCCTTTTATGTGTGCTGCAGAATGCAGTACACATAGAAAGAGCAAAAACACGGAGAAATAAAAGTATTTCCCCTCTTTGCACCACTCTAACGCCTGCTTTTCAGTGGAGTTAGTTTTTGGCACTTCCTCAGATTTACACACGTTTTAAAATCTGCAGCAGTGTCAAAAAGCAATGGGTGTTGCGGTGGAACACTCACAGCAACACCCATTGCAAGCCCCTTTCACGCACATACCTTGCTGAAAGGGTAAGATATTTGCAAAGTGGCATTAAGCCACACAAAGTGGCTTAATGCCGATTTGTAAATATGGAGCAGGGCATTGAGCCACCAGAGCGTCATTAAAAGTAATGCTCCGGTGGCGCAATGCCCTTGTAAATATGCCCCCAAGTGTCAAAATCTCTTCCTCCAATCTTTCCATCTGGCCTGCAAATGGCAGAGGTCTGTCGTTCCAGTTGCATGCCCAGTGTTTAATTGCTGTTGCTGGGGAATGGCCAGATGTGCTCCCCCAATCTCCAGTGAGGACTGGAGCCATGCGCCAAGGCACACAAAGAGCTTTAGAGCACACAATTGTCCACTTTCTAGTAGTGACATTTCTTTGTGAATTACCACAAAGGGTTGTATAACAGAACAATGCATGCCTCAACAATGCATGCCTAAACAATGCGATCTCAACCACAACAGCGTCTTTACCACGCATACCTTTACCACGTATGCCTTTACAAATCATTTTATTGTAAAGGCATGATTGGTAAAGGTATATGCGTGGTAAAGATCAGGCCCCAGCCCCCTCACCCTGAGCCCTAAAACCCGCCCCCATCCTGCAAACCTTCCTGCCCGCAGCCCTAAAATTACCCCAGTCCCAAACCCTGAGTTCTAAACCCCGGCCCCAAGCCCCCGACACCCTGAGCCCTAAAACCACCCCAAGCGTTAAAAACTGCCCTTTCCCCCACCCTGAAACTTAAATAAAAGTAAAGAAACTACTCACCAAGCCACCGTTCCTTAGAATGTCATCTGCAGGAAGTCTCCAACCCCCCACCCACTCTCTGCAATGCAAGACTGCTAACTGCCTTTTCCAATGCATAGGCGTGGTTAAGGCATATGCATGGTAAAGGCCTATGTGTGGTTAAGGCAAGCGTGGTTAAGGCAAGCGTTGTTCCGCTTGCGCTATAAAGGCGAGAGTGGTTTAGCCCACGTTGTTAATGCCATCCTTTACCTCTGGCAAGGGGCTGTTACTGTGAATCCAATGATAGGAAACATCATGAGGCTGCTCCACTGTAATCCCTATTGCAGCATGAAGTGGTTTCAAGCATTTCCCCATGTTAACCTGTGGGAAGAGCAAACCTCATAGGTAGTGAAAACACACATGGGTATTCCCCAGTACCTGGGCAGGGAACACGCATATGTACTTGCCTTGCCTTTCACCTACCACTCGCTTCACCCCTTAAGATGTACCCTCGGGGTACTCAGGCAGAAATGAAAGGTCCTCTTGGTATGGCTAGTGACTCAAACAGGCCAGTCTGAGTAAATGTGCAATTTGCGCACATCACCCTGCAGTGGCAGGCTGGACACGTCTTTAAGAGCGCCATCGGTGCAAAGCACACACCAACCAGCAATGGAAGGCTGGACCCATATTTAGGAGCACCATCGGTGCAAGTGCACATTCCAGCCTGCAATGGCAGGCTGAACACATGTTTAGCAACCCTAGGTAAGCACCACTTCCTAACGTGTGTAGGAAGTGTGCGTGCACTTTTGCACTGCATTTACAGTGTGAAGGTGCCCCAGGCTCTAAGGCCCTAACAAGAGAATCAGCAAAAATCCGGGAGGAGAAAGCAAAAGGTTTGGAGAAATGCTACTTGAACGGTTCAGGTCTAACAGAAGCTGTACAGCAAGCAATTTTGGTTAAAGTGAGTGCTGTAGCCCCTAGGGAGACGTCCATTACAACGCAGGCATTACAACGTAATGCCTTTACAACGCACATACCATTACAACGCATGGCATTACAACGCATGCTATAACAACGCATGCCATTACAACGCATTGGTAAGTATAGTATGGTAAGTATTTTTTATGTTGTTGTAGTTTATTTTAATACTCTAGTATTAAAATTAATACTTGAGTATTTTTTAAAAATTATATAAAGGGATTTATTGTTTGTGTTAAATCAATATTATTAAGGTTGATTTTTATTTTATATAAATAATAAATTATATGAAAAAGAGGAAGAATTAAATTGTTAAAAATGTTAAAATAATATTAAAATGGTGATTTATATATTAGAAATTTCAAATAATATATAATGTTACAAAATGGTTGAGGTTAATTATTTTAATACTCGGGTATTACAATTTATACTTGAGTATTTATTATGTAAAAATTGAATTAAATGTTTGTGTTAAAGAAATATTCTATGGGTGATTTGAGCAATATAAAATAAAATATTTTTATTAGAAAAAATAGTTGTAATTTATATAAATACTTAGGTGTCCATTACGATACCGAGCGGAATAAAATCCGCCATCTACCATAGCAGTAAAAAACCGCCCGCCTACACCTTCTGAATACCGACCGAGCAATCACGATGTCGCGAAGCGAACACCGCCCGTGGCGGAAAAAACACACAAAATACCACCCGTCCATGTCGGAGTCGAAGTCCATCCGTCCGCCACGGACGCAAACCCGCACGACAACCCAAAACCACCCACCCTGACTACCAAGACACCGGCCGTGAAATTAGGATCTTCCCGACATGAGCGCGGCAAATCCACAAATACACCGCCCGCCATCGTAAACAACAGTGATGAAAATGGACACGGCGGAAGCCCTGGCGGCCACGTCCCTGCACAGAAACCATCCGCGGACCAAAGAAACACAAACAACATGGCCAACAAGTCCACACAGCAAGCCACGCCCAAATACCCAAACACAGTACACATCCCGAAAACACATCCCCCCTGGACAAACAAATAAACTACAAATCCCAGAACACCAGCCACAACACACCTGAAAACAACAGCACATCATGACACACCCACATAGGTAAGTACAAATGCAGCCCCTTCACAGACCACAATCCCTTGCAACACTACAAACTGAGGACGAGAGCACAGAACACAGCGAGACAGAAAGGACAGGAGCACACCACAGACACGCACCCACCACCACCACCACCACCAAACACCGGCCCCACAAACCCCCTGCACATCACACACCACACACACACACCGCACCAGCACCACAAACACAAAACCACACACCATGGCAGCACAGAGAATGCCCAAGTTCACTTCCACTGAGCTGACGGTCATGGTCAACGAGATCATCAAGTTGCACCCACAAATCTATGGGAACCAGGTCCAACAGACACCACTAGCCACCAGAAACCGGTTGTGGAGCAGGATCGTAGACCAGGTCAATGCGGTCGGGAACGTGCCACGCAACAGAGCCGAAATCACCAAGAGGTGGCACGACATGAAAAGAGTGGTCAAAAAGAAGGAGGCCAAGAATCGGCAGCTGGCTGACAGGACTGGCGGAGGAAATCCCGCGCTATTTAAGACCTTCAAGGCGTGGGAGGAGAAGGTGCGAGGCATCCTACATCCGGAGAGTCTCACCGGAATACCAGGGGGAGTGGAGGCTGGTAAGTACAAACAAATGTATACCAGCACACCGCTATGTACTCACATGCACTACCACTATGCCATAGCTCCGAGGGACAAACACCCCCATGTCAAGTACACAATACACAAGACATCACTCACACATGCAACAGACTAACTAACAAAACCATGGGGGCATGTGTACAGTCAGCCAGCACCGCAACTCCCACCAGGTCCCCTTGTACTCCAGATGCGCCAGAAGGAGCACTCCCCACACCCACACTCATGTGTCAGCCATAGCTGCACTAACCGACAAGTAACAGGTAAGTAGCCTGAACACAAAGTCAGTGGGTCGGAGGGGGACAGCTGAAGTACAACACCCACCAGGCCCCTAGTCCTACAGCACAGCAAGGTGGAGCACACCCCACACCCATGTGTCAGCCATAGCTGCACTAACCGACAAGTAACAGGTAAGTAGCCTGAACACAAAGTCAGTGGGTCGGAGGGGGGACAGCTGAAGTACAACACCCACCAGGCCCCTAGTCCTACAGCGCAGCAAGGTGGAGCACCCCTCCCTCCCAGTACCATATGGCATCCATTGCATTGCGCCCTCCAAACCAACAAGTAGGTAGAGTACTGTAGAGGGCGGGGTGTCTGTAGGCATGAGGACAGTATTACGACTAACATTTGGGACATGTCACGTAGCAGAGGAACACGCAGCACTGCTCCCTGTCATAATCATGTGACCAATGTGCACACGGACATGTATTACAGAGTCATAGCCCACATGAGCCATCACAAATACAGCAACACCCATGGAGCCACGTCTGCATGCACAAGTCCCACTGGAGTACTGACCCACACAGCGGGCACTGTGCCACTCATCACACACATCAGCAACACCATCGAAGTCCTGTCCATGTAGTCCTTACTGCCTGTTCCCCACACAACGTACAACATCGCCCATGTAAGTCTAACCTGTCTAGAACTAACAGTGTGGAACCCTAGTAATGCACATAAACACCACTGGACCCATGAAACACACAGCCACACAATGCACATCCAACATACCATCCATCTCATCTGTCAGCCCCAGTGTCATGAAAGGTATGTCATCGGAACAGCTGGCCCCCATACAGTAGTTCTGCAAAGATACCTGCCCATCACAAATAATGTTCTGCAGTGACTGAAGCGCACATCACACTGATTTACAACATACATAATATAGTCAACACCCCAAGAGCACTGCATTGCTGCACATGGCAGAGGGTAGCACGCACACCAAGGAATTGGCCCATCTGCAATACGTCATGTGGCACACAACCATCACTCACTCACTACAATGCTTGCAGTGTAATGTCCATAAATGATAACAGTGAGCAGATATGCTGGGGATGTCAGACATACACACACCTTTGTCTCTGCACTGTCATGTTGCCAAAACACATGTCCCGTTCTGCACCCATATGTCACAGTATGTACCCCAAAACCATATATCACCTCAAAAGCGTTGAGGGGGCTGTACCCCCTTTTGCCATCTGCGTGTCTAAGCGTTCCATTTGAACCCCAAAACCATATTTCACCTCAAAAGCGTTGAGGGGGCTGTACCCCCTTTTGCCATCTGTGTTTCTAAGCGTTCCATTTGAACCCCAAAACCATATTTCACCTCAAAAGCGTTGAGGGGGCTGTACCCCCTTTTGCCATCTGCGTTTCTAAGCGTTCCATTTGAACCCCAAAACCATATTTCACCTCAAAAGCGTTGAGGGGGCTGTACCCCCTTTTGCCATCTGCGTTTCTAAGCGTTCCATTTGAACCCCAAAACCATATTTCACCTCAAAAGCGTCGATGGGTCTGGAGCCCGCATACACCCAAGCCACAAAATGTAGGAGTACAGCAACACACACTGATTGTCATTGCTAATCCGTCCCATGCCACATGAACACAACACACAGTTCCATTGCCTTGCCCACGCATACACACATCGTACATCCACACACACGCCACTGGGAAACCTGTGCACGACAGTGCACGAACTGTGAATGTCAGACAACCAATACAAACTTTGCAAGGTGCAACACAATAACCTATCTCATTCTCCCCACAGGTGCCGAACAGCTGGATGCTGGAGAGGGAGACAGCAGCCAGCACAGCCAGTCCGCAAGCCCCCGACCCGGACTCACGGATGTAGAAGACCTGGACACCTCTTCGGACGAGGACCACCGAGCAGGCCCGTCTGGAGTGGCAGGGCCCAACCGCTCCCCAGGGCCCCTCCTACCCACCAACACATCACCCAGGGCTGCTGACCAGTCACAGACCCCTGCTGCCACGGTCGTTGCGGCCACCACCACCGCCGCAACAACCACCACCACCACCACCACGCCATCCCTGGCCACAGCACCTGCGCAAGGGGTGGCACGCCCGTCGTGCTCGACCCTGGGAGCCAGCCAGAGGACCGTGGTGACCAATGTGGTGAATGGGCAGGTCGGTGGCAGCAGTACTGGTGGGAGGAGCAGGGTCAGGCCAACGCCATCTGAGCCTGGGAGCCAAGCCCTGCCGCAAATCTCAAGAGTCCTTGGGGCCTATGAAGAGGCCCAAGGACAATGGGCCAGGTCGGCTGCCGACACGCGGGAGGTCCTTGGGGTGTTGAGGTCCATGGACGCCTATATGGGCCAATTCGTGACCCGTATGGACCGACTTGTGGACCTCATGGGCCAGCTGGTGGTGGTGGGGAGGGCCCAAGCAAGGCCAGCCACACCACCGCCGCCACCACGTGCTGTGGCGCAGGGTCGTGCAACATATCGTTCCCCTGCGTCCACAGCGAGTGAGCAGTCCTCAGCCACCACCAGCAGCCCACCAACACAACGCCCCCTACCAAACGTTGAAGGGGCCGTCCGAAGAGGAAACAGGTGTCCAGAGAGGACTACGCACGCTCCAAATGCCAGTGAGACAGCCAGCCACCCTGACCACCTACTGCACTGACTTTGACTACGATCCTACCCCACACTGCCATGTGAATGGCATGTGTCTGTTGGACTGTGGACATAGAACTTCATGGGTACACCTTGACCATCACGCAGCCATGTCCGTCAACTCATTGTCACAGCATGCACCACTTCTGTCATCACCTTGCACACAATCACATGTCACCGCTGTAAATAAATACACCTTGATCACAATCTGCTTCATGTGCCCTGGGTTTAATCAATGATGTGCAACCGCCACCATGAGCAGGAATGCCTCTGCTGTGTGGCATGTAGATAGGCCAGGAGATGTTGTAGGGACCTAGGGGTGAAAATCAGAACAAGAGTCCATTCAATTAGTGTGTCACACACCCATCACACAGTACTTGTCACCAACTACTAGCAATGTACACACATCTCACAGAGCAACGGGGCACAATGCCACAGCCACTGTCAGTGGCATACTACCCTGGACATGGACCATTGCCACACAGCACTCAGTGAACAAAAGGCCTCCGTCACAATGCACACATACACCTGCACAACTACAGCTACATCAGCCGTCGTACATGGTCACTCACCGTCAAGTGAAGTAGCGGGCGATGAGCTGCTGATGCACATTCACAGCTTCCTCCTCTCCACTGTCCTCGTCACAGGACCCGTCCTGGTCTGCAGGCGGGGGCCCGGGCTGATCACCGTCATCCACTATTAGGGGGATCTGCTTGCGAATAGCCAGATTGTGCAGCATGCAGCATGCCACAACTATCTGGCACACCTTCTGTGGGGAGTACGCCAGTGCACCCCCGGTGCGGTCCAGGCATCTGAATCTGGACTTCAGGAGGCCAAAAGTCCGCTCCACCACACGTCTGGCCCTGCCATGTGCCTCATTGTAGCGGACATCAGCTGGTGTCCGAGGATGACGTAATGGGCTGAGCATCCAAGGCCCATTCGGATAAGCAGAGTCACCTGGGTGTGAGGAATACCGAGATTAGTTGCAATTCCAACTGTCCCCAAGACAGCATCGCACACCAGGCACGCTACACGAGTACACATACTCACCAACAATCCAAGCACGGTCCGGTTGCAGATTAGTCATCAGACGTGGTAGGATGCTGTTGCGCATGATGTGCGAGTCATGGGCCGATCCTGGAAACTTCGCACACACGTGTGTAATGACCATGTCCGCAAGGCACACCACTTGCACATTCAGGGAGTGGAAGTGCTTCCGATTCCTATATATGTGCTCCAGGGCCTGTGGTGCTACAAGGCCAACATGGGTGCAATCAATTGCACCAACAACGTGGGGGATCCGTCCAAGGGCATAGAAAGCACCCTTCACTGCCGCCAATTCACGAGCCCTGGGGAATCGGATGTACCGGTTCCTGTACAGCATCATAGCTGACAGTACATCCCGTAGCACCATGCTGAACATGGGCTGGGACATCCCACTTCCACTGCCCACTGTGTGTTGGAATGACCCAGTGGCGAAGAAATGCAGTGCAGCCATCACCTTAGCCGTGGGGGTAAATGCAGTTGGATACACCCTGCGAGGACGGAGGTGGGGTTCCAACAAGGCACATAGGCGATGCAGGGTGGGTCGGTCCAGACGAAATTTCCGGATTACCTCCACGTCCTCCATGTCTGCCAGCAATTGGTAGGGGCGATGTATGTTTGGTCTCCTCCTAGGAAAGATGGAAGTGGACACATGTCAAAGCAACACGCCACATGGCATTTTCACAAACACAAAACAAAAATGACTGACCAAGCAATTGAATCACAGAACAGCTGACAAGTAGGGACAGCACAGCCACAATACACTTACACAGGTCCCCTTACCAATAGCAATGAGCAGTGACACAAACCATTGCTATGAGCATGCACATGGGGATTTAGGCCTTAATAACTTGTAAGGCATGACGATGTAAACAGACTGCATATTTGGGAAGCGGCAATATAACTAGCTGCTGTGCCTGACACAGCTTCCGAGGCTGGGTGAGTATGGCACACACCAACAACGCAATGGACACAGGCTGAGCGGCAAAAACAAGTGGTTCCTGTTGCACGAGGGGATATGAGACACTCATTGATGTCCCTACTTCACCCTATGTACAGCACTGTACGGATCACACCTCCAAAACACATTGACAGGTGTACACATTGACAGCTCCATGACAACACAGCTGTGTGATTGCAAATACACGTCACAAGTGACATGTAACGTAGCACGTGGCAAGTGGGAGATGTGCATGGTGAAAGATGGCATGTGTGTGCATATGCATGTCCCATGCTCCCATGACAATGTGTACATGATGATGTGCCAACAGACATGTGGAGGCTGAGCACTGGCCGTCCCTGCCCATGCGCACAGCATGTTGTGGCCCTGTCCAGTGTGGACCTGCTCCCACACACAAGTCATGGCCACACCTGCAGATGCATTGCGCACATCATACTGTGTAGTGCACATGGCATCAGCGGACTGTACCCGCCATGGGCCAGGCCCTTACGGCCAACTCCAATGGCCCTCGCGGTTGCACCCTGCGTGTCCCGCAATGGAGGAAAGCGTCACGGGCCAGCTGGAAGAAGGCCATCGTCTGCAATTTAAGCAGGCAGACACAGTACACCAATTGCAGCGGCTTGGACCCACTGAAACTGCCCCAGGGGGCTATATGACTGTGGGAGTGAGACCGGCATTACCACAGCTACCAGGGACTGCAGCCTGGCATCCCTCAACAACACCTGCTGCTGCCACCTGTCCACCTTAACGTCGATGACGCTGAAGATATGTCCAGGTCCACTCACCAGCGAGGAGCTGGAGATCCTGGATTCCGAGCTCCACGCACACTGCACATGGCTATCCCTTGCAAAAGTTGTGTGTGTGAGACAACCACAGTGTGTGTGGGAGTGCATGTGGGGGACAAACATGTCGTTGATCCGCAGCACCATGAGTCAGAGCCTGTGGGGTTCCAACATGCACTGCTCACCATGCTTACTGCAGGTGGCAGGGGTATGTGAGCTCCCGGGCGCTTTGCCATGTCTGTCCCTCCCGAGTGGTGGTACATGGCAACTTCATGTCAGACATCCAGTGACACAGCCAATTGGCAATGCAGGTCTCAGAGCACTTGTTGCTCGTGAGTATGGCAGGCTGGGGCCATGCTGCCCTTCTCAGTCCCAGCAGGCCTGGGCTGCACATTGACTGCACAATGCCAGTAGGTGACAACACAGACTGCCCAGTGGGTTACATGTGTCTCCTGTTCAGGACCCTCCGGAAAAGTGTCTCTGGTACTTGCACATCCGGCACACCGTGCAACAACAGTTGTGCTCGTGTGAACGACAGGTGGATGGCATGGGCTCATGGCCATTGTGGGCTGTCAGGTTGCAGTCTGTGTGAGTAGTTTCCCATTCTGCTCCATGCAGGTATGTGTTTGGCCTAATTACATAGTGGACATCCTTGCCACCATCAGGATAGTGGTTGTGCACAACGCGAGTTGGGGCTATGGTCGCAGGGTGACACAGGCCGTGTGTAGTGCGATGTGCACTACATTCGTGGCACTAATTCGTGGATTCCTTTCCTGTACGCCAGCCATTGGGTGTTGATTGTGGTGGCTGTATACTATTGCACAGGTATCGTGCAACATGTGGATTTGGGTATGTTCTGTGCTGCTTCCCTTGCACATGTCTGTGTCATTGATGCCAGATGAGTGGGACCACCTCGCTCTCTCTCATGTGGCATCTCCCCTGGGTGCTGAGGGACAGGGGACGCTCAACAGTGGGGTGGCTTCGGATGTAGCAGCTGCACAGCTGCTGAGTGAGACAGTTGTGACCTGCGCCTCGGAGGGGCTAGACGTGTGCTGGATGAACCACAGGCCCAGTGGGCAATTTCAGCGTTATCTGAGGACTGAGGTGATGCATCCATGTTGTATGACACAGGGGACGTGGACTCTGGGTCTTCTTCAGCCACGCGGAGGCCAATGACCGCCCTCCCATCCACTTCCACTGGTGCAACACGTGTCGGCACAGGGATGAAGGATAGGGTGTCCTTCACACCAGGCACAGCTGCCCCATCACATGTGACCCCTGCTGCCCCAGTGCTGGGTCTGTTGAGCTGATGCGCCATCTGTGCGTGGGGCAGACAGCTCTCCTCACTTACGTCATTGCCCATGACATCACTTAGCCGCAGGAGACATGGATGATGGAGGGCCCACATGTACGCGTGGGTGGACTACACCAGACCGTCCAATGGTTGTCACCCCCAGTGAAGGTGTGCCTTCAACTGCGCCAATCTCAGACTGACATTCCTGACCCTTTCCCCACCCCCTGGGGAGTGGCACATCTGACGGCAGCAGTGCACGAGTCCTAAATCGGAGGAGTGGGGGGACGCTGACGTCCCGACCGGATGTGACATGTTGGAAGGTGGCTTGCACCGTCAGACTTATGGCCTCCCCTCGCTCACCCCAATATGCGTTTGCATCTGAGAAGCGTGTGCACAGGCAGCTCTGAGCTCGCACCAGAGAGGCCAAAGAGTGTATGTGTGGGTCCATTTGAACGAGTTGTCTGTCTCGTGGTATAATCAGTGGCGGGACGCCGTCCACCTGCGTGGTACCCCGACTCGAGACCTGGACAACATTGACAATGCATGACAGGCTCCGCAGTCCAGATACACCACCTGCAACACACAGAGGCTGTAGCTGCCCTAGCGGCCCAGGCCGCGTCTAACTGGAGCTAATGGAGCCACACATTCACTCTTTGACCTCTCTGGGGCGAGCTTGGAGCTGCTTGTGCACGCGCTGGCTTCTCTGTTGCAATGGCATGTAACGTGTGTGGGGAAATAGGCAATGAGTGCGATAGTGCGATCCACCTTCCGTGACGTCACTCCCGGGCGCGATGTGTGCGTCCCCCCACTACTTATATTTGACTTATGCCATGCTGCACAATGAGGATGTGTTGCCTGCGTGATGTGACCAGGAGGAGCGCGCCATGACCTCTCACCCACCATGCTCCACTGCCATCCCGTGCCCTGGATAGCCCGTGCAGGTGGACGATGTTGGGGGTACACCTGGTCGACAGGGGATGTGCGTGCCTTGGCAAGGGCCTGGCGGACGCACAGCAGTATCCAGCATGTCCCCAGAGGGTGGGCTGACGTCTACACCTGATGCAGCATCTTTCGTGTGGCCGCCTGTTGTGCACACACGTGTTCACATTCGTCCCCAGACAGGTGGTCTTTACAAATGCCCAAGACAGCGGTAATCTAGTGCTCCCGAATCCTCCCAACACAGTGTGTTTCAACATTGCATGTGCGCACCTACCCGTCACACCCACCCACCTGGGCCAAGCGTAACTCCCGCTTCACATGACACATGTGTGTCTTCCACAGTTGTGCTACTCTCTCAGGGCCGGACCTGCAACTGTCCCGTAGCACACACACAGCACCGAGTCGTACTGGCATCCTGTTAGATTGGTAGGCACACTCACACATCTCCTTCTGACACAGTGGTGGCTGTGATGGATATTGTGACTGCCATGGCAGTTTTGGCTGGCCATGGCAGGGCACACTAACACACATTGCATCCGTGGCACTACGTGTCACTACTCGGCACATCGAACTGGGCACTGTCCCTGGGGTTGATGAGTTATGCCGCCTGTCGATGTAATCTGTGACTGGATGCTGTTGTTCCTGTAGTCGGTTGTATCTGTGTAGTTGATGATTGCAGTTGTTGCAGTGTGTGCTTGGTTAAGTGGGGCACATGCCGTGTATGTGACCTCAGCAATTGCAATGTCTGGTCTCACATTCCAATGTGTTGTACACGTGGCAGGGACTTCACTTATTTCAGACTCTGCTACTTGTGTGTGTGATGAATCTGCTTTTCTGTGCAACGGATTGACTGCATGTATTTGGTGTTATTTCTGGGTAAATGTATCCGTGTCATGTTTGCGTGCATGCAATGCACAGGGTGTGAGTCTAGCCACAGGTGGACTGGCAGCATGCGCTGAGTATGCGGGCATGTGTGAGCTTACTTGCTGTGTGTCCAAAGGTGTAGGTGTATGTTAGTCTTGTGATGTGCATTGTGCCTGGGGACATGGCCTACTCTCAATGTGTGCATTTGGGAGGTGGTGGTGGGTGGTGTGGGTGGTGTGAGTTTGTGGTGGCGTTGGTGTGTGTGTGTGTTGTGGCCATGTCGACTACACACATATGTTTCCCAGGCCCATGGTGGATGTTTGTCACCGTGTTGAGGTCTGTGTATATGATGAGATGTGTGTGTTGTATGTTGCACGGAATGCAGTGTGTGGGTGTGTCCTTGCAGTTCAGGATGACTCCTACTTGTTATGGTTCAGACGTTGTGTGTGTGCAGGGTGTGTCACTGTCAAGATTGTGCCTAGTTCAATTGTGCATGTCAGATTTTCTGCAGTTCTTACTCATTGTGCAGTGCTGCCCACCCATGTGTGTGTGTTTTGACAGGCATTGCTGTGGCATGCTTTTGCGTGGCTCCTACTTTTGGTTGCTGAGTGTGTGGTCAGACTGTGTGGGAAATTGTAGACATGTGTAGGACTGTGCTTTGTATTGACCAGGCCGTCAGTGTTGATGTGATCTTTCGGGCACCTTCAGAGTCTGACAAGTCCTGCTCCAGGAGCTGTGGTATTGCACTGTGGCCACTGTTGCGGCTACTCATTTGCGTTGACATCCAATGACAGTGAACTACATGGTCATCTCACGACTGTCGTGTACTTCACACACTCTCATCCTCTCTCATTCGTACTTGTGTTTGTGAAATGATTCAGCGGAGTCACATTTTTGCTTCAAGCCATGTATTTGGACTTACGTCCTCTGTGATGCAGTATAGTGGACACTACTGGCAGCGAAATGCATGTGGAGGATCTACTTAGCATGATTACACATACAAAAGGGGTTAGGGGTAGATGTGATTAGTTGTTGACTGTGGAATGAGGGCTTCAGAGTTACAACTGCCTTGCCCTTGCTATGCTAATGTACATTTGCTAGTTACTGAGGAGCTCTCGACTTTGACACAGACAGTAATCATTTTGCCTACGAGACAGCTTGACATCATGAGTACAGTACATCTCAGTTCCATGGTACAGGTTTACTACAGTAGTTACTCCGACACACGTGCGTGAGGGGTGACATCAGAGCATGAGCCTACGTGCATGCAGCAGCGTGTCACTAGTTGTTGCAATGTGGTGGCTACTGAACATGTCACATTCACTGGGGTCATGTTGTTGGGGGATGCATTTGTTGTCCATGCAAAAGTCCTGGCAAGGAAGTACAGACAAAGGTGAGGTGACAGTTCTCACGTGATACAGCTGACAGATTAGTGTGCACTGACCGGTGCATATGTTCATGTGCGCAGGATACATATTATAGCATAGTTGTTCGTGCAGTATTGTCCATGTGGTTACTGTACACAAGTCCCATACCTCTGCCTCCCCCTGTTCATGCAGAGATATTGGATGTGGTGAGGAACAGAGAGAATGTCCCGAATATGTCCGATGTCATGGCAGTGGAGTTGATAGTGTGGTGTTTGTTGCAGGTTGTATGGTATAGTTGTTGTACAGGTGACTGCCCAGTCCGTGCGAAAGCCAAGCATAGGTACGGTGTTGAACATCATTGTTCAATTGGGGGTATTGCGTCGGGGCCCGACGAATTGACAGGTTGTCAGGTATGCGATACCTTCCAGCAGGGCTTCCATGGCATTGGTGTTGTACATGGATGCCATCCAATGAAGCGGATGGTGGCTGTCAATGTGTTCATCGTAAGTTGTCCCTTGTAGGAGCCTGATGGGACATGTTGGATGACATTCGATGAAACTGTGATCCAGAATCCGTTGTGTGGAGGCACACATGTCCCATTGCAGTGTGTGTCCGATTGCAGCCACATACGCCATGCCCCCATAGACTGAACAGATCCTGTCGTGTGCGTCCAGGGGGCGAACAGTTGTACCAGGTCCGCCTTTGGACATGCCGGGTTGGAGAGACATAAATCCACAGGACAGTGGAAGGGACACCTCCGACAGTAGAAGACGGGGATGACGCAGCTGAACATTGCGATGCTGTAAGTTACTCTGTAACTTACGTTCAGCATGGCCAGGTTTTCACAGCCCACTATCTGTAGCAGGCTGTCCATGTAGAGCTGCATCTGTCCAGCGTAGTTGGGTAGGTGTGGTGCGACTGCCATTTTGCTACAGGGCGATGTGATGGCGTGCTCCAGCCGGCTGTGCAGTCAGCAGAGTGCACCCTCCGACGATGCTGGGAAATCTGGAATAGTCGTACGGAGGCAGGGTTTGGGTTATAGTAGCTTGTGCGGAGGACACAGGTCCTCATCCCACATGCTTCTATGAATGGTTAAGGTCAGTGGTGTCTGACTCCTTCCAGATTACTTGCATGTGAACCACATGGAGGAGTGGTCTTATTTTTTTTTTGTGGTCAGAACTTTCTTTCATGTTGTGCGCTATCTGCACATTGGACGGTTTCCTCGGCATGCCTCTGTTTGGCTTGTTGTTGGGACAATGGCTGTATTCTCCAGCTTTTTTTGTCGAAATGTGGTTTCAGAGTGGGAATGGAAGGCCATTCAGTGCTATCTGCTTTCCCGTGTGTGGGCGGCACGCTGCGTTTCCACTATACGTTGGGCCTTGTGTGTGTTGTAATTGGTAACACCTGTTGTCAGGCACCCGGGTTTTTTCATGTTACGTATTGCATGTATTTTTATTGGGTGCAGGATGGAATTGGTATTTTTGTATGGTACTGGCGTGCCTTTTGCGGACGAGGTACATATTCTGCGGCGTGATGTCGCAGCCGCTGTGTGCTTCGCCATGTTATGCACACAAGGGTGTGTCCTATTTTGGCCTGACGTCACTGCCCTGTTCGGTACACTTGTGTGGCGTCATGTTGGCACCTGTGAGTTGCCGGTTGGGGACATGACTGATGCAGGAATGCCACGTGACATGTGCGTTCAGGGTGGGGCTGGTGTGTGGTGTGTGTAGTTGTGTGCCTGTGTTATTTGTGTGCGGCTCATGCATGGCGCTGTAGTTGGCCTCTGCGTTGTGCGCATGTGTAGCTGCGTCATCGCCGCTGCGCTGCGTTGCCGTGACGGGGACGTCAGTTCCTGGTCCCGGGTAGTGTGTGCCCGGTTGTTGCGAGTTGTTTCATTTTGCCCGGTGTGACATTTGTGGGTGCAGTGGTGGATGTGTCCTGTCCACACAGGGGTGTCTGGGGGGGCCATGTACATTTTTTCCGCCCTTGCACTGTGTGCGGTGTTTGCGTGCCCTTGTTGTGTGTCTGCCTACCTGCGTCGCCGCGGCGCGTTGATTCCTAGGTGCTGCATCAGGTAGAGCATGAGGATGGCCTGGAGTGCGGGATTCATGTCGGGGTGGGCCGCTTTTTTGGTGTCCGTACTCGTGCGGTCGAGTTTCCGCCTTGGTATCTCGTGCGGTGTCTCTTAGCCGGGGGAGCTGTTTGTTTGCGGCATCGTAATTTGTACGCAGGGCGGTACGTGATTTCGTCGGACGGTGTGCCTCCATTGGCTGGCGCCGCTACGTGTACGGGCGCACTTTGATGGCGGGCGACGTCGCGGGCTTACGGGCATTGTTTTGCTGATTTTACACATCCTAATTGGGCGGGCGTGTGGGCCGCGGTGGGCGGACGGTAACTGGTGGTTTTTGCCTCCGACAGCACGGCGGTAGTGCTTCCGCCCGACATCCTAATGGGCCCCTTAGGTATTAGGAATAATACTAGAGTATATGTAAAAATATGTACAAATAGAATTCAAAGTTTGTGATAAATTAATATTCTAAGGCTGATTAGAGCAATATATAGATTTGAAAAAATAGAAAAAGTAATGGTGATTTATTTAAATACTCAGGTATAAAAATGTATACTAGAGTGAATATTAAAATGTTATTAGAATTAAATTATATTATAAAAAAATTACAAAATATTTAGAAAGTTGAGGTAAAAGATTTTAATACTCAGGTATTTAAATTAATACTAGAATATATGTTACAAAAAATTTAATTTAATGATTCAGAAATTAGTTGTGTTAATGGAGAGAAAAAAAGATTTTTCAAAAATAAAAATAATTGGTAAAAGTTATTTAAGATATTGTTTAGACTCAGATTAATTATAACTATTTAAAAAATATATTAAGAAGTGAGAAAATATTAACATTAATTAGGGGAATTAATTAAACATGGGTTTAAAATTAAAATTCATATTTAGAATTAAAAGGGAAATTTAATTTTCAAATGTATAGTAATTTTATAGTGTTAAAAACTATTTATAAAAATTTTTAAAATTGTGAAAAAAGGTTTTACATAATATTAAAAGTATATAATAATTTTAAAAAATGTTACATGTTGAAAATAAAGAAAAGACAGGTTAATTATTCTTTAAATATTTTTATAATTTTTTTTATAAATATAAAGCAATAAATATATTACAAAAATAGTTTATAATTTATCATATTTTATTAAAAAAATCATATATATTTTAATGTACATTTGCATATTTTTTTTAAAAAAAAATTCAAATTTTCCCACGCTTTTCCGTTGAAGTCATTTTTACAGAAAGACATGGCGTATCCGCGTAAACGTAACTTTCGTCATTACGAGGATCGTCGCGCTACGGATCGGATGCAAGGGAGAGCTCCGTCAAGGTAAGACAAATTATAATTATTAAAATACATAGAATAGTGGTAATGTTTATTGTAAGGAGAGAGGAGGGAGGTAGTTAGATGTAGTAAAAGTGTTTTTGGTACTTTTAAGGTGTGTTAACCAACTAATTCACTCCATTACAGGTTGAAGTAGTAGGCCCACGCCGCGTCTCATTCTTTCGTAGCATTTTTTGTTTAATAAAGTTAATTAAGAGATATATATTTAAAACTTTATTAAACAAAAGTTTGTCAAAGGTATCCTTTTAAGTTTTTGCGACGGTTTAAAAAAAAAAAAATGTTTTATCGTCGTCTCGGTTAGATGAATTATTAATATAATTTTAAAAAAAGATCTTCATTTATGGGAAATAGAAGATCGGAATGTTTTTCATCCATTGCTTATTGGTTTTTGGATTTTTGAATTTCGACTTTGATTTTTTCGAGATGAAATTTCGTCAAAGGATTTTGGAACCTGGAATGGATTTGAAATTGTTTTCGAACTTGAATGGATTGCTTCGTTGGATTTTGTTGCGTTTTATGCCAAAAATCAACACTTTTTTGGGATTTTTTTTTGGGGTGCGTTTTTTTTTTTAGGTATGCACTGATTTATTTTTAAAAGTATTGTGCACATTTTAAAAGATTAATTTGGGTCATGGAGTTTACTAAAGGAATGTGGATTATTTGCAATGGATTCGAAAAAGACGAAGGACTGTTGGTGAAAAATTGGATACTACGTAAGTCCAAGAGTTGAAAAAGAAGACATCTAAAGGTCAGGAGACCCAAATTTAAAAAATATTTTTATTTTTTGTTAAAAAAATGCCAAATGAATTAGGGTTTTTTTTTAAGGGCAAAACAGGCAAGTAAGAAGATAGTGTAGGTTAGAAATAGAGGATGTGTGCAAGATTATCAAGGTAGTCTGAAGCCACCATCAACGTAAATTGTTAAATTGCACCCAATAGTCTCTCGGACATTTCTTTTGTTCTTTTTGATATAGGTGGGTTCAGACTACCTGTTAATGATTGCAACATTCTCGTTTCTTGGAAACTTTGGGGCCAATTACGATGGCGGACGGACTGGAGTCTGTCCGCCATGGTGGTGGTGACCGGGACCATCCGCAATACCTGTGGTTGTTCTGCACAGAAAATCAGGATGCGACCGCCACCGTGGCAATCGCATCCTGCACCTTTAACATTGCAGCGGGTGCTGCTGACCGCTGCACCGCAGCAGTGTTGAAAAAAGCATGTGGTGCATTTCACTGCACTATGTGGCAGGCACAACACGGTACCCCCCCAGTGCACATACACCCCCCCAACACATTGGGGGCCCGCAACGGGCCCCCGAAACCAATCTCCACCAGCCTTTCAATGGCGGATCACCCGCCGCGGAAAGGCTGGCTGGAGACCGCATCATAATTTGGGAGACGGTGCCTGGTAGGCACCACCACAATTTTACGAATGCAGACCGCTCCACCAGGCAATCGGAACGATTGCCTGTGGCGGTTCCGTGGCGGACGGTCTTTACGTCCGCCGCGGTCGCTGTCTGGATCCCACCGCCATCGTAATCTGGCGGTGGGAAAATCGCGGTCCGATGTAGGAAGGACCGCCACCGCCGGGCTGGCGGTGACCGTCCTTCCGCCATTGTAATCGGCCCCTTTGCTCCTTCCTCAAAATTTCCATGAAATGATAGAAATTAGGATGAGGTTTTGATTTATTGACGGTGTTGTGCCATCTCTCTATAGCATTGTTTGTTTTTGCTCCTCCCTCTAAGCAGGTCGAGTAGCAGTTCGACCACTTCACATGGAAACGTGGTTTCCTCCTGCGACCCGACCTGCTTAGATGGCCGATCCGTGTGTCTTCAAAGTAATTTAGAATGGGTGCCAATTTGTCTTCGTTTGAGGTAAAGTATTCCGATTCTGGGGCCGATTCCGATTCAGGCCGGAAAACGTACCGACCGACTCGGTACGGGAATTTCGTCCGACCGACACGTACCGGCGCTGCCCGATCCGCGTAGTACGATGCAATGCATGTGAATTACGACCGACTCGTACGAAACACAAGCCGAACGACCTAACTGCACGGAAACCAGCAATCCGGCCAGAGAACCACGCGAATCGAACCGACCGACACGCACCAGGAATGAACCCGACAGAAACGTACCCGCGAACTCCGACCCGCGCAGTACGATGCAATGCGTGTAAAACCAGACCGAGTCGCACGGAGCCCAAGCCGTACGACCGACACGCATACAAAACAGGGAGCCGAAGCAACCCAATAATCCGCGACCGACGCGTATGCAGCACATGAAACACAGCAGAAACACAGCTTGAAAGACTCGGAGAAGCTCGCACGAGCCAACTGCAGCGTCCTACTCGGTCAGAAGAACGTCTCCTACATGCCCAAAGACTACAAAGGAAAAAATACAAAAAAAGGGCCAAACAAGCAATGACAAAGTCAATAAATACTGGGGGAAAAAAACATGGAACAAAGACACACCCACAACTCCACCCATATAAAGGCCACAAATCCCTACCATGAAACTTTGCAAATTCAAATGACCTGCCAGCACAGAACACCATCAGACAGCAACCACAGACACACCCACAAGTGGAAGTCACAGCCCAACATCCCCCACCCACATGGCCCAGCAAGCTCACACTAAAGCATGCACACCTCACAGGGAGTGAAGAGCCACTTCAAAGATGTCTGACAATGGTGCTCTGTTGTGGGAAGCACAAGGCCCTGCTGGGAACTGTGCACCAACCAACAGTAGGACACCACTGACTGACATCCTGAGAGTTAACCTGCACCCACTGCAAGGGTGGCATGCTTCATGGTGGGATAACTGGGCTGGGGGGAGAAGGAGGGCCGGATGTCAACCAAATACCACCAATGCTGGTCATGCACACACCTCAACATTCACATTGAAATGCTTCAGGTTGGCAGGACAATGTGCTACACCAATATCAACCTCTGACTGTGACAACTTAGGACAATGCAATGTACAGGCCCGCATCCAGAGGTACAGTCACAACTGTCAGGTGTTTGAACCATTGATGCCTGTAGAAACATAACATACATTGTGTGTCTCTTCCAAAAACAGGTGATGATGGGGACACAGCAGCAGATGATGAGGAGTCCCTGTCCCAGGCTCCGGGGGCCCCTGAGCACTCTGGTGTGGAACAGCCTCTGCCCTCCTCGGATGGCGAAGACCTACCTGGCCCCTCCGGTGTGAGTCATCATGCAGCACCAGCAGGACCACCATCTGCACCCCCTGCACCCACTCTTCCAACATCTGCCAACACACAGACCACCCCCGCCGACACGGGCAGACCAAGGACCACCAATGACAACAGCACAGGGACCCCGGCACACCGTGAAGCGACGGACAACAACCCCAGTACCAACCCCCAAGGGGGCCTAGGCTCACCTGTGCGTGCCACCGCAGGTCCCGCACGTGTGGCATGGGGTGGTGGGAGGGGTGGTAGGCAGAGGTCGCTGTTTGCAGAGGGGTCTGGACTGCATGATGACCCACAACTGGTACGCATTGCTGATGCGTACCAGAATAGCACCGGAGAGGTCAGCCAGGTAGTGGGGATCCTCAAGGACATTCAACAGCAGCAGGCTGCCCATCATGCCCGCTTGGACTCCCACATGTCCCGTGTGGAGACACACATGTCTCGCATGGAGTCCAAGTGGGACACATTGGAAGAACTGACAGCGGTGCATAGGGACATATTGACATGCCTCCGCCAGATTAGCACCAACATGGCCACACCTCCCTGTGTACCCACAACATCTGGTGCCGCAACAACTGCAACTGCCACAGGGAGGGAGGATGACTCTGGTGGAGAGTCCTCTGCACCGCAGCGGCCTGCACGTGAGGGTCCCCCCCGAAAGAAGAGGGGTCGTCCGAGGAAGGAAAACTGAGAGGCCGATGGCCATGTACATCCCCCAGGAACCCAACACCTGTTCTGGAAATTCTCCTTTGTGTGCAAACTGTTCACCCTGTCGAATGCAACCCAACTCTCCCACATGACATGGGGAGTTTAAGTTGGACCAATGTATCAGATGACTGTGGACTTTACTCAGGACAGTTCTGCTACCAACACTTCCGGGAACTTTGGATTCCAATCCCAATGTACAGCACCCACCATCCTGTGCACTATCCTCACACATGTATGTAAATAAACTCAACAATACACCATACTTGCCTCTGATGTGATTCCGACGTTGTTTTTGTCATGGAGATGATGATCTGCTAAATGACACTGTGCATGCTAACTGCTACAGCAAGTTCAACACTGTCATGTGAGTCATGGCGACGTGACACATATGAGGGAGAGAAACCCCTAGGGCTACACAACACATACACACCAGGGCCATCTGACTCATCGCCTACACTGATGTTGCCAGGAAATACAGTGGAATGCATAGACACCGCACCTATTCAGAGTCTGTGTTAACTAGCCCACAGGTGAAGTAAGCAAATATCAGTCAGATGTGTGACCACAGACAACGCACAGGTATATTACACATTTGCAACATGTTGTTTCCACTACAGATGCAAGGTAATCCCATGTGGCAGTGGCCACACGGTCACCAAGTGTAGAGGAAATAAAGTCCAGGGGTGTGTGGCACATCACCTGCAGGGAAACGACTGCTTCCACCCTGGAAGTTGAATCATGGTGTCGGGGGATCCGAGTTGACCAAACAACTCTGAAAGTACCCTGTGAAGGACAGACATGACACACAGTCAAAAGCACGGAAGGACAGAACTGCAATACTCATGCCCAATACATGTCACAAGATACCTACACAAAACCAAGTTAGCATGTCAACACTGTTGGGGCGTACAGACTACCTGTAAGGACACATCGCTGCACGCATACAGTCAAGTACCACATGGCCACACTCAAACAGCAACAGAGCACCAACAACACATATCATGCAAACTCAAATCATTGACATACCAACTCTGTATACTCACATTCAGCTGAAGAAGTTGGTGATGAGCTGTGTGCGGACATCCCCCTCATCATCATCATCATCACTGGCATCGTGGCCCAGGCCAGGATCCTCCACAGGTGGCGGATGTTGGTCATCGTCATCCAGGATGAGAGGCAACTCCTTCCGCACTGCCAGGTTGTGTAGCATGCAGCAGACGATGACAATCTTGCACACCTTTGCAGGGGCATATGGGAGGGCCCCTCCTGTCTTGTCCAGGCAGCGAAAGCGGCTCTTCAGGAGACCAAATGTCCGCTCGATCACTCTCCTGGTCCGACCATGTGCCTCATTGTAGCGCATCTGGGCTGGTGTCACAGGGTTCCTGAGGGGTGTCAGCCACCACGGCATGTTGGGGTATCCGGAGTCACCTACATACAGACAATTGCACATTAGCTGAGTTGGAAAAGAGGGTGGAATACTACATTGCAGAACACACACAATGGTACAAAGTCAGCACACACCGACAAGCCAGGCACGCTGGTTCTGCATCTGTGACATTATCCTCGGGATGCGACTACTCCTCATTACGTAGGCATTGTGTGCAGAACCGGGGAAACGTGCACACACATGTGAGATGCTCATATCTGCAAGACATACCACCAGGGCATTGATAGAATGGTAATGTTTCCTGTTCCTGTATGGCTGCTCATGTGCCTGTGGTGGTACCAAAGCCACATGTGTCCCATCAATGGAGCCGATGACATGTGGCATCCTCCCCAGGGCATAGAAGTCACTTTTGACGTCAGTGAGTTGTTGACGTTTAGGGAAATAGATGTACTGGTTCAAGTATCTCAACATCGCCTCCAAAACATTGCATAGCACACGGCTGAACATGGTCTGTGACATCCCACCAGCAGACGCCACAGTGTGTTGAAAGGTACCGGTGGCAAAGAAGTGTAGGGCTGCCATCACCTTCACCTTGGGGGTCAGCGCTGCAGGGTATGGCCGGCCAGGTTGCAAATGTGGGGCCAACTGCACCGCCAATTCCTCAATAAGCGGCCTGTTGAAGCGGTACCGTCGGATGCAGTCACGTTCAACCATGGTTGCAAGGTCAGGGAATGGTCTATGGACAGCTGGTGCCCTGCAGTGCATAGGTGAACAAAGAAAGATTGTCAGTCACCCCACATATGTGGCATTGACCATACTTAATAACACATGATACATCATTACGAGACACAAGTACTTGATGTGTGTGCCGTTCTGTATGGACATATATGGCACCTACATGGCCAACATCTAACATCTCAGTTCAACATGTGTTGACAACAAGTTCCAGGTTGTGCTATGCGAATTCATTCGGTTGTGTCACAGTACCCATGTACTGCTGTCACGTTCCAAACACACACCACAGTGACAAGTGAGGACAGATGTGCCCCAGGCATCACAGCTCTTTGACAGGTAGATTCCCAGGGACCCTGTATTGCCACATGGACACTGGCATGACATGGCGTATCATGTACATGCCAGCAAAACAACCATGACTCCCACAGGTAGTGGCCCCTGTTGCCTCTGCAGGACAGACATGGACGTCTGTGACACACACACGCACAACATCAAAGTCGATGCACAAACAACGTAGATGTGGAGACTGTCTCACATTGTGCACATGGAATCCGAGATATCTGAAACACAACATGCACACAGACTGTGGAGGGCCATCACAATTGTGGCAATGGGTCACCCTGTGACGTACATACCATCCCACATGGGACTCAGGGTGTATGTGACATAACATACACATACACAACCTGGAGATGTGACCATGCCACATGCTCTGAACTGAATAGTTGCACATCACAGTGGTCATGTGCACAACACACAAAGGATTCTGTCCCCATGAACACCTGCACAGCCTGGGAGTGGCTGCCCCCAAGTGCCACCCAACAAACCACATGTTGACCCCCATACACACACAGGTACTGCAGCCTTACATGCCTTAGGATACAGTGTGGACAGGCTGTGGTGTTGTAGGTGTGCCCCTGAGTCCCTGGCAAGTAATTGTGGCTGGCATACATTCACCAGTGACAACAATGGTGACATATGCGAGTGACTTGTACAGGGACGCGTCGTACAGCAATGGACCGATCGGTGCGCACGCATTGGCCATTGCATATGATGTGGACGGATGCGTGTTGTTTTCCGAAATACGCGTCGTACAGCAATGGACCGATCGGTGCGCACGCATTGGCCATTGCATATGATGTGGACGGATGCGTGTCGTTTTCCGAAATACGCGTTGTACAGCAATGGACCGATCGGTGTGCACGCATTGGCCATGGCATATGATGTGGACGGATGCGTGTCGTTTTCCAAAATACGCGTTGTACAGCAATGGACCGATCGGTGCGCACGCATTGGCCATTGCATATGATGTGGACGGATGCGTGTCGTTTTCCGAAATACGCGTTGTACAGCAATGGACCGATCGGTGCGCACGCATTGGCCATTGCATATGATGTGGACGGATGCGTGTCGTTTTCCGAAATACACGTTGTACAGCAATGGACCGATCGGTGCGCACACATTGGCTATGGACTGACATGGTAACGGACGCGTTTTCGAAGCTTTTACGAGTCGGATGCAGTGAATTCAGTTGGCCACCCACAACAATGTTGCAAATTCATGGGTGTCATGAAGTTGAACTTTTGAAGGATGCTGTGGGCGTGTATAAGTGGTGCAATTCCATGGATTGGCCAGATTCAGAAGATGCAAACGACTTGGACCTATCACTTTGGACACTTGGGACAGTATCTGCCTCTGCAGCACACATATAATGCTGGCTGTTCCCCTGAGAGCTCACTTGCCTGCACTACATGCCCCAGGACGACATCTGCCACCACCACTGCTGCTGTCCCTGCATCCTCTGGCTACTGCAATGGCACGTACTGTGGAGAGAGCCCCAGCCTTCAGCACTGAGGAGAACCAGGCCCTGCTGGACAGCCTCCTTCCACAGTACAGCACGCTGTATGGGAAACCAGGGGAGCAGGTGAGTGTGCTGTCCACTGCCTTACTAATTGTGCATGTTGTCTGACTAGCAAGACTTACAGTGTGTACACCAGTGGCTAGCATGCTCACTGAGTAGTTGTCACCCCCAAAGTGTGTAGTTACATGCACTGAACAGGTATAGTGCAGTAACAGTGCATTCCAACAAGGTTTTACTTCCCAGGCAATGATACCATTTAGTAACTGCTGGACAACTGTTCATAGCCATAGTTGCACTATCTGTGTACATCATATGCCCCTGTGATTGAGACATGTATATCCAACTGTGTGATGCACGGATATGTTGCATGTGTAGTAATGGCCTTTTCACTTTGTCATCCTCACAGGTTGATGCCCACCAGAAGCAGGACATCTGGCTGACCATCGTCCGGGCCGTAAGATCTGTGGGGGTCTACAGGCGCAGGATCCGCAACTGCCAGAAGAGGTGGCAGGACCTTCGTGGCTGGACCCGGAGGATTGCAAGGGTCCAGCTGAAGCTGTCGCCTCCTCGCAGGAGGGGCGGACACCGGACCCTGACCCCCCACATGCTCCGGATTCTGGCGGTGGTCTTCCCTGACCTGGATGGGCAGCTGAAGGCCAGACAGCAGCAAGGAGGGGGTAAGTGCTAGCCTTTTCTGTGTACTATGACTAACATGCTCTATGCACTTCTTTAGCCTGGTTCCAGTTCCACAGTACAACAGTCTTGTCGTCCTGGACTCATGTCCTCACTCGTGTCATGCCCCCTCCTCATCTGATACACAGGTGTGGCCCTTACAGTCTGTGACTTAGGTCACTTGGGTACTGTGTACTTGTAGTTACCTGTGGTTCAAGTTGGGGACAGCATCAGTTACAGGAACTTTGTTGTGGGCTGCATGGGTGGTACAATTGCTCACACAATGCCTGTGATCTGACATGTACTCTGGGTATGGCTTTACAATGTGTTCCAATTGCTGCTCTGACTCACCACATGTCTGGGGTATGTGCCACACACCCATGCTGCAGCAGAGACCAAGGGGGGAGCCTCAGAAGTATGTACATCATGTGTGTGACACATGCATAGCCACCTGCCTAGTGTTCAGGGTAATACCATGTTGCACATGGACCAGGACTGTAATGCCTACTCCGTACATCGAAGGCACTCTGTTCTCCCACTCCCGTGTGTCAGCATACATATTGGGCATTGTGAAGAGTGCACTCAGGTGTCTGCCTCTGTGTCACCGTGGTGTGGCCTTGCTTTTTTGACTCCTGGAGTGTTTAACAATTTGGGGTGGCCAGCAATCTGAGTTGTGACTATAGGATCTGCACATTGGTTAATGCATAGGTCTCTGATCCCTTGACTGTGCACAAAGGTGTATGAAACATTGAGGTGCAGGCAGCTTTGGTTCATTCTCATCAGATGGTGAAGTGCCCATGTGTATGGATTTGTGTTTGCAGTCACTCAAATGTCTCATTTGATTGACGTGGGATCATCTTAGTCCTCATGATGTGGGTGGCCAGGGGTGCACATGTGCACCTGTCAGCTACAGGGCTTGCATACCCAAAACTTCCATGATTGTGACACAGTGTAGACTGGTGTTGTGTGTATGCACTGCCCCTGTGACAGGAGACAGTTATGACTGACTTGCCAGACAGGCCTGTGCCATGACATTCAACTCGCAAAGGGTGATCCAGCAGTAGTGTGATATGTCCTGCAAGCACACCATTGTCGCATGGCCTATCAGGAGATGAGGACATCATTGTGTCTGGTGATGGAAGCAAAACAAGCATATCGACAGAGACTCTGCCCGTCACTTTTCCTGACACATGTACTGAGTCAGTGGCAGGAGATGGCATGTGTTTGGAGTGACACATTTCCACATGTTCTCTTGGATGTCCAACAACTGTGTATGTGGTGCATGTGTACACATATGATTAGTCGCATACAACAGGCACCAGACAGATGGGTGCATGGACAGGTAGGATATGTGTGGCATGAATGACTGTCAGGCAGACAATGGGCTTCTTCAAATCAGTGTCAGCACTTCTTGCAATGTCTAGCAAATGATGGCAGGGCTTGCTCTGTGATGTGCTGTACTTACTGTGGCGTGTGTGGTCAGTACAGGTGACTAATGTTGCTCTGTTTATCCTGATTCTTTGCAGATACATCCACGGCCACAGGAGGAGACAGCTCCACGGACCAGGAGGAGCGGCAGAGCCAGACTGGGTCCACTGCAGGGGAGACCAAGGGACCCAGTGGCACGGAGAGTGAGGGGAGCCACACTGAGGAGACCTCAGCTATGACCACCTCGGCTGAGGACCACAGCACTTCCAGTGAGGGCTCCCTTGTGGAGGCGGGTGTCAGCAGACCAGAGACAAAATCAAGCAAGTCTGCCCCTGCCACCACCACCATCTCCACCCTCCCATCTGCTCCCATCCCACATGTCCGTGGAGGCTCCCGTGTAGGGGAGCGTATCTCCTTCATGCCAGGCACCGCACCCCCTGCCTCTGTCTCCCCTGCTGCCCTGAGTGTGGAGTCTGTGGACTTGCTTAAACAGATCCATGTAGGGCAGACATCAGTGCTGAGTGTCCTCCATGCACACACGGGTCTGTTGATACAACTGGTGTCATTCATGGAGGGCATGTCATCTGGCATGTCTGCCCTACATCAGACCATGGCCTCCTCACTGACGGCAGCAGTGTCCCTCCTGCAACAGTCCCTCACCCCTCCTACCTCTGCCCCATCCACAATCCCCAGCACCCTGCCTGTCCCAAGCACACACACACCAGCACAGGCACCCACCAGCACAGACACAAGCAGCACACAGACACACACGCCAAAATCCAGACACACATGCACGCACAGTCAGGGGACTGATACCTCACTCACAGGGGATGGGGCCCAGGAACACACACACGCATCCATGAGCACTGCGCAGTCCTCAGATACCTCTCCCTCCAAAACCCCTTCCCTTGCCTCACCTGCAACCCCCCCCTCCCAGAAGCTCTTCCTCTGTGAGCTTGGCCTCTTCCCCACGGATCCATCTGGGCCAACGCACAGGCGGAAGAGGCGACCACCACACACAGAGGGGAGTGCCCCTCACACCCGGACACCCTCCCCCAGGTACAGGCAGACTGAGGACCCCATTCGGAAGTCCCCCCGGACCAGGAAGGGCAAGACCCCACCACCACCACCACGCAGCTCCACCACACAGTCTCTCTCCGCCATCCCCCAGGCCACCACTCCACAGGTTCCCCTGCCACACCCTGCCCCAGGTTCCCCCACACACCCATACCGCATCCCCAAAATGCTTAGGCCCTCCCCACCTACCACTTGCTCTTCTACCCCCAAGCCAGACACTCGGCCTGTTTGTGCCACTGGTGTGGAGACCAGGTCCCCCCTCTGTCCTGCCCACCTCATCTGCCCCCCTTTCACTCCCTTGGAGTTATGCACTGCAGTGGAGTCCACAACCACCCCGTCTGACTTGGGCACTGCAGTGGGGACCCAGTCCACTCCATCTGACCGGCCCACTGCAGTGGTGCCAGCACCCACACCATCTGACTTGTGCCCTACAGTGGTGCCGGCCCCCACTGAGTCAGACACCTCCACTGCAGTTGCCGGTGACACTCCTGCACCCACCCCCCCTTCACTGCCTCCTTCTGGCATCCCCTGATCCTGTCCCTGCGGTGCCTGGCCTGCCCCTTGTATGCCCCTCCGAGGGGGATGTCCCCTGTCCGTACCAGTGCAGGCAAGCAATGGGTGACAAGTTGTCACATATCACCCTGTTTGGACTGTGTATGTGGACTGGCCATTGGCGTTAGTTTCTTTTGGACTTCAAATTTTTCTCAATGTTTGCTGAATAAAGCCTCTTATTGTTTACTAGTGGTTTTTCTTTTGATGTACATGATGTAGATCAGTATCATCATGCATTTGCTGTTGTAATAGTGTTCAGATCAGGTAAATGAAGTGTTGCTGTGATGGACTCCATGTGGTCCATGGGATATGTGTCCTAATCTAGTCTGGATCCATAGCATCCTTTGCTGCAGTCTGAGGGTGTAATGTTCTGCATTTGACACAGGGATGTACGTTTTGCATTTGTAAATTGACATCTGTGGCTTACACTGATGCACATCTGGTGGGCTTACCACTGTTCAATGTTTCTATTTCCCTGACTGTGTGCCCATCTCCACTGGACATGCAGTTTAGCACATCAATGTTGAAAGACTCATCTGTGTATACATTGCAACTTGCTTGACACGTGTTTTGGGTATATGAAGATGACTGACGTGACACTCCCGTACCCAGGCTGATGTGAGCAGAGCCTTCAGTGTGTTGTGATTGTTGACTCACTGACCGAGTGTTTTGCTGACATGTTTGAGTGGTGCACAGACAAGGTTTGGCACAGCGGACCTTCCACAGGAGTGGAGTGCCCTCATGGCAGTGTGTAATCCCGTGACATTGCCTGGGCCCATGTTGTGTGTTGTGTAAGCATGTCTGTGTGTGTTCCCTTCCCTTTTCCTACACCGGCTGTGTCCCTATGGATGTTCCTGTTTGTGATGCTTGCTGAGTTGTCCTGTGTTCATCCAGCATCTTGTACCTGGTTTCTCAGTGATGTGGGTGCATGGCAAACTAATGTTCATCAGGTTGTCATCCCTAGTTGTCTTTGTTGTCAGGGCTGGGGATGTGGGCAAACGCAGATGAGACACAGTCAGGATTCCCCTTGGCACTTGTTGGTTACACAAGTCATGTAATTTACAGTTTGTTGTAGCTTTCAGTGATTGTGACACGTTGTGTGTGTGACTGCTGCCACTCCTCAGGGTCAGAGCTGCAATGTTGGAGGTTGTCTACGTGTGTTCTTTGTGGGTGACCTTGGCTTCTTCATTGGTGTGTGACTGTGGCCGGGATCCCATTGATTGGGGTGGAGTTCACATCATGCCCATGTACGGCGTACTGTGCAGTGTGTCAGACATTCACGAGTCTTGTTGACAGGCCAGGTGTGATGGGTTTCTGCACCTTAGTTCCCACAACCACCCCTGGGATTGTCATGGGTGCATGTGCAATGTCACCTGTCCATGTGAGCTTCACTGCTGCACATTGGTGGAGATCAAGGTGTGTGGTGTTGAGTGTGTGATGATGGGGGTTTGGACCCCATTGCCACAATGTTCAAAATGTGCTTCAGCTATGGACCCCACACTTACCTTTTGGTCACTGTGATGATGGGGGTTTAGACCCCATTGCCACAATGTTCAAAATGTGCTTCAGCTATGGACCCCACACTTACCTTTTGGTCACTGTGATGATGGGGGTTTGGACCCCATTGCCACAATGGTCATGGCCTGCTTGCATTGTGGGGGCCACACACATATATGAGTGGCACATGTGATAGGGGGTCACATTGTATGTTCAATGTCATGTTCAGTGTTGTAGGCATTTGACACAGACTACACACTCTTGTCATGATGTTGGGGGGATGTCTTTTGCTGACATTCCTTATGTTGGAGTATGCTGGTTGTGTCATGCATTACCCGTCCTATGAGTGGGGATGGTAGTAGTGACAGGCATCCAGCCCCCCCTGAGTAGGGGTGGTGGTGGTGGTAGGCATCCAGGTCTCCATGAGTAGGGGTGGTGGTGGTGGTAGGCATCCAGCCCCCCATGAGTAGGGGTGGTGGTAGTGGTAGGCATCAATTCCCCTATGTGTGGGGATGGTAGTAGTGGCAGGCATCTAGCACCCCATGAGTAGGGGTGGTGGTAGTGACAGGCATCCAGCCCCCACCTGAGTAGGGGTGGTGGTAGTGGTAGGCATCCAGCACCCCCTGAGTAGGGGTGGTGGTAGTGACAGGCATCCAGCACCCCATGAGTAGGGGTGGTGGTAGTGACAGGCATCCAGCCCCCCATGTGTAGGGGTGGTGGTAGTGGTAGGCATCCAGCCCCCCCTGAGTAGGGGTGGTGGTAGTGACAGGCATCCAGTACCCCATGAGTAGGGGTGGTGGTAGTGACAGGCATCCACCCCCCATGAGTAGGGGTGGTGGTAGTGGTAGGCATCCAGCCCCCTGAGTAGGGGTGGTGGTAGTTACAGGCATCCAGCCCCCCCTGAGTAGGGGTGGTGGTAGTGACAGGCATCCAGCCCCCCCTGAGTAGGGGTGGTGGTAGTGGTAGGCATCCAGCCCCCCCTGAGTAGGGGTGGTGGTAGTGGTAGGCATCCAGCCCCCCCTGAGTAGGGGTGGTGGTAGTGACAGGCATCCAGCACCCCATGAGTAGGGGTGGTGGTAGTGACAGGCATCCAGCCCCTCATGAGGAGGGGTGGTGGTAGTGGTAGGCATCCAGCCCCCCGAGTAGGGGTGGTGGTAGTGACAGGCATCCAGCTCCCCATGAGTAGGGGTGGTGGTAGTGACAGGCATCCAGCCCCCCATGAGTAGGGGTGGTGGTAGTGGTAGGCATCCAGCCCCCCCTGAGTAGGGGTGGTGGTAGTGGTAGGCATCCAGCCCCCCCTGTGTTGGGGTGGTGGTAGTGGTAGGCATCAATTCCCCTGTGTGGGGATGGTAGTAGTGACAGGCATCCAGCACCCCATGAATAGGGGTGGTGGTAGTGACAGGCATCCAGCCCCCCCATGAGTAGGGGTGGTGGTAGTGGTAGGCATCCAGCCCCCCTGAGTAGGGGTGGTGGTAGTGGTAGGCATCCAGCCCCCCCTGAGTAGGGGTGGTGGTAGTGACAGGCATCCAGCCCCCCCTGAGTAGGGGTGGTGGTAGTGACAGGCATCCAGCCCCCCATGAGTAGGGGTGGTGGTAGTGGTAGGCATCCAGCCCCCCCTGAGTAGGGGTGGTGGTAGTGACAGGCATCCAGCACCCCATGAGTAGGGGTGGTGGTAGTGGTAGGCATCCAGCCCCCCCTGAGTAGGGGTGGTGGTAGTGGTAGGCATCCAGCCCCCTGAGTAGGGGTGGTGGTAGTGACAGGCATCCAGCCCCCTGAGTAGGGGTGGTGGTAGTGACAGGCATCCAGCCCCCCCTGAGTTGGGGTGGTGGTAGTGGTAGGCATCCAACCCCCCCTGAGTAGGGGTGGTGGTAGTGGTAGGCATCAATTCCCCTATGTGTGGGGATGGTAGTAGTGACAGGCATCCAGCACCCCATGAGTAGGGGTGGTGGTAGTGACAGGCATCCAGCCCCCCCTGAGTAGGGGTGGTGGTAGTGGTAGGCATCAATTCCCCTATGTGTGGGGATGGTAGTAGTGACAGGCATCCACCACCCCATGAGTAGGGGTGGTGGTAGTGACAGGCATCCAGCCCCCCATGAGTAGGGGTGGTGGTAGTGGTAGGCATCCAGCCCCCCCTGAGTAGGGGTGGTGGTAGTGACACGCATCCAGCCCCCCCTGAGTAGGGGTGGTGGTAGTGACAGGCATCCAGCGCCCCATGAGTAGGGATGGTGGTAGTGACAGGCATCCAGCCCCCCATGAGTAGGGGTGGTGGTAGTGGTAGGCATCCAGCCCCCCCTGAGTAGGGTTGGTTGTAGTGGTAGGCATCCAGCCCCCCATGAGTAGGGGTGGTGGTAGTGGTAGGCATCCAGCCCCCCCTGAGTAGGGGTGGTGGTAGTGACAGGCATCCAGCCCCCTCTGAGTAGGGGTGGTGGTGGTGGTAGGTATCCAGGCCCCCATGAGTAGGGGTGGTGGTAGTGCTAGGCATCAATTCCCCTATGAGTGGGGATGGTAGTACTGACAGGCATCCAGCCCCCCCTGAGTAGGGGTGGTGGTAGTGGTAGGCATCCAGCCCCCCCTGAGTAGGGGTGGTGGTAGTGGTAGGCATCCAGCCCCCCCTGAGTAGGGGTGGTGGTAGTGGTAGGCATCCAGGCCCCTATGGGTGTGTATGGCATTGGTGATAGCCATCCCGCCCCTATGGTTCTGATGTTGCTAGTGTACGTCATTTCTGCATCCCTATGTGTGTGTGACATATGTCGGGTACGTGTCGTTTGTTTGTGTAGTGGGTGTTTGACTTACTGTCTGCGCCGTACGCGTCCGTACCGGTTCCGGTAATAGATGTAGAGTATTGGTAGGACCTGCGCGATGGGATTCATGGTTGGTTCGTCTCGTTCGGGTTTCTCGTGGCTTCGACTCGTACTCGTAGCTGGCTTGTTCGTCTCGTAGCCGTGGATCGTCTTGTGGCGCGAATCGGAGCTTATGTGCGGCTCTCCAGGATGCTCTGACGTGCCGGACGTAGCGACCAGTTCGGCACGTACGGATTGCGCATCGTACTTGTCCGGCCGGTAGGTGCTGTGTATTTACTTCCGTGCGACTCGAATCGGCGTTTCCGGATCCAGCTCGGTCGGGGAACTGGAGATGGAATGGGTACGTACGGCTCGCTTGGAATTTTAGCAGTAATACGCAGCGTACTTGCTCGCTCGGACGACTGTTCGAATCGTTCAGGAAAAACGCGTTCGGCTCGTATTTTTTCCGAACGAATCGTATTCGGTGCGCTTCCGGCCGAGATCGGAATCGACCCCTCTGTAAGTGAAGTGTAGTATTCGTCTACACTGTCAGGAGGAACAAAGCAAAGGGCTGTTAGTTTTTTTTAGTTCAAACTGTAGTTTGCTGTCTGATATATAATCCTCAACTAAGGATGTTTTTTTAATTTTTCGCCAATAACCCCGAGAAAAGTAAAAAAAACATCCTTGAATTTGGGTATCCGTGTACAATTTGGTAATAGTATTAATCATAGGTAATTCAAAGTCAATTAGTTCTTTTCTAGGACTTTTGTATGCTGTTTTAGATTTTATCACAGACAATAAATCAGTGTATGTTGAGGATTGCTTATCAGGGAGTAAACTGTAAACTAAGGGAACAACTGTATTATTAATATATGCGTGAATAGTGTACATTTGGGTGAATGGATGGGGCGTGGATTTAAACGTCCCATCCATCATCCAAATATCACTGTTCTCCAACCTTACAAGATTATGGGGTGTGTTAAATATTAGTATTCTTTTTTGAGGGTTTTTGTTGTCATGCAAATTAAATGGTTTAGTAACTGTTACAGAGAGTTCAGGAGGAATGTTTATGTCAGAAAAGGTTTGGGGTGTTACTCTTTGTGGGTTACTTGCCAGTTTTTTACGTTGAACAATTCTTCTCAGATTAGGAGTTGTGGGCATACTACTTGCAACATGTGGTGGAATGTGTTGGGCTACCTCCTCAAAACTGCACCACAGGGTTCATTGGAGGTGGATGCAATAGCTTTAATTTCATTAATTGTTTTTGTTACCTCAATCTCCATTGCAGAGGCAGAGTGGTTATGTTCTGTGGTTCTTAAAACAGAGTCACCAAGAGTAACCGCTCTGCCTGTGCAATGGGATGAGTAGTATTGCACACACCTCCAATTTATTATGGTCTGAAAGAGTAAAAAAAAGCATTTGTTTAGGGGTTGGTGTTATTAGGAAATATTTAACCTGAAATAGAATTAAATAGTTTTTGGTTTTTGAAGAACAGTTGAAAGTTTGGCTTTTTTACAATAGTCATGTATGTGATGATTTTTCTATATAATTTATTAGAAGAATGAGATATTTATTTGACCTTCAAAAAGCATTTTTTCAGTTGAATAGGTATTTTTGGGGAGAAAAGCATTTTGTTTGATTGAAATAGGATATATTTATTTTACTGTTTAAAAACTTTATTGACATTTTTATTTCATGAAAAAATTACCTTGGTATGTTACTTGGTTTCTTGCTCGACTTTTCCAAAAGTAGAGAAGTTTATAGATGTCCAATCTGGAAAATAAAAGAAATTAAAATTGTTTTAAAAATGTAAATGTCATTTAATTCGATTTAGCAACCTGTTTTTAACTTAGAATATCATTGCTTGTGTGGTTTTGCTGGTATAATTTTTGAACATAATTGCCTTTTTTTTCTAAATGTTGTGATGGTCTTCAGTTGCTTCTTTTTTTATGAAAATCTATGTTGTTTTTTATCAGCTGTTTATTGCTGCTGTTGTTATCTGTTGACACAAAAAAATGTATACTATATATACCGATTTATTAAAAATGTTTTAAACAACAAACACCATTTAACAATTTTGCTGAGCCAAGGACAGGTAGGAGTAGGAATAGTAAATTTGCCCCCACCACTATCCAGCACTTTCCATGAGGCAAGCTCTTGTCGGAGTAGGAATAGTAATTTTGCGCCAACCACCATTCAGCACTTTCTCTGAGGCAAGCACATGTCGGAGTAGGAATAGTAAATTTGCCCCCACCACCATCCAGCACTTTCCCTGAGGCAAGCACCTGTCGGAGTATGAATAGTAATTTTGCAGCCACCACCATCCAGCACTTTCCCTGAGGCAAGGACATGTCGGAGTAGGAATAGTAAATTTGCCCCCACCACCATCCAGCACTTTCCCTGAGACAGGCACCTGTTAGAGTAGGAATAGTAATTTTGCAACCACCACCATCCAGCACTTTCTCTGAGGCAAGCACATGTCGGAGTAGGTATATTTATTTTGCCCCCACCACTATCCTGCACTTTCTCTGAGGCAAGCACTTGTCGGAGTAGGAATAGTAATTTTGCCCCCACCACCATCCAGCACTTTCCTTGAGGCAAGCACCTGTAGGAGTAGGAATAGTAATTTTGCCCCCACCACCATCCAGCACTTTCACTGAGGCAGGCAGGCACTTGTCGGAGTAGGAATAGTAAATTTGCCCCCACCACTATCCAGCATTTTCTTATAGGTATGCATTTGTAGGAGTAGGAATAGTTAAGTGGCCCTCACTACTATTCATTTTTTATTTTTATTTAAGTTTATTTCCGTGTAAGTTTAGTAATTTGCTCCTAGTATCATATTGTGTTTTCACAGAGACAAATACATGTTAGAGTTATATTAGTAATGTTGACCAAACATTATCCAGCATTTTCGCGGAGGATAGCACATATTGGAGTAAGAGTAGTAATTTTATAACTAACACCATCCTGCATTTTACTCGAGGCAAACATTTGTTTGAGTAGTAATATTAATTTTAACCTTGTCAATATTCTAGTCTTTTTTAAAGTTAACAAATGTTTATTTAATAATAGTAAATAGGCCCCCTCTGCCGTTCTGCATTTTATTTATTGTAAGTTGTTTGTTAAAAAAATAGTTTGCAGTATGGCTTTTATATTTGTACATTTTTTAACATTAGTACACATAGGGGCCGATTCCGATCCGGGTCGGAAACCGTTCCGTCCGACACGATCCCGGAGCGATATCCGACCGATTCGTGCCCCTTGGCTCCGAGCGAGCGAGTACGATGCAATCGAGCGCTGACGGACTCGTGTCGCTCGGAGCCCCATTGAAGTCAATGGGAGCCTGTTGTACGACGCGTACATAGACTCCCATTGTGAAAATAGCACATCTTGGAGAAGTGTGCCCCCTCTCGCAGGGACGCCTCGCTCACGCCCGCACCGTACATGCATGTGTAGGGGGGACCCTTGGGTCACCCCTGTGTCCGACTCGTAAGGCTACAGGCAAAGGGGGTCCGGCACGGACCCCCGAAGTCCGCTTCCCGGAGCCTTTTCGTCCCGGAGACTCCGACTCGATCCGGCTTTCCGGATCGTGCATCGTACTGGCTCGGTCGTCAAACGTCTCCATTTCGCGTTATGAATCAAGTGCGAGCGAGTCATACAGAGCGGTTCGGACCCGAAAACGATTCGGTCGGCGATTTCGCGTTCATTCGCATCATACTTGGGCGTCCGGACCTCTGTACGACTCGATCGGAAACAAAGCCTCCGACTCGGATCCCGTGAAGCCGAATCCGATTTGGAGGCCCTCCGACCGAGATCGGAATCGACCCCTTAGACAGGTTAAAATTTTAAAATTGTAAAAAAAAAAAGTTTGGTTTAGTCACTTACAATAAATTTTCATTGACTGTGTTTTGAGGTGTGTTTTAAGCACATTTTCTTTTTTTTCTTAAAATGATGTAAAATATTTTAAATGGGATATGTAGTTAAAATCATGCTAAGATTTATTTTGTTAATTTATTATATTTATTATGGGTACACTTACTTGAAACTGTAGATGCCACTGTTTGATGGTGTGGTGTGTCTGGAAGTCAGTTTACCACTGTTTTCAAAATGGTGGGCAGCTGCTTTTATACGTATTTTATGGTGTACGATAATTGAAAAGAAAATATGGTTTGGGCATATTTTTTTGACGTCTTTTTAATTCTGTGAAAATGTATAATTTTTGGGGGGATTTATAAATGTTCGTTATTTTTTTAACATAAGTATTGTCCGCCATTTTGGCGACCTGCGGGTCAAGGTGAATTCATAGAAAGTGTTGTAGGACTTTCGTTTTCGTGTAGTTTAAAATGGTGGATTATTTGTTATGTTTTCGATTAGTGTCTCTTATTGAAATGTAATTTTGTTTTATAATATTTGGTAGATATTTTGGTAAATTACATTGTGTTAATGTTAGTTTTTTGTGGTGTACTTCTTTTTTAAATTATGTTTGATTTTTTTTATGATGTGTATTTTATTATTTTGTTCGTTTAATATTATATTGTAATGTATTTAGTAGTATTATAATGTATTTTGTGGGATAATTATATGTTGCTTTTATAAATTAAATTAATAATTTATTTGAGGGATATTAATTTTTTTTAATGCACAGGTATTTTTTCAATACTCGGGCAGTAATTTCAATACTCTGGTATTAATTTTAAATACCTGTGTATTAGTACACTTCCCCGCCCAAGACCCCTATATTCCTTGCATGCCGTCCCAGAGGTTAGTATATTATTCAGTAAAGAGAAAAAAAAGATACATGAGTATTAATTTTAGTGCTCAAGTATTAATTTAAATACTCAGTGTTAGTATTAAATACCTGTGTATTAATACACTAGCCCATCCAAAACCTCTATTTTCCCTGCATCCCGTCCCAGGGGTTTATTATACTTTTTTTTTAAATGCGTTGTAATTGTATGCGTTGTACAAGTATGCATTGTAAATGTTTGGGTTGTAATGGATCATTTAGTGCATTAAGATTATTTTGCGTTGTAATGGTTTGCGTTGTAAAAACATGCGATCTAATGGTAGTTGCGTTGTAAAATCTACGTTGTAAAAGCATGCGTTGTAATGGCTTGCGTTGTAACGTCATATATTCTAGCCCCTACAAAGACTGCAGTTGAAATAAAGAAAAGGTGCCATTATTACAAGTGCAGGACAATAGTAAAACTGGCCAGGAACTTGAAGGCTGTGATGGGCACTGGAATCTCATGAAGGAGCACGTGGCATCACTTTTTACCACCAAGATGGTTGCTGGAGTCGAGGTTGTAGTCACACATGTGCCAGAACTTTTCCATCTGCTTATTAAATGTTACAATGTTAGACATGCTATATAATATTATTCATGTATATCTGATTAGTGTTGGATTGTGTCTATTCCCAATGTTTTTCTCTTTCATTCCAAAGCTATCCTCGTTGTTTCTGATGTAATATGCTTGCTAACACTGATGTTCTTTTCTTTCTCTATGCTTAGCTTTAATGAGGCTTACTATATTGCAGTAAATGTTATACCTGTAGTTTTTATCTCTTGTGTGTAGTTTTTTATGTTTTGATGCTGTTTATTTATTGTATTTTGTATTGTTTGACAAAACACAACTTTGCAGCCTGATATGGTTTCTGTCATTAAATGGTTGATATCTTATTCATCATCATTGTTTTTGCTCTTTACATCTTTCTCTATACATACATCACTTTTTTAAGTCTAAATCAATTATTAGTCATTACTCTCATAATGCATCATGTTGCGTGCGTGTTTTGTTTTGTATTTGTATTCATTTCTTGCAGGTGTCAATGCATACAAAAGTGCATTATATTGGATCTTTTAAACAACATTATCTTTTTTGATGATTATTTGTCTTACATTTTGGCTGTTAATTATGTTGAAATACAAATATATATTGTATCTAATAATGTTGTTAGTTGAGAATGATATGAAAATGTAAATTTTATATTTGAACTTCAGTAGCAAATACATCTTAACATTGTTATGTTATATAGTTATAATTATTTTCTACTTATTAGTGTTTGCATGTCTATGTAACTACTGCATTTGTTTCACATAGATATCATTGTCTTATTTTTGTTACCCCAATTTTTATATTATAATGTGGATGCAATACAAAATGTAATATGTGTTTGTATTTTGAAGCAAAAGTTTTTGCACCATCTTTGAATTATTATTCTAACATAATGTTTATTGATATGGGGTATTCGTTATCTGTATTCTGTTAAATCCAGCTCCCCATGAGTAGGGGTGGTGGTAGTGACATGCATCCAGCCCCCCATGAGTAGGGGTGGTGGTAGTGGTAGGCATCCAGCCCCCCCCTGAGTAGGGGTGGTGGTAGTGGTAGGCATCCAGCCCCCCCTGAGTAGGGGTGGTGGTAGTGGTAGGCATCAATTCCCCTGTGTGGGGATGGTAGTAGTGACAGGCATCCAGCACCCCATGAGTAGGGGTGGTGGTAGTGACAGGCATCCAGCCCCCCCTGAGTAGGGGTGGTGGTAGTGGTAGGCATCAATTCCCCTATGTGTGGGGATGGTAGTAGTGACAGGCATCCACCACCCCATGAGTAGGGGTGGTGGTAGTGACAGGCATCCAGCCCCCCATGAGTAGGGATGGTGGTAGTGGTAGGCATCCAGCCCCCCCTGAGTAGGGGTGGTGGTAGTGACACGCATCCAGCCCCCCCTGAGTAGGGGTGGTGGTAGTGACAGGCATCCAGCGCCCCATGAGTAGGGGTGGTGGTAGTGACAGGCATCCAGCCCCCCATGAGTAGGGGTGGTGGTAGTGGTAGGCATCCAGCCCCCCCTGAGTAGGGGTGGTGGTAGTGGTAGGCATCCAGCCCCCCATGAGTAGGGGTGGTGGTAGTGGTAGGCATCCAGCCCCCCCTGAGTAGGGGTGGTGGTAGTGACAGGCATCCAGCCCCCCCTGAGTAGGGGTGGTGGTGGTGGTAGGTATCCAGGCCCCCATGAGTAGGGGTGGTGGTAGTGCTAGGCATCAATTCCCCTATGAGTGGGGATGGTAGTACTGACAGGCATCCAGCCCCCCCTGAGTAGGGGTGGTGGTAGTGGTAGGCATCCAGCCCCCCCTGACTAGGGGTGGTGGTAGTGGTAGGCATCCAGCCCCCCTGAGTAGGGGTGGTGGTAGTGGTAGGCATCCAGGCCCCTATGGGTGTGTATGGCATTGGTGATAGCCATCCCGCCCCTATGGTTCTGATGTTGCTAGTGTACGTCATTTCTGCATCCCTATGTGTGTGTGACATATGTCGGGTACGTGTCGTTTGTTTGTGTAGTGGGTGTTTGACTTACCGTCTGCGCCGTACGCGTCCGTACCGGTTCCGGTAATAGATGTAGAGTATTGGTAGGACCTGCGCGATGGGATTCATGGTTGGTTCGTCTCGTTCGGGTTTCTCGTGGCTTCGACTCGTACTCGTAGCTGGCTTGTTCGTCTCGTAGCCGTGGATCGTCTTGTGGCGCGAATCGGAGCTTATGTGCGGCTCTCCAGGATGCTCTGACGTGCCGGACGTAGCGACCAGTTCGGCACGTACGGATTGCGCATCGTACTTGTCTGGCCGGTAGGTGCTGTGTATTTACTTCCGTGCGACTCGAATCGGCGTTTCCGGATCCAGCTCGGTCGGGGAACTGGAGATGGAATGGGTACGTACGGCTCGCTTGGAATTTTAGCAGTAATACGCAGCGTACTTGCTCGCTCGGACGACTGTTCGAATCGTTCGGGAAAAACGCGTTCGGCTCGTATTTTTTCCGAACGAATCGTATTCGGTGCGCTTCCGGCTGAGATCGGAATCGACCCCTCTGTAAGTGAAGTGTAGTATTCGTCTACACTGTCAGGAGGAACAAAGCAAAGGGCTGTTAGTTTTTTTTAGTTCAAACTGTAGTTTGCTGTCTGATATATAATCCTCAACTAAGGATGTTTTTTTAATTTTTCGCCAATAACCCCGAGAAAAGTAAAAAAACATCCTTGAATTTGGGTATCCGTGTACAATTTGGTAATAGTATTAATCATAGGTAATTCAAAGTCAATTAGTTCTTTTCTAGGACTTTTGTATGCTGTTTTAGATTTTATCACAGACAATAAATCAGTGTATGTTGAGGATTGCTTATCAGGGAGTAAACTGTAAACTAAGGGAACAACTGTATTATTAATATATGCGTGAATAGTGTACATTTGGGTGAATGGATGGGGCGTGGATTTAAACGTCCCATCCATCATCCAAATATCACTGTTCTCCAACCTTACAAGATTATGGGGTGTGTTAAATATTAGTATTCTTTTTTGAGGGTTTTTGTTGTCATGCAAATTAAATGGTTTAGTAACTGTTACAGAGAGTTCAGGAGGAATGTTTATGTCAGAAAAGGTTTGGGGTGTTACTCTTTGTGGGTTACTTGCCAGTTTTTTACGTTGAACAATTCTTCTCAGATTAGGAGTTTTGGGCATACTACTTGCAACATGTGGTGGAATGTGTTGGGCTACCTCCCTCAAAACTGCACCACAGGGTTCATTGGAGGTGGATGCAATAGCTTTAATTTCATTAATTGTTTTTGTTACCTCAATCTCCATTGCAGAGGCAGAGTGGTTATGTTCTGTGGTTCTTAAAACAGAGTCACCAAGAGTAACCGCTCTGCCTGTGCAATGGGATGAGTAGTATTGCACACACCTCCAATTTATTATGGTCTGAAAGAGTAAAAAAAAAAGCATTTGTTTAGGGGTTGGTGTTATTAGGAAATATTTAACCTGAAATAGAATTAAATAGTTTTTGGTTTTTGAAGAACAGTTGAAAGTTTGGCTTTTTTACAATAGTCATGTATGTGATGATTTTTCTATATAATTTATTAGAAGAATGAGATATTTATTTGACCTTCAAAAAGCATTTTTTCAGTTGAATAGGTATTTTTGGGGAGAAAAGCATTTTGTTTGATTGAAATAGGATATATTTATTTTACTGTTTAAAAACTTTATTGACATTTTTATTTCATGAAAAAATTACCTTGGTATGTTACTTGGTTTCTTGCTCGACTTTTCCAAAAGTAGAGAAGTTTATAGATGTCCAATCTGGAAAATAAAAGAAATTAAAATTGTTTTAAAAATGTAAATGTCATTTAATTCGATTTAGCAACCTGTTTTTAACTTAGAATATCATTGCTTGTGTGGTTTTGCTGGTATAATTTTTGAACATAATTGCCTTTTTTTCTAAATGTTGTGATGGTCTTCAGTTGCTTCTTTTTTTATGAAAATCTATGTTGTTTTTTATCAGCTGTTTATTGCTGCTGTTGTTATCTGTTGACACAAAAAAATGTATACTATATACCGATTTATTAAAAATGTTTTAAACAACAAACACCATTTAACAATTTTGCTGAGCCAAGGACAGGTAGGAGTAGGAATAGTAAATTTGCCCCCACCACTATCCAGCACTTTCCATGAGGCAAGCTCTTGTCGGAGTAGGAATAGTAATTTTGCGCCAACCACTATTCAGCACTTTCTCTGAGGCAAGCACATGTCGGAGTAGGAATAGTAAATTTGCCCCCACCACCATCCAGCACTTTCCCTGAGGCAAGCACCTGTCGGAGTATGAATAGTAATTTTGCAGCCACCACCATCCAGCACTTTCCCTGAGGCAAGGACATGTCGGAGTAGGAATAGTAAATTTGCCCCCACCACCATCCAGCACTTTCCCTGAGTCACGCACCTGTTTGAGTAGGAATAGTAATTTTGCAACCACCACCATCCAGCACTTTCTCTGAGGCAAGCACATGTCGGAGTAGGTATATTTATTTTGCCCCCACCACTATCCTGCACTTTCTCTGAGGCAAGCACTTGTCGGAGTAGGAATAGTAATTTTGCCCCCACCACCATCCAGCACTTTCCTTGAGGCAAGCACCTGTAGGAGTAGGAATAGTAATTTTGCCCCCACCACCATCCAGCACTTTCACTGAGGCAGGCAGGCACTTGTCGGAGTAGGAATAGTAAATTTGCCCCCACCACTATCCAGCATTTTCTTATAGGTATGCATTTGTAGGAGTAGGAATAGTTAAGTGGCCCTCACTACTATTCATTTTTTATTTTTATTTAAGTTTATTTCCGTGTAAGTTTAGTAATTTGCTCCTAGTATCATATTGTGTTTTCACAGAGACAAATACATGTTAGAGTTATATTAGTAATGTTGACCAAACATTATCCAGCATTTTCCCGGAGGATAGCACATATTGGAGTAAGAGTAGTAATTTTATAACTAACACCATCCTGCATTTTACTCGAGGCAAACATTTGTTTGAGTAGTAATATGAATTTTAACCTTGTCAATATTCTAGTCTTTTTTAAAGTTAACAAATGTTTATTCAATAATAGTAAATAGGCCCCCTCTGCCGTTCTGCATTTTATTTATTGTAAGTTGTTTGTTAAAAAAATAGTTTGCAGTATGGCTTTTATATTTGTACATTTTTTAACATTAGTACACATAGGGGCCGATTCCGATCCGGGTCGGAAACCGTTCCGTCCGACACGATCCCGGAGCGATATCCGATCGATTCGTGCCCCTTGGCTCCGAGCGAGCGAGTACGATGCAATCGAGCGCTGACGGACTCGTGTCGCTCGGAGCCCCATTGAAGTCAATGGGAGCCTGTTGTACGACGCGTACATAGACTCCCATTGTGAAAATAGCACATCTTGGAGAAGTGTGCCCCCTCTCGCAGGGACGCCTCGCTCACGCCCGCACCATACATGCATGTGTAGGGGGGACCCTTGGGTCACCCCTGTGTCCGACTCGTAAGGGTACGGGCAAAGGGGGTCCGGCACGGACCCCCGAAGTCCGCTTCCCGGAGCCTTTTCGTCCCGGAGACTCCGACTCGATCCGGCTTTCCGGATCGTGCATCGTACTGGCTCGGTCGTCAAACGTCTCCATTGCGCGTTATGAATCGAGTGCGAGCGAGTCATACAGAGCGGTTCGGACCCGGAAACGATTCGGTCGGCAATTTCGCGTTCATTCGCATCATACTTGGGCGTCCGGACCTCTGTACGACTCGATCGGAAACAAAGCCTCCGACTCGGATCCCGTGAAGCCGAATCCGATTTGGAGGCCTTCCGACCGAGATCGGAATCGACCCCTTAGACAGGTTAAAATTTTAAAATTGTAAAAAATAAAAAGTTTGGTTTAGTCACTTACAATAAATTTTCATTGACTGTGTTTTGAGGTGTGTTTTAAGCACATTTTCTTTTTTTTCTTAAAATGATGTAAAATATTTTAAATGGTATATGTAGTTAAAATCATGCTAAGATTTATTTTGTTAATTTATTATATTTATTATGGGTACACTTACTTGAAACTGTAGATGCCACTGTTTGATGGTGTGGTGTGTCTGGAAGTCAGTTTACCACTGTTTTCAAAATGGTGGGCAGCTGCTTTTATACGTATTTTATGGTGTACGATAATTGAAAAGAAAATATGGTTTGGGCATATTTTTTTGACGTCTTTTAATTCTGTGAAAATGTATAATTTTTTGGGGGATTTATAAATGTTCGTTATTTTTTTAACATAAGTATTGTCCGCCATTTTGGCGACCTGCGGGTCAAGGTGAATTCATAGAAAGTGTTGTAGGACTTTCGTTGTCGTGTAGTTTAAAATGGTGGATTATTTGTTATGTTTTCGATTAGTGTCTCTTATTGGCGTTTAATTTTGTTTTATAATATTTGGTAGATATTTTGGTAAATTACATTGTGTTAATGTTAGTTTTTTGTGGTGTACTTCTTTTTTAAATTATGTTTGATTTTTTTTATGATGTGTATTTTATTATTTTGTTCGTTTAATATTATATTGTAATGTATTTAGTAGTATTATAATGTATTTTGTGGGATAATTATATGTTGCTTTTATAAGTTAAATTAATAATTTATTTGAGGGATATTAATTTTTTTTTAATGCACAGGTATTTTTGCAATACTCGGGCATTAATTTCAATACTCTGGTATTAATTTTAAATACCTGTGTATTAGTACACTTCCCCGCCCAAGACCCCTATATTCCTTGCATGCCGTCCCAGAGGTTAGTATATTATTTAGTAAAGAGAAAAAAAAGATACATGAGTATTAATTTTAGTGCTCGAGTATTAATTTAAATACTCAGTATTAGTATTAAATACCTGTGTATTAATACACTAGCCCATCCAAAACCTCTATTTTCCCTGCATCCCGTCCCAGGGGTTTATTATACTTTTTTTAAAAATGCGTTGTAATTGTATGCGATCTACAAGTATGCATTGTAAATGTTTGGGTTGTAATGGATCATTTAGTGCATTAAGATTATTTTGCGTTGTAATGGTTTGCGTTGTAAAAACATGCGATCTAATGTAGTTGCGTTGTAAAATCTACGTTGTAAAAGCATGCGTGGTAATGGCTTGCGTTGTAACGTCATATATTCTAGCCCCTACAAAGACTGCAGTTGAAATAAAGAAAAGGTGCCATTATTACAAGTGCAGGACAATAGTAAAACTGGCCAGGAACTTGAAGGCTGTGATGGGCACTGGAATCTCATGAAGGAGCACGTGGCATCACTTTTTACCACCAAGATGGTTGCTGGAGTCGAGGTTGTAGTCACACATGTGCCAGAACTTTTCCATCTGCTTATTAAATGTTACAATGTTAGACATGCTATATAATATTATTCATGTATATCTGATTAGTGTTGGATTGTGTCTATTCCCAATGTTTTTCTCTTTCATTCCAAAGCTATCCTCGTTGTTTCTGATGTAATATGCTTGCTAACACTGATGTTCTTTTCTTTCTCTATGCTTAGCTTTAATGAGGCTTACTATATTGCAGTAAATGTTATACCTGTAGTTTTTATCTCTTGTGTGTAGTTTTTTTATGTTTTGATGCTGTTTATTTATTGTATTTTGTATTGTTTGACAAAACACAACTTTGCAGCCTGATATGGTTTCTGTCATTAAATGGTTGATATCTTATTCATCATCATTGTTTTTGCTCTTTACATCTTTTCTTATACATACATCACTTTTTTGAGTCTAAATCAATTATTAGTCATTACTCTCATAATGCATCATGTTGCGTACGTGTATTGTTTTGTATTTGTATTCATTTCTTGCAGGTGTCAATGCATACAAAAGTGCATTATATTGGATCTTTTAAACAACATTATCTTTTTTGATGATTATTTGTCTTACATTTTGGCTGTTAATTATGTTGAAATACAAATATATATTGTATATAATAATGTTGTTAGTTGAGAATGATATGAAAATGTAAATTTTATATTTGAACTTCAGTAGCAAATACATCTTAACATTGTTATGTTATATAGTTATAATTATTTTCTATTTATTAGTATTTGCATGTCTATGTAACTACTGCATTTGTTTCACATAGATATCATTGTCTTATTTTTGTTACCCCAATTTTTATATTATAATGTGGATGCAATACAAAATGTAATATGTGTTTGTATTTTGAAGCAAAAGTTTTTGCACCATCTTTGAATTGTTATTCTAACATAATGTTTATTGATATGGGGTATTCGTTATCTGTATTCTGTTAAATTATTGTTGTTAGTATTGATTAGATCAATGTATTTAAATAGTAATATATTTTAATTAAAATGTACTTTTGTTTTGTATCTGAAATCACAAATTTAATAATATATTATTATAATATCTTATTAAATTTATGTTTCAGAGGTTGTGAAACTGTCTCCTGAGTTGTGACCTGCCAGTGATGTGTCTCCTGCCCTTGACTCCTACCCACCCTTCTAGAATAATGACACCTTTCAAGTAATACTGCGCACAATCAGTGATCCTGCTCCAGGTTTAGAAAAACAACAAGAAGTTGCATTATCTCCAAAGGAACCAGCCCAGACGTCTTCAGATCCTTCATGGATAGAATGTGGAGAATAACTATCTTCTGACCCTCAGGTTGACTTTCAAAGAAAAGTGTGTGTTCAGCAGAGGATGTTAGGGATAGTCAAATCCAGGATGAGAACATTAGCAAGCACTCTTCAAAGGGACCAAGGTGTCTTACCAGTACTGATACTAAGACACCCATTCTTGGATCCATGGAATAGATGAGACCCTAGCTGATATTGTGGAAGTGATGAAGGAAAAGAGTAAGGATGATCATGCTCAACAATCCTTCCAAAAATAAATCATCAGTCAGCTACGAGACATCAGTTCCACATTCCAGGCATACTAACATGTAATGAAGTCCAAAATGGACCTTTTGAATAACACTCTGAGTGCTGTTTTAGTGAGAGGCTAGGTCTAGTGGGTGGAGGGGAGTGCTCCTTTTAGGAGCAAGGGCCCTCACACACCAGAAGGGGTGTCATGCTTCAACATCGGACAGCTCCTCATTGGGCTGGGACCAGGAAGACCTAATTCTACTCTTCACAGGGATGGGGGGAATGAAAATAGTGTGAACCATGCCCTGTGAATAATAAGCAAAAGAAGAGACTTTAACAATATATCCTGTATACTTTACATAGACACAGGGAATGTCTCTTGGGTGGTAGACCAGTGCATGTAATCAGTGGTGGCCCCAATCGGACCGAACAGAGGGAGCACTGTGCGGCGTGTTGTCACTGCACGTCGATGCTCGGAATCGGCTATCGACCTACCCGAGACCCCTTCGGCACCAGCAGGGCCTGATAAAATGCCATGATTCATTATGGACTGTAACAGGCATGAAACATGTTGACCTTGCTATGCACTACTTCTGTAGCTACATAGATCATTACATCTATTTTATACTCACATCACGCTTTAACCTTGACAAAGGGACCCGAGTATTAAAACTTAATTTCCTGTCTGGATCTCTTTAGCCAATTTTAACACTTTTCATTCACCCCACCCGTTCTACTCACGTTTCACCACTCTTCCATGCAAACATACATCGGCAAAAAAGAAAAGATCTCCCGTAAAGAGCCCCCTCGTGGGGCCCGTTGGGCATTGCAGCGTCGGCCCAACGAGGAGCTGCCCGATGATGAAGCATGACACCCATCAGGGTGTGTGAGGGCCCTTGCTCCTAAAAGGAGCACTCCCCTCCACCCACTAGACCTAGCCTCCCACTTAGGAATAGCACACTTTCTATTTTTTCACCACTGGTGGGGCCCGTGTGCTGGACCTCTCAAAAAGCCCCAGTCCCTTCTTGTTTGTTTTTGCTGTTTTAGTGAGTCAGCAGTCCCTCTCAAGAGATTTCCATGCAGCCTTCTTTACCCTGACTAATGTTCTCTTTCGCTTGTGTTCTCTATTTTCTCCCTCTGCTGATTCAGTATTGTCAAACATTCCACCTTTGCCTTCTCATTAGTGTCCAACCCCTCCATAAGTTGAGTAGTATGCTGACTCTGCAGAGGACGAGGATGTTGAATTCTCAACTTGGTGACGCATGTCTTGGAGGTGATTATTAGTCAACATCACTTGGCTGGTTATGTCTTTTGTCTGGTGCTTGTTATCATGCCATTGATATCCACTTCAGCTATAGCCCACTGCTTGGCAATAGTGTTATTATTCTCACTTTATTCTTGGATCAAAGCTTTGGCTCAAATGTTTGATTTTTTAAAATAAATTTTGTATGATTGTGTTGCATGTGGACAAACATGCATGCCAAAGTTGACTAAAAACTGCTTTCTCTAGCATTTATTCATCACAGCTAAAAAAAAATTATAAGTATTAGGGTTTGATATAAATATAAGTATTCTCAAGGTTTAATTGTATTTTTGCCATCAATTATTTTTAAACCCTGTATAATAATGTTAGAAAGGATTTTATTTTTGTATTATTACAAATATTTTATACTACCAATTTTACAATCTATTATTTGAACATATAGGGGCCGATTCCGATGTCGGACGGACTCAGGTCCGTCCGACATCGGTCAGGAGCCGTAACCGACCGACCTGCTGTCGTCGGTTACGGCCCTGCAAGTACGATGCGACCGAACCCTGTTCGGGCGCACTCGTATACTTCACAATGGGAGCATGCATTCCGAGCGGAATGCATGCTTGCATTGTGAAAAGCAGGGTGCAGTTCATCCCTGCACCCTGTGGCCGGCACCCCAAGGTGCCTGCCACCGGGTGCAGGGATCAACAGAGGGGCACCATAGGTGCCCCCAGGCCGCCATTCGGCGGCCTCGCACACATGGGGGCCCTACTGGGGGCCCCCAAAGACAGTTTCCGACTGCCTTTTCGTGCCAGAAAGACCGGCACGAAAAGGCAGTGAAAAACTGCCATCGTACTCCCTCGGTCGTGAAGAGGCGGCCGGGGGAGTACTGAAGGATTTCCGGACGGCGGACGGGCTCTCCGAGCCCGTCGGAAGCCATCCGGAAATCCGAGTCAGATTCCTTTCTGACCGAGCCCATCGGAATGGCTCAGTCGGAAAGGAATCCGGCCGGCACGTTCCGATTCGGTCGGAAGGGCCCCGGCCATCGTTTGGTGCCCTTCCGGCTGAAATCGGAATCGGCCCCATAGAGTGATCATATCCATTTTTGGATTCAATAATCCTTCTGCTAGTGCCAAGTTTCGAAAATAACATTCGTTTATTCCATCATGATTTAAAAATGTGTTTTTACCCTATAAATTGTGTAACCAGATTTTAGTGACAGTTACACATCACTCCAAAAATATATTTAATAATCTTCTTATAACTTCATATAAACATCTCAACTGTTTCAAACAACCCTCTTAAAAAAAAACTCCCTGGACTCTCCATCAGGTCACATATCTATGGGCCAGGTTTATTCTAAATTGATTCAAGGCAGGGCAGTTGACAAACCTGCTGTGCTGACTTGCGTCAGTCACATTGTCCAAATTTAACCAAACTTTTAATATATGGTGCTTTCACAGACACCCAGAAATGCAGTCATTGTGGCTGGGTAACACCAACACAAGCAGCCTTGAATCATGTTGCAAGGGTGCCTGTGCTATGGGCAGTATTGTTTTTGTGCAGGAAGTTCATGCACAAATGATAATCTTCTTAGGCTATTTATTATTCCTCTATAGGATGCACATGCATTACCAATAGAAAAAGAAGGTTTCTCTCCTCTTTATGCCTCACTGGAGAAGGTTAACCATTTTGACACATTCCAATGTTTACAACTATAGTAAAACTTGGAAAACAGCAAAAACCATGGGTGAAAATGCTCATGATCTACCCATGGATTGCCTACATTAGGCAAAGTAATGCAAGGTAGCGCTATGTGCTGCATTGTGTACATTTGTATTTGCGAAACCACACTAAGCAGCAAAATTAAGGCAATCCTGTCCTAAATTCATTGTACATCTGGTCCATAGTGTTGTTATGTGTGTCCAATGATGACAGTTTCTGTCCTGTTTGTGTTTTCAAAATTATAACCCTACGGCTTGTTGGAGAACATTGCTGCTTTAAGGTCTCTGTAAAATTGGATTCGCAACCATTATATATTTGTAAAATTGATGTGCTATACATGTTGATGCCTAACCACTTTTTACATTGTCCTAACATAACATCATCCTAAACTAGTGTTAAAGCAGTCTTTTAGTTTCTGATTGTATATGTGTCCAAATTTCCTGACAAACCTTGCATATATTATCTACCAAAACCTGTGGAAGAATATGGAGCACCCTGTGCTAAAGTCAATATTAAATTAATTTAAATTTCTGTGCATACATTCAAGTGCCAATGTTATAGTGCATACCTCTCTCCCCTCAACTAGTTTACACCTAAAAAGCTACATATTTGCTGATTGTCTTGCTGCCCATTTCAACAGTATTCAGAGATGGGGGTATTGATATAATTTACACACAATCGCGAGTCATAAGCCTCCATTTGCTAATGTTCCCATAGAGAAGTGTAGACAGAACCTTCAACTTTTATCTCACCACACAAGGAAGCAAATATGTTTTTGTAAGGATGTGAGCTCTGCAGTTGCTATGCCATTGGAAATAGCCAGCAATATGTAAAGCAGTCGAGGAAAAACTGTATTTGATGCATGTAGCATATTAAATGTTTCAACTTGAAATAAACTTTATCAATGCACCTAAAAATTGTATAATTTGCAAAATGTGTTCTCCTTTCCTTTGTAACACTAGTAATGTATTATTATTCTTTGCATCATATGCTATGGTTTGAATTAGCCCTTAAGTTGACCATGTGTGGTACACAGGAACACAAGCCTAGACAAACCATTATTTTGTAAAATTTCATCCACCCATGGTAATGTCCCTTGTGTGCTTTCTTAAAGCATATGTTCCACAATTGAGTGCCTTACTGCATTCTGTTATAAAGCAAGCCAACACAGACATTCCAAAGAAGGCCTGGTTTTATTGCACAATTCAACATGCCTTTCTAGAACCTTGGTTTTCCAAACATAGCCTTCAAATACTGTGCCACAAATCTTGATCTAGCTATGAAAAAATCTTAAATAATATGTGCACACATACAAAGACATATATCCCTTTCTAGGCAGGGATTTATTTTGTCGATTTTTTTTAACATAAGATAAATATTATGCAGTCACACATCGATGATCATGCAAGGGGGCCTGTGCTGCCACTAGGCTGCAGAGAGTGTTAAAAGGGTAGAGCTTGATAAACACAATCACATGTATGAAATGCTAATCAGATGCAGGTTTTTCACAGAAAACAAATTCAAAAATTAACTCATTATGCTGGGTTTGTCACATTACTGAGCTACATTTGTATTATGTAATATCCATTGAAATATGTTGCTTCCAATCACAGAACATACTTCTTACCATATAATAAATATTAACCACATGTTAAAATTTGATTCCTAGAAAACATGAATGATAAAGAGAAGATGTTGCAATAACCAAGTAAAGATATCAATGTTTGTAAAATATTGCCCTTGCATTCTGGGAAATGTGAAAGTATTATGTAAAAACCAAGATACGTGCTGCCAGAACAACAAGACAACAATCAAGTGTCTCACCAAAACAAGGAAAAAGGCAAAAAACGTTTTGAAAAAATATATTGGACTTCAAAAAAATTAATGTTTTAAGAAGACAAAATAATGGTATTTTGAAAAGAATGTCTCAAACCCAAAAATTGACCAATGTTATTTTAATGGACAGTCCAAAAAATATTAAAAGATGAAATCAGGATCTGGATGCAATCCAGCAACAAATTTAGTAGTGTATTACTTTCATCACTTGCTCAAATCTTTTTGGGATAATCAGTGTTTAATATTTTATATATGTAGAATTTTTAGTGATTATAAGTACTTTAGAATATGTTTAATAGATGAAATAGGTATAGCTAAGTTACAGCTTAGATATTAGTAGATATAATTAATTTAAGGATAAGATAAGTGAGAGGGGTAAATGTGTAGAATATGTCATAGGAGTTATGTTTAGTAAGTGTTATTTTAGAATAGATAAGGTATAGATATTAGTATCAAGATCTTCAGGTGGCTCCCAGTCAACACCAGAAGGACCGTCGCACAGGCCCTCGGCTCCAGCTGGCTGGACTACAGGAACACACTCTACGTAAGAATCACCGTATGCTTCCTGAAGTGACTGCAGACAATACAAAACTCAGTGGCAAGACTCATCCTTGACCTCCCAAGATGGACCCACATTACCCTCCACCTCAAGAAGCTACACTGGCCCCTGATCCAAAAGAGATGCCAGTTCAACATGTTGACCCATGCATACAAAGCCCTGCACAAAGAAAGACCAGCATACATCAACAAAAGCAGGACCTTCCACCAATAGACCAGATACCTACGATCCACCTCCCTCGTCCCTTGGATCTGCCGAAGCAAGAGCAGAGCACGCTCCTTCTCACATCTGGCAGCCAAAGCCTGGAATGGCCTTCCCCTGCAACTCAGGACTGCCTTATCACTCCAACAAGTCAGGAAAGTACTCAAGACCTATCTGTTTGAATGAACAAGATCCCCATGAAGCAGCTAGCAACTCCAGCACATCGAGACGCTCACAGTGATTTGCCACGCTTTATAAATCCGTGATTGATTGTTGCCATTTAGTAAGTCACACAGGACAACTCTTAAGCTTAGCATGGTGTTCTAAATACAAAGTAACACAACACAGTGAATAGAAATGAACTGCTTTTCTTTGCATCAACTAAGCACTACATTGGTGAAGCATAGTCCTTCCCATGCATTCACCCATCTTGTGTGATGCAAATACAGATGTACTATGAATAGAAAAACAGGGTTTGTGAATAAATGTTGTGACTACCCATCAGAGGCATAATGAGGAGACATATCATCATTTCTCATAATTACTTCCTCTTTCCATGGCTGCTGCATTCTGCAGCACACATAGATAGAGGAATATGCCTCTTTGAAATGTTTATGGCAAGAAGTTATAACTTCCTGCACAAAATAATCCTGACCATAATGCGGGCACCCTTGCACTACTGTGCAAGGGTGCTTGCGTTGATGTTAGGCAGCACACAGTGCACCTGCAAAAGGAACAAGCAGATTTTCACAATATAGGGCCTCATTATGATGTCGGTTGGAAAGGCTGTGAATGGCATTCGGATTTTCCTAACCCGAGTCGGAAGCCATGTTTCCAACTGACTCGGAAACATTTCCGACCAACCGATTACGATGGAAGGTAATCGTTCGATCTTTCCGACTTGGTTCCGTCCGGCATTCGGAGACTCCGAATCGGTCGGAGCCGAATCGTACAGCTCTATGGACCGCGTGTCCGACTGACGTATTACGATGTCGGATTCGGACAGCGTTTCTGACTTGGTTTGTCCGACACGAAAAGGCTGTTGGAAATTGAATTTGGGGGCCCAAAGCAGGCCCCCCTTCACCCGAAGCCCTCCGGTTGGGGCCCGTGTGGGTACCGATGGGACCCCTCTTTGCAACCGTGCACAGTGTGGCAGGCACCATGGGGTGCCCGCCACAGGGTGCAAGGTTTTCCGCAACCACACCTTTCTTCAATGGGACCTGGTGTTGTCGGTCGGAACACAGACCATTAAAGTCAATGGGAGTTACAGAACGGTGTTTGGAACCATCGTAATTGGTCGGTCGGACGCCCCGAACCCGAGTCGGTCGGAAACGATTCCGACAAGGAGTCAGTCGGAATGCTTTCTGACCGACATCGTAATGAGGCCCATATTTGTAAGTATGTACCTTTTGTAGGAGAGTAGGATCTGCTTCTTATAGTTACCCCCACTTTTTGCTGATGTTTCACTGTTTTTCGACTTAGCCAGACTGAGGCCCTGCTAATCAGGACCCCAGTCTATCTGCTTTCTACTCTAAATTGATTGTATGTACTTTAGGTACACTCCAGATTTGATTCTGGGGTACCCTTGTGAGTCCCTAGTATATGGTATACTATGTACCCATGGCATAGGTACCCCAGAGGCCTACCAGGGGCTGCAGCATGTATTGTGCCACCCCTGGGAAGCCTTTTAAAATTACACAACAGGTCTGCTACAGCAGCCTGTGTAAGGTGGTATGTGCACCCCTTACTGAGATATAGGTTCCCTATATCTCTCCATATCACTGCACATGTAAACCTATCAGTCACCCCTATGGCAGGCCTTAACAATCCTGAAGGCAGGGTGCTGGGTTTCATGTGAGAGGGTGCCCATGCATGAGCAGAGCCCCTCTGCAGCTTTCGGAATCTTTATTCCGGGGTTGTTTGTGATGCAGCCAGACCATATACTCTTAAGTGCATTATAACCCAGCGGTAAATGCTAACTTGAGAATGGCTGCATGGAAAACTGTCGTGTTTGGTGTCAAACACCTTGGAATCATACCTCCACCTCAGTACTGGGGTGGGAGGTATGATTCCTCCCTTCTAGAGGGAGCCACATGGCATCACCGGTACACCCGGTACCAGCTTAACAGAACCCTGGCATCACAAAATGGATGCTGCAGCCACAGACACGAGTCTGCCCTCCTGCTGCTCAATCAATCAATCAATCAATCATGTCACTTATAAAGCGCACTACATACCCGCGAGGGTCTCAAGGCGCTGGGGGAAGAGGGGGGTGGTGCTGCTACTGATCGAAGAGCCAGGTCTTGAGGAGTCTTCTGAAGGCCAGTAGGTCTTGGGTCTGTCGGAGGTTGGTGGGGAGGGTGTTCCAGGTCTTGGCGGCGAGGTGGGAGAAGGATATGCCGCCGGCGGTCGTTTTCCGGATGCGGGGGACTGTGGCGAGGGCGAGGCTGGTCGAGCGGAGCTGGCGGGTGGGGGTGTAGAAGCTGAGTCGTCTGTTGAGGTAGGCTGGTCCGGAGTTGTGGAGTGCTTTGTGTGCGTGGGTGAGGAGCTTGAAGGTTATCCTCTTGTTGACAGGGAGCCAGTGCAGGTCTCTCAGGTGGGGTGTGATGTGGCTGCGTCGGGGGATGTCGAGGATAAGACGTGCAGAGGCGTTCTGGATGCGTTGCAGCCGTCTCAGGAGCTTAGCCGTCGTTCCTGCGTAGAGGGCGTTTCCGTAGTCCAGTCTGCTGGTGACGAGGGCCTGGGTGACTGTTTTTCTTGTTTCGGTGGGGATCCACTTGAAGATCCTGCGGAGCATTCGGAGGATGTTGAAGCAGGATGAGGAAACGGCGTTGACCTGCTTAGTCATGGAGAGGGTGGGGTCGAGGATGACCCCTAGGTTGCGTACGTGGTCGGTGGGTGGCGGGGCTGTTCCCAGTGATGTTGGCCACCAGGAGTCGTCCCAGGCTGAAGGGTTGGAACCAAGGATGAGGACCTCCGTCTTGTCCGAGTTCAGCTTCAGGCGGCTGGTCCTCATCCATTCGGCGACGGCCTTCATTCCTTCGTGGAGGTGGGCTTTGGCGGTGTGAGGGTCTTTGGTGAGGGAGAGGATCAGCTGGGTGTCGTCGGCGTAGGAGATGATGTTGAGGTTGTGCTGTCGGGCGACGTGGGCGAGGGGTGCCATGTAGATGTTGAACAGCGTTGGGCTGAGGGAGGAGCCTTGGGGTACGCCGCAGATGATCTTGGTGGCCTTGGATCGGAAGGGGGCGAGGCGGACGCTTTGTGTTCTGCCGGAAAGGAAGGATGTGGTCCAGGCCAGGGCCTTCTCTTGGATCCCGGCGTCGTGAAGGCGTGTTCATAGTGTGTGGTTGCAGACCGTGTCGAAGGCGGCTGATAGGTCCAGGAGGATGAGGGCTGCTGTTTCTCCGTTGTCTAGCAGGGTCCTGATGTCATCGGTGGCGGCGATGAGGGCGGTTTTGGTGCTGTGGTTGCTGCGGAAGCCGGACTGGGAAGGGTCCAGGATGTTGTTCTCCTCGAGGTAGCGGGTCAGTTGTTTGTTGACGATTTTCTCGGTGACCTTCGCGGGGAACGGGAGCAGAGAGATGGGTCGGAAGTTCTTGAGGTCCTTGGGGTCTGCCTTGGGTTTCTTGAGTAAGGCGGTGATCTCGGCGTGCTTCCAGCTTTCCGGGAAGGTTGCTGTCTCGAAGGAGATGTTGATTATTTTCCGGAGATGGGGCTCGATGGCTGTACTGGCTTTGTTGAAGATGTGGTGAGGGCACGGGTCTAGCGGTGAACCGGAGTGGATGGTGTTCATGATCTCGCTGGTGTCCTCGTCGTTGATGTTGGTCCAGGAGAGCAGGCGGTTGGTGGTTGTGGGGGCAGTGGTCTCGGTGGTTGCCGGGGCGGTCGTGGTGTTGAAGCTGTCGTGGATGTCGGCGATTTTGCGGTGGAAGGAGGTGGCCAGTGAGTCGCACAGGTCTTGCGACGGCTGGATGTCGTTGGTGTTGGAGCTGGGGTTGGAGAGTTCCTTCACGATGTTGAAGAGCTCTTTGCTGTTGTGTGCGTTGTTGTCTAGGCGGTCTTTGAGTGAGGCCCTTTGGCGGATCTGATGAGGTGATGGTGATTGCGGGTGGCGCTCTTGTGGGCGGCGTAGCTGTCTGCTGTCCGTTCGTGGAGCCAGATCTTCTCCAGTTTTCGGCATGTTCGTTTGGAGGCCTGGAGGTCTTCGGTGAACCAGGTGGCTTTCTTGCTGGTGTGGCTGTTGGGCGGATTCTTGAGCGGGGCGAGGGTGTTGGCGCAGTCGTCGATCCACTGTCTGAGGTTGCGGGCGGCGGTGTCGGGGTCGGAGGGTTCGGCGGGTGGGCTCAGGGCGAGGGTTGTGGTTAGCTGGTCTTCCGTGACTCTGCTCCAGCAGCGGCGAGGCATTTGTTCGGTGCGGTGGTGCGTGGTGGGCTTCCTGTAGGTGAAGTGGATGCAGTGGTGGTCAGTCCAGTGGGGTTCGGAGGTGTGGTTGAAGGAGACGTGTGGGCTTGCGGAAAAGATGGAGTCTAGCGTGTGGCCGGTGGCGTGGGTGGGTGTAGTCACGAGCTGTCTGAGTCCGAGGGTGGCGAGGTTGTCGATCAGGGTGGTGGAGTTGGTGTCCTTGTTGTTCTCTAGGTGGAAGTTCAGGTCCCCGAGGAGGATGTAGTCCGTGGAGGCGATGGCGTGTGTGCTGATGAAGTCAGCGATGGAATCGCTGAACTATGGTCGGGGTCCGGGGGTCTGTAGATGAGGGTTCCTCTGAGGGTGGTGTTGGGATCGGTGTGGATCTGGAAGTGCATGTGTTCGGCGGTGCTGAGGGTGTCGTCGGTGTTGGTTGAGACTCTGAGGGTGTTCCTGTGGACGATGGCGATGCCTCCTCCGACTCCGTTGGTGCGGTCCCTGCGGGTGATCTTGTATCCGTCCGGGATGGCAATGGCGATGTCGGGGGCTGAAGCGGGATTCAGCCAGGTCTCCGTCAGGAATGCGACGTCTGGGGAGGTTGAGTCGAGAAGGTCCCAGAGTTCGATGGCGTGTTTGCGGGCGGAGCGGGTGTTGAGGAGGATGCATCTGAGGTAGTTGGGTTCTTTCCTGGGCGGTGGTTTGGCAGGGCGGGTGCTGGCGAAGCTGCAGTTCCGGCAGGTGAAGGGCCCTTGGGTGCGCTTCGGGGTGGCCTGGTAGCAGGCGTGATCTTTTCCGGGGTTGAGTGCGTGGAGGGTGCTGGCGTCGTATCGGCATCTGTTGATGTGGCGGGCGTGGGGGATGCCCGGACCAGGGGGTCTGGCGCTGGGCGCGGCCACGGCGCGGACGGGCGCAGACGGGCTTGCCTTAGGCGCGGCCGCACAGCGGCCGCCATAAATGGGGAGGTGGGAGGGAGGAGCAGGGAATGGGGCAGCGAATGGGCAGTGAGGGGGCGGGGCCGCAGGGGCGCAGCGGCGGGAAACAGGCACAGAAAGGAAAAAACGATCACAATCAGGGGCAGCAAGGGGGCACAGAAAGGAAAAACGATCACAATCAGGGGCAGCAAGGGGGCACAGAAAGGAAAAAACGAGCACAATCAGGGGCAGCAAGGGGGCACAGAAAGGAAAAAACGATCACAATCAGGGGCAGCAAGGGGGCACAGAAAGGAAAAAACGAGCACAATCAGGGGCAGCAAGGGGGCACAGAAAGGAAAAACGATCACAATCAGGGGCAGCAAGGGGGCACAGAAAGGAAAAAACGAGCACAATCAGGGGCAGCAAGGGGGCACAGAAAGGAAAAAACAATCACAATCAGGGGCAGCAAGGGGGCACAGAAAGGAAAAAACGATCACAATCAGGGGCAGCAAGGGGGCACAGAAAGGAAAAAACGATCACAATCAGGGGCAGCAAGGGGGCACAGAAAGGAAAAAAACGAGCACAATCAGGGGCAGCAGCAGGGCACACAGACGGAGCTGTGTGGTGGGGGAGCGACCTACCAGTCAAGGTCAGGGGTCGAAACTCCGGCAGGGGAGGCCTGGACAATAGGTTTCCTGTCACAGGGAGGTGTGACCACCTCCCAGACAAACTTTAGTGTATTGGGGCTGGGTGGGTGCTCTCTCAGAGTGCTTTGAAGTCTGCACTGGGGGCACATTTGGTGTCCCTGTGCATAGTCCAGCTCAAACCGGTTGCAGGGGCACACAGCCCCTGCTCTGGGGTGAAACTGGACAAAGGAAATGGGTGTAGCCACCCCTCTTTCCTGACCCTCCCATAGGTGGGTCCCCAGAGTTTGTCCCATTCCTGCCTTGGGTATAAAGTAGGAAACCCTGACTACAGGACTTTAGATTACACCTGGACTAAACTCTGATACCAGAAACCAAGTACTTCGACGATCTACACTACGCTGGATGACTGAAGAATCTCCCTTGGAGTAAAGGAGTTACTCCCCTGCAAGGCAGGCACCTTTAACGCAACTGACCGGTTGGCATCTCCGAGCTCCGACGGACTCCGAAGAATATTGCCACACAGGAGGTGGGTTTTCCGAGGTCTCTGAGGTTGATCTGTGCCCACAGCAAGTCTGAGGCCCCCGTGGAGACCGTGCAACCCAAACCCCTGGACACCGCAACAATTTGCAGAAGAATCAGCTTTCTGGCAACCCCTGAGGCTGAGCTTTGGGTTACTTGTAGCCCTGACCCCGAGCAGTAATTGCCCCGAAGATTGCAGGCCTACCGTGGGCCACCATTTTGTGATTCCTCTTGAGGTCCCTTCGCGATCCCTGGTCCGTTGACCTGTGGGTCCCCAAGAAGGCAACTCTAACTTTTATTGGGCTTCTCTGGTTGCTTCAGACATGCCCTGACTCTCCATTGCTTGGGGAGTCCCCAGGACCTTGCTGGTCCGCACAGAAGCATCTTTTCTCTTCCTGCGTGTGTTGCTGTTGCCAAGGCTTGTTGTGGTCAATCCGATCACCGACACCCCAGCACTCGACATCCTTCGTGGGACAGCTCGAATCCAGCTCCTGGTTGTCGTCGACATCTCCGGGACTCCGTGGCTGCAGTCAAGCTTCACCTCTTCGCACCTGAAGCACCCAACATCGGTGGGCATTCGATTGCTCCGCTCCTGGTCACTGGCTAGTGACCCAGACTCTGTCCCCTCTGCTTTCAGGTTCTTCACATCTTCGATCCAGGCTTGGATCCACCTGGACACTTTTCTCCTTCACGGCAGCAGCACTTTGCAGCAGATCGCCATTGAAAACGACGACGATTCCCGACACCTTTTGACACCTATGCACCCAGCTTCCCTAGGTAAGGTAACTCGAGTACTCCGGTGCTCACGTGGGTGATGGCCCTAGAACCCCTTAAGTCTAAAGGGGTTTGACCAAAGTCCTCTCCTAAGTGTCCTTTATCTTTAATATTCCAACCGCGACTTTCCGCATTGAATCCTACGGCGCTCGCGGCTGTGTTCTCACACTGCACACGACCCCCGTGGGTCTCCTGTGTCACTACCTTGAGTGGTTCCTTGGGGTCCCAGCAATTCTACGTGCTCTAGGCACTGTGTCTAGTCAAGTCGTGGTTCTTATACCACTTTCTTAGTATATGGTTTGGTCTCCCCTAGAGCCCACTGTGTATTGTGCTATTTACTGTCGTTTTAATACTGTGATACTGTGTATCTTGAACTCTAATCTCATAAAGGGATTAGTAGTTAGTGTTTAGAAATAAATACATATATTTTATATATATCTTGTGTGGTTCTCCTTTCATTTAGTTATTCAAGACGTTATAATCTGGTAAACCAAGCTGCTTTACACTCCTTCAAGACTTAGCCTGAAGGCTGCTCTCCATAGCTACCACTAGGATAGCTTTCAATAAAGGTTGTCTTTAAACCTTTCATCAATAAGGGTCGTTTGGACTGGTGCAAGGTGCCCACTATAACTAGTGGACAGCATATGCCAGGCCAACTTCTCACATTGGTGTGCAGCGGTGGGATTCAAGCTTGCTATTGCTTTACCAGATAATCTCTTTGAAGTGACTAACTGAAAACCACAATAGGTACATAGGTACATATAAATCAAGTTTAGAATACAGTAAGTTCTACTGAACTTAGAGTTGTGTGTCAAGGGCTTAGCACACCCTTTCTACAACTCAAGAGAGTTTCAGTTCCCACTAGAGTAGGTAGGTGCATACACCACACCACACCACACTAGAATGTCTTCAAGGCCTGAAGTCAGTGACTCCTTGCCCACTAGGTATGACAATCTCACATTCCAGGAATTGAGAAATATGTGTACCTCTAGGAGACTGAAAACAGGGAGACATGCAAGCACTCAACGCCTTATAGAGGCTTTGCTGTTAGATGACCTCAGAAAGACACCAGGGTCTGATGAGGCAGGAAGGTTGGGTGGGGCAGTAGAAGAGTAAAGGCCAGGTAGTGAAAACTACTATGACCCAGACTCTGATGCTGGCCAGGGGGATCAACATGATTCCCACCTAGAAAATACAATTCTTCCTGAAGGAGAGGAAGGCCTTAGTGGCCCCCTCTTCACTCCCCCAGGAAGGGTTAATAGTCTACCAAGAAGATCAAGATCTCCTTCTCAGGAATCTAATCGTTCTGGTACTTCTATAGGGTCCTCTGCTTCTCATAAAAGGGCATCCTCTTAATGCTTGATTTTGAGAAAGCTAAGCTAAGAATCAAGAGAGAGCAATTGGCCTTAGACAGGGAATCCCTGGAGCATCAGAAAGCTTCACAGAAATTTGGACTAGGGTCCCATGGTGGCAGCAACAGTGTCCCTAGAGGTAGAGATCATACTCATGACCATAGGAACCTGAACAAGATTGTCCCTCCCTACCAGAGTGAGGATGACATCCACAAATGGATAACTGCACTGGAAAGGGCCTGTAAGGTACAGAGGGTCCCTCAGGAGCAGTGGGCAGCAATCTTGTGGCTCTCCTTTGCAGACAAAGGTAGAGACAAGCTCCTCACTGTAAGAGAAGAGGATGCTGACAATTACAAAGTCCTGAAGAGTGCTCTGATTGAAGGGTTTGGCCTAACCACTGAACAATACAGGTTAAAGTTCAGAGATACCCAAAAGGCACAGACTCAGGACTGGGTTGACTTTGTTGATTGTGCTACTAAGGCTCTGGAAGGCTGGTTACTTGGCAGTAAGGTGTGTGATTTCAAAGGATTGTATAATTTGATCATGAGAGAGCAGATCCTTAACAACTGTCAAAATCAACTGTTGCATCAGTACCTGGTGGACTCTGATCTGACCTCTCCCCAAAAATTGGGTCAGAAGGCAGACAAGTGGGTCAGAACCAGAGTGAGGCAGAAGGTTCAGAACCAAGGTGGTGACTCTAAGAAGCAAGATTCTAAGAACTCTGATAAGGTGGGGAGAAGGGTAAAGACCAGAAGTCTTCTCAAGGGCCCCAAAAATCTGCATCTGGTGGGGAGTCCCAATCTAACAAAGGAAAAGGCCAAAAGAAACCATGGTGTAAAATCTGTAAGCAGAAAACCCACTGGACTAGTGATTGTACAAAGACCAAAGACTCAACTCCAGCCACCATTGCCCCTAAGGCAACTGTTCCCCCTAGTTCAGCTCCAAGTGGTGGTGTTCCAAATAAGGGTGTAGTAGGGTTAACCCTGGGATCTGAGATGGACTCTGGCCTAGTCAGAGTTCCAACTCAGGCTGTACTGATCTGTGATGGAGACATAGATATGTCCTCCTATGGGAGTCCCAGTAATCTGGGCAAATACAGACAGCAGCCCTTAATTAATGGAAGAGAGGCTTTGGCATACAGGGACACAGGAGCAAGTGTCACGATGCTGACAAAAGATCTTGTAGCCCCTGAGCAGATCATACTTGGTGAAATGTACCAAGTGACCAATGCTAGCAATGTCAGGACAGACCATTCCCTGGCAGTTGTTAATTTCTCCTGGGGAGGGGTAACTGGCCCTAAGAAGGTTGTGGTAAGTGCAGACCTCCCTGTTGAATGCTTGCTTGGAAATGATTTTGAAAGTTCAGCTTGGGCTGAAGTTGAACTCAGGACCCATGCAGAAATGTTGGGCATCCCTGCAGATGTGTTTGCTATGACCAGGTCACAGGCAAAAATGTCTAAAACTGAACAGGCCCTGGATTCTGGAAGAATGGACCAGGTGCCTCCCAAGAGAAGGAGCAGTAGGGTTAAGGCAGTGTCTTCCCCCCTGCCTCAGAATGCAGATCAGTCTCTTGAGGGAGATGATCTCAGTCCTGAAGAAGGAACTGTCCCAGAGGAGCTTGAGCCTGATCAGGTTGAGTTCTTGGGGACAGGGGCCCCTTCCAGGGCAGATCTGAGCCAGGAGCAACTGAGCTGCCCGTCTCTTGAACCCCTCAGACAGCAAGCTGCTGCTGAGGCTGCTGGGAGTGCTAGTGGTACCCATAGGATCTATTGGGATGATGGACTCCTTTACTCAGAGTGTAGAGACCCCAAGCCTGGAGCCACCAGGGGGTTGGTTATACCTCTGAAGTTCAGGAGCTTCCTATTGACCCTAGCACATGATATCCCATTGGCAGGTCACCTAGGCCAAAACAAGACTTGGGACAGAATTGTCCCTCACTTTCATTGGCCTCATATGTCTAAAGACACCAAGGAGTTTTGTCGCTCCTGTGTTACCTGTCAAGCCAGTGGTAAGGCAGGTAGCACCACAAAGGCCCCCCTGATACCACTACCTGTGTTGGGGGTTCCCTTTGAGAGGGTAGGGATTGACATTGTTGGTCCCCTAGATCCTCAAACAGCATCTGGGCACAGATTTATCCTGGTGGTGGTGGACCATGCCACTAGGTACCCAAAAGCAATTGCCCTCAGGACCACCACAGCTCCTGTGGTAGCAAGGGCCCTCCTGGGAATCTTTTCCAGGGTGGGTTTTCCTAAGGAGGTAGTATCAGACAGAGGTGCAAACCTCACGTCTAGTTACTTGACTACTATGTGGAAGGAGTGTGGAGTAAATTATAAATTTACCACCCCTTATCACCCACAATGCAATGGTTTAGTTGAAAGGTTTAACAAAACCTTGAAGGGCATGATTAAAGGTCTCCCAGAAAAGCTTAGGCGCAGATGGGACATACTTTTGCCCTGCCTTCTCTTTGCCTACAGAGAGGTTCCACAGAAGGGGGTTGGTTACAGCCCATTTGAGCTTCTGTTTGGACATCCAGTTAGGGGTCCATTGTGTCTAGTGAAGGAGGGATGGCAGTTACCTCTCAAACCCCCTAAACAGGATATTGTGGACTATGTACTTGGTCTCCGCTCCCGGATGGCTGAGTACATGAAGAAGGCAACTAAAAACCTTGAGGCTAGCCAGGAATTACAAAAGGCCTGGCATGACCAAAAGGCTGTGTTGACTGTTTATCAGCCAGGACAGAAAGTATGGGTGTTGGAGCCTGTGGCCCCAGCAGCCCTCCAAGACAAGTGGAGTGGCCCTCATACCATTGTTGAACAGAAGGGAGAGGTTACCTATCTGGTGGACCTTGGAACTCCCAGGAGCCCCCATAGGGTGCTCCATGTCAATAGACTGAAACCATATGTTGACAGGGCACACATGGGCTTGCTCATGGCTACTGATGAGGGACAGGAGGAAGAGAGTGATCCACTCCCTGACCTGCTCTCTCAGAACCCTGATGATGGATCAGTAGATGGTGTAGCCTTGGCAGGCAGCCTCACTGACCAGCAGCAAACTGATTGCAGAAGAGTTCTCAATCAGTTCAGACATATGTTCTCTCTGACTCCAAGTCAGACTACCTGGTGCACTCATAAGGTGGACACTGGGGACAGTCTGCCTGTTAAAAATAAGATTTACAGGCAACCTGACCATGTCAGGGACTGCATCAGGACTGAAGTCCAGAAGATGTTGGATTTGGGTGTGATTGAACCCTCAGATAGCCCTTGGGCTAGTCCAGTAGTCTTAGTGCCTAAACCTCACACCCAGGGTGGTAAGAGAGAGATGAGGTTTTGTGTAGACTACAGAGGTCTCAATGCAGTCACTAGGACTGATGCCCATCCCATACCAAGGGCAGATGAGCTCATAGACACTTTGGCCTCAGCCAAGTTTCTCAGCACATTTGACCTAACAGCTGGCTACTGGCAAATCAGACTAGCTGAGGATGCAAAAGCCAAAACAGCATTTTCTACCCCTAGTGGGCACTACCAATTTGTGGTGATGCCCTTTGGTTTGAAAAATGCACCTGCCACTTTTCAAAGGTTGGTGAACAAAGTCCTTACAGGCCTGGAAGCCTATAGTGCAGCATATCTAGATGATATTGCTGTCTTTAGCTCCACCTGGGAGGATCACCTGGTCCACCTGAGAAATGTTTTGGTGGCCCTGCAGAAGGCAGGCCTAACTATTATCAAGGCCACCAAGTGCCAGATAGGGCAGAGTCAGGTTGTGTACCTGGGCCACCTTGTGGGTGGAGGCCAGGTTCAACCATTGCAGGGCAAAATCCAGCCCATCATGGACTGGGTTGCTCCAACCACCCAGACTCAGGTCAGAGCTTTCTTGGGCCTGACTGGGTACTATAGAAGATTTGTCAAAGGGTATGGATCCATAGTGACCCCTTTGAATGACTTAACTTCTAAAAGAATGCCAAAGAAAGTTCAGTGGACAGTTAGCTGTCAAAAGGCATTTGATGACCTGAAGCAGGCCATGTGCACTGCTCCCATTCTGCAAAGTCCTGATTACTCCAAGCAATTCATTGTCCAAACAGATGCATCTGAGTTGGGGGTAGGGGCTGTGTTATCACAATTGAATGATGAAGATCAGGATCAGCCAGCAGCTTTTATTAGCAGAAGGTTGACCCCCAGAGAGAAACGTTGGTCAGCCATTGAGAGGGAGGCCTTTGCTGTGGTTTGGGCCTTGAAGAAGCTGAGGCCATACTTGTTTGGCACTCACTTCATTGTTCAGACAGACCACAAGCCCCTCTTATGGCTAAAACAGATGAAGGGTGAAAACCCCAAACTTTTGAGGTGGTCCATTTCCCTACAGGGGATGGACTATACAGTGGAACATAGACCTGGGAGTAACCATGCCAATGCAGATGGACTCTCCAGATATTTCCACTTAGAACATGAAGACTCAACTGGTCAAGGTTAGTTTAATGTCCTGACGTTTGGGGGGGTTGTGTAGGAGAGTAGGATCTGCTTCTTATAGTTACCCCCACTTTTTGCTGATGTTTCACTGTTTTTCGACTTAGCCAGACTGAGGCCCTGCTAATCAGGACCCCAGTCTATCTGCTTTCTACTCTAAATTGATTGTATGTACTTTAGGTACACTCCAGATTGGATTCTGGGGTACCCTTGTGAGTCCCTAGTACATGGTATACTATGTACCCAGGGCATAGGTACCCCAGAGGCCTACCAGGGGCTGCAGCATGTATTGTGCCACCCCTTGGAAGCCTTTTAAAATGACACAACAGGTCTGCTACAGCAGCCTGTGTAAGGTGGTATATGCACCCCTTACTGAGATATAGGTTCCCTATATCTCTCCATATCACTGCACATGTAAACCTATCAGTCACCCCTATGGCAGGCCTTAACAATCCTGAAGGCAGGGTGCTGGGTTTCATGTGAGAGGGTGCCCATGCATGAGCAGAGCCCCTCTGCAGCTTTCGGAATCTTTATTCCGGGGTTGTTTGTGATGCACCCGGCTGTGTTCTCACACTGCACACGTCCCCGTGGGTCTCCTGTGTCACTACCTTGGGTGGTTCCTTGGGGTCCCAGCGATTCTACGTGCTCTAGGCACTGTGTCTAGTCAAGTCGTGGTTCTTATACCACTTTCTTAGTATATGGTTTGGTCTTCCCCTGGAGCCCACTGTGTATTGTGCTATTTACTGTCGTTTTAATACTGTGATACTGTGTATCTTGAACTCTAATCTCATAAAGGGATTAGTAGTTAGTGTTTAGAAATAAATACATATATTTTATATATATCTTGTGTGGTTCTCCTTTCATTTAGTTATTCAAGAGGTTATAATCTGGTAAACCAAGCTGCTTTACACTCCTTCAAGACTTAGCCTGAAGGCTGCTCTCCATAGCTACCACTAGGATAGCTTTCCATAAAGGTTGTCTTTAAACCTATCATCAATAAGGGTCGTTTGGACTGGTGCAAGGTGCCCACTATAACTAGTGGACAGCATATGCCAGGCCAACTTCTCACACCTTTTCTGCTCTATCTTTCTCTCACACAACACAGCACAGGAAATTTCCTTGCTGCACAGCATTGCATGAAAAATGTGTGCAGGAAGATATACCTTAATTCAGAATATAAATACTAATAGGCTTAATCCTCTTTATCTGTATGCTGCGTAATGCAGCACACATGGAATGAGTATGTAATGAGGACACATAACAAATTCGCTCATAATTACACCAGCCTAGCCTTCTTGCATCAATTTGGTTATAATGCAGGTTTGCTAACTGAAGACCCTCTGGTTTTACAAAAAAGGCATGGGTGGATGCATATGAAGGCCCATGGTCCATACATATAATAGCTCCTTGATGCAATGCAAAACAATACAGAGCGAGGAGTTCGTATTAGGATTTCAATGTTTTAAACAGCATGCCATGCAGGGCAGCACAAATCTGATTTTTTTGGCTTGTAAATGCCAACTTAGATTTAGCATTGTGGATGTGGGTGTGGATAAAAGTGTCAAACAAGCACAACAACATGTTAATAATTGATAAAATCTACATATAATACTAAAATGTTAGTAGAGAACCTAACATAAAAATGGGTATGTAACAACAAAAATAGATTAATGCACCATTAAACTTTATACAAATTTTTCAAAGTCCGGACCAATGTTTTTATTATTAATAAAGAGAAAAAATAATTTAAATATTTAGACATACTTTTAATTGACATATTTATTTTTCATCACCATGGCTACACGAAAATATGAATGTCTTTACATCACTCTAGCTTTGCCATTGTTTATATGTAAGTAATATATTTTCCTATTTTAAACACTCATTTGTTAATTGAAAAAATTAGCAACAATTTCATGTATCCTTCTACGGCTTCAGTTGAATCATGAACAATGTCGGACATATCCATTTCTTCAGTAGACTGTTCATGTGTTTCACTCTCCCATACCAAATTACTCTGCATTCATATGTTGTGAAGCACTGCACAGACAGCAATTATTTTACAGAGAATTTGCACACTATGAAGGTATCTCCCTCTTACTGGTCTAAACAATGGAATCCTGATTTTAAAACTCCAAAATGTGGTATCGAAGTGCTTTTGAGCATCATTTTGTGGCTGAGTAAATGGAGTTATTAGTCAGGGCATTAGTCACCCTTTGATCACCAAACATAACAAAAGTTTATTGAGCTATTAACACATACACATTATGAAAGAATTTACAATTTAATTAAGCAAAAGCTCAGACATATATTTATGAAATCTTGACCCAAGCTTACAATTGCTTTATGTTTCCCTTGCATTATGATTGGCAAATTAAGGCCTAATATATTATTTGTTATGAAGTGACTGGAGTTAAAAGAGAGCATGACTTTTTATCTAAATTAAATTGAAGGCAGCACATTGAACAGCATTGCATGACAGTTATTACTTTTATACAATCAGCCATGGAAAAGTATTAAAATTTGATGAAAGGGTTATTACCTGTGATATTATGACAAATCTGATAATAACTCTGATAGGCAGAATGATTTGATACAAAATATGTATGCACAAACTATGTGCAACAAAATAACCACAACACATAATAAACTTATCTTTAGATGTGATTTGTGTGGCCAGGCTTCGCAGTGACTTCTGCTGCATTCTGTTTGATTGCATCTGTGAGACATTACATGGGCGGAAAATGTGCATTCGCATGCATCTTATCTGGGATTTAGTGGAGATCCAAAAGGTGATGACAGTTGGACTCAATACAGTACAACACCACTGCCATGCCACCATGTGGGGAAAACTGCATTTTCCCCCAATAATATTTCCTCTTACTATGTATGATGCATTGTGCATGATACATAGAAAGAGGAAATTGCCTCTTAGAATCGTTTTTGTACAGATTTCAAGTCCTCCAATAATACAATAATGCCTGCAACATGAATAAACTTGCAGCATAGCACAAGGGTGCATGAGTTGCATATAGACAACACACAGTCAACAAACAATATCAGTTTGCAGATAAACCACTCATTAAATGTGATAAGGAAATTTTTAGGTGAGTTTGTTTAACAAAGTTCATACAGTCAAATACAAAGAATTGTAGAGAATTGTAGAAAAGCTAAAAGGCAATCCTAACGAATACCAACGACCCTGCTAGACTCCACACACCCCATGGTATTCGCAAACTCTGAAAGAGCTACCAACTCAGTGTATAACCCTTGAACGCAAATGGCGTCGTAACTACGAGCTGGCCGAACTAAACAAATTCAAAGTAGCCCTCAAAAACTATCATACTCAAATCAAATTAGCCAAAAAAGCATACTATACAGAAGTAATCAAAACAACTAACGCTAACCAGAAAGCCATCTTTAAGATTGTTAACACTTTTATCAACCCTAAAGCTGTACAACAAGAAATCCCCTTTTTGCAGTCCTTATGTAACAACATAGCTGACTACTTTGAACAAAACGTTCTGACATTTCAAAAGGATTTTTTAGCTTATATCTCTGTTTCCACCAATAACGACGCTGCTTTAGGTAAAGAGAGGGCGACTCTACAAGTTTAAACCAATCACTTTTGAAGAATCGCGTCAGGCGATCCTCACTACTAAATCAGGATCTCCTTTTGATTCCTACCCCCCCCCCTGGTTCTACATTCCATAATTGATACTGTAAATCCCATTATAAACAAAATAATAAAAACGTCCCTATCAACTGCCAAGATCCCCGCAGAATGGAAGATTGCGCTGTAAAACCGCTACAAAAGAAACAACTTGCGGACCCTGCTACTCTCTCCAATTTACGACCAATCTCACTTTTACCTTGCCTCAGCAAGATTACAGAAAAACATGTTAATCGCCAACCTACTACGTTCCTGGAAGAAGCAGACCTACTCCACCCCAATCAATCTGGTTTTAGACCACAACACTCTACTGAGTCAGTCCTACTGTTTACGGCAGAATCCCTTAGAGCAGCTCTGGACCAAGGAAAAAACGCTGTCCTGGTCCTATTGGACCTGTCGGCAGCGTTTGACACGGTGTCACATGTCATTCTTCTAGACCGTCTCGCTTCCTTTGGCATCTCCCACACAGTTCTGGCTTGGCTAAAGAATTTCTTGCAGAACCGAAGACAAGTTATCACACTGGATCAATATAAATCAGGAGAAAAACCACTGCTCTCCGGAGTCCCTCAGGGATCCAGTCTTAGCCCTACACTTTTTAATGCCTACATGGCACCATTAATTAGGCTGATATCGTCATTTAACATAGAGACCATTTCATATGCTGACGACACGCAGTTAATTCTAGTTCTGGATAAAAACTCTACACAGGCAGAAGAAAATCTATGCCTATGTCTCACTGCGACCTTCAACTGGATGAAAAATAACCATCTGAAGTGTAATACTGAAAAAACAGAAATACTACCACTAGGGAAAGGGTATACTTTCTCTCCTAAGATCTGGTGGCCAGTTGAGGCCACCCCCCCGCCCAACACGGTAAATGTTGTTAGGAACCTAGAAATCAAATTTGATGCTACCCTTTCCTTTAAATAACATCACTGGCAGTTGCTAGTACCTGTTTCCACATCATAAAAACACTCAGAAAATTCTTTGACCTGCTTCCCATCTCCGCCAGACAGACTGTCGCAGTGGCCCTAGTCACGTCCAGACTGGACTACTGCAACAGCCTTTATGCAGGCACAAATTAGTCAGTTCTTCACAAGCTTCAGATGGTTCAACATGCAGCAGCATGTTTAGTGCTGAAATGGCTTAGGAGGTCATCTGCATCGGCAGCTTTGGAAACACTCCACTGGCTGCCAATTCACAAAAGAGTCTTATTTAAAATCCTGATAATTACTTTCAGGATGTTCCACTCCACAGGCCCCCATTATCTCCAAACCAAATTCATGCGCTATATACCCTCACGAAGTCTTAGGTCGTTCAACGCGAACTTGCTGAGGGTCCCTGCTTTTAGACTTGTATCAAAGGGAGGGAAATCGCTTGCAGTAATTGGTGCTAAGGCTTGGAACAAACTTCCCAATAAGCTCCGCCAGATCCAATATGAGACCCTCTTCAGAAGGGCCCTAAAAACTTGGATTTTCACAACATCGGATGCTGTATGCAGAAATTTAATTTAATCACTTTTCCTTCGCATACACCAGTCGTCTAGCATGTGTTCATCAGCCGCGTTGCTTTCCGCTTAGCGCCATGATGCTCTTCGGAGTGATAGTAGCACTTTATAAATGCATAATTACATTACATTACACCACGCTTGAAATTTCCCTTAAAAACAACCCTATTGCCAAAAATCAATTACCCCCGTAACAATAAATGTTACAATTGCTGGAGATAATAATGGAGGTTTTTATGTTTGCTACCCGCCTCATAAATCCTAACAGAGGAGCCGTCAAACATCCTTGGTTGACTGGAAACTTGAGTAGGGTTTAAAGAAGAATCTTGCAACCGGATTGAGTAGTGGGTAAAGAGTACAATCACCATTTCCTCCAGTTGGCCATATGGTGTTGATTTTTTTTTCTTTGAGAAGAAATTTAATAATATTATATTTATAATGTTTGAATATGATATTTCATTATTCTGTTGAATTCTTTGTTTTTCTGTTTTTTGAACGCATTAATTAGTGCAATTTGTCTATAAGTGTATTGAACTAGACACAAATAAAGGACGTACATTTACTATGAGTGGGGACTTGGGAGTTCGATCCCCCATTGTGATTCGACTCTTCATATAACATTTTTCGTCTGTTTATTAAATTATGTTTAAAATGTTCGCTTAGAAAAGCAAAGAACACGGATATTTCAGAATTATAAATCTTTGGTAAAGAAGAAGTTTAAGGTTCTTCTTGAAGTTAGTAAGAAAGGGAGTAGTGCAAGAAGCTAGAGAGTTACATATTCTGATAACACTGTTGAAGAAGGATTGGGTAATCGTCCGTCATTTTGAAAGCTGGAGTTTTTAAGAGAAGTGATTCTACACTGTGTAACATTAAAATCTGCAGATTTTTTCATTTTAGAGGTCAAGTACTGTTTGGACTGGAAGGTCCCCTGCTTGGTATATGGGCATGTTCCACTGCCCTGAGTGCTTCACTACGTGTATATATGGTATCCTAGCTTTTTATTTTGTTGCTGGCCTCACACTAATCCACACTAATCCAAACTCAGGGGTATATTCACAAGAACGTGTGATAACTACCGCAAGAGTAGCGTAACGCAACTTTCAATATCGCAGCCTATCGCGGGAAAATAACCCCGTGTCAACGTGGAATTCACAACAAGGCGGTAGCATGCGATAGTCACCAGATAACGCGTCAAATGTCAGCGTGAAAATCAACGCCACGCTGAAAAAATGCAAAACGCGAACGCGAGAAATCATGCGATGAGGCCAATCGCGGTACAAAAAGTAGCGAAAACCTAAACCAGGCACAAACCCGCTGCCAACAGGAAGGCAGCAACGGCGACAGGAGGTGGCAGTCCTGTGCCACAGGAGGAGCTGGAGGAAACCCAGGCCACAGTCATCAGTGTGGAGACGGTGCAAGGAGGTGGGAGTACAGACACAGCTCCACAGGACCCGACACAACAACAATAGGGTGAGGATCCAACAGGGACTGGGGGGGTGATGGGCACAATGGCACACATGCACAATGAGGTGTAGCACACTGCACACCCACAATTACCCAGGGACATGTCCCCCATCCCCGTGGCACACTGCAGCACACACACATAGCAATCACAGCACATACCATGACAATGTGGCACAAAGTGCAACACCCACACTGCAGAACAGGGGACACAACTGGGTCCGCCCAGGCGCAGAAACAGAACAATCACATTGGACTGAGCAGGGAACTGTGAGATGCATATCTACGGCTACAACCCCACATCAGCCATGTAGGCCAAATGTACACTGTCCCAACTCAAATAGCCCACCACCGCCCAAACAGTCACAATGTATATTGTCACACAGTCTGCATGTCGATAAGAACAAGGCGCCGACACAATGCCAACATGCACCTCCCCTTCACAATGCAGAGGGACAAACAACACCTCCAGCAGGTCAGAACAGACAACCCATCAGTGATGCCGGAGACGAACACCACACCTTCGACACTGACGCCCTACAACAGCCCTTGGACATCCCACACAACCAACCACCAGGACCAGGGCAGACAAGCTACTCAGAGGAGAACCCAGCCCCTGCAACAGACCACACAGCATGAAGCACCCGCAATCACGGCTGGCTCACAATACTTCACCTACCCACACATGGCACCCCAATGCCAGGTGTCAGAACGCCAAAAGGAGGTGGCCCAACAGGTGCGGGTGTTGCCGAACCCATGGAATGCGAACTAGAGCACATACGTGGGTGTCCAATACCCTTCAGGGACCACCTACACCACACAAAGGAGACCCACACTGCCATAGAGACACATGCAGATGCACATACCCAGTACAGAACCACGCCCAGGGGCACGCACATATCAGTCACACACCCACGTTGGCTCTGCGTATGATGGCACAGTCCACTCCCCTTACGAATTGAGTGGGTGACTACAAAGCTACATGTCCAGGTTCTAGCCCACTGCCTGGGGTGACATGTCTGCGTCCGCTGTACACAGCACAATGTAATGTCGTAGGGCCCCCATGCATACAACAAGACCACAGGGACACATGCACATATCATGTTGAACTGGCTACGGGCACGTGGGCCCAGCCCCTTTATTGGCAGGGCCACATGTACAGTGATGCCTGTGCTGGATGTGTGTGGGGTGAGTATAAGCCAGCCCGCACGGAGTGCTTGGTGCTGGCAACAACCTGAACAGTGGACACCAGTGTAATGGAAACAGAAAACATCAGCATAACAGAGTCAACTGCAGAGCAACATGGAGGGATCCGGAGTAAGGACAGAGGTCACCCAATATTCAGTCAGGAGGTTCCGTGAGTTGCAGTGCATAGAGGTAGGGGCACTAGAGAAGAGCGCGCTCATGTGAGGAAATTGCTAGGATTGTGTCCCTTTGGGTTAGTCCTGATGCAGATGCAGTGGGGTGTGTTACACCTGCATCAACTTCCTCATCAACGTCCCAGGTCTCCCACATTGCCTGAGGTGACAGTTGCGTCCGCAGTCCACACCGTGCAATACCCAGTAATAGATCTGGGTGTGTAGCTTGACTACTACCACCAGTCTGCATTCCTGCCTTGGGGCTGTTGCCTCCTGCCCTCCCATTGTCTGTGCCTTCTCCCGTCCGCACACTTGACACATCTTCCTCATCATAGTCCCAGGTCTACCCCACTGCATGAGGTGACATTGCTGCGCAACCTCACAACAGCACAAAACTCAATCAGTAACGGACAATGGCTTGCGGTGCACTGAGTCACTGGCACCTGGAGTGCTGAGCAGGGTATCAGGCCGATGATGGCATCAACGACAGGTCTGAGCAACTCCGTAGGTCTGTCAGGGACACCGTTTCGACTCTGGCAGATGGCTGTTGGAGGTGGTCCTTGCGGTGGTGGCATGTGCCTCCTGCGGTGATGCGACGTCCGGGCCGGTCAAGACTCAATGCTATGTGTTGGCCCTGGTGGCCCGCAGTTGAGGCCGGAGGATGCGGACAGCGCAGGGCCACAGACACATGGCGTTGATGACCCCAAGACCATCGCTACAGAGGCCATTCAATGTCTCAGAAGAAGGGTTCCCAGGCCTGAGCAACACATAGTTAGTGGCCCCGGATGCACTGCGGCCGGCACAAGCCCCCAGCCACGGGACGGTGACTTGCGGCGCAGTCAGATGGGCCATGCGACCTGAGCGGGTCCCCATCAATGTCCGAGGTGTATGTTGCGGGGGACAGTGGAAGGTGTCCTCCAGGGCATGATGCGGAAGGTCTGATGTTATTTGGAAGCAGCAAATGGAGGAGTGGAAAGCGCAACCCTCGTTTTCACCAACAATTCGGTATCAGCTACATGAGGATGAAAACTAGCCCCTAGTCCATAGACTCAAACGCCACCAATGTACGACCAGTGAGTGTTCATGAATGTCGGGGAACACACTTTGTGGCACAGGTGCTGAGAGGGGATGCAGTCTGCGATGATGCCGGTACACAGATGTGAACTCCAACATTGCCAAATCAAGACTCTGTGACCTACTGGACCGCAGTGTAGGCGGGAGGCAGCAGTCAGCAGTGGCCCACAGCCACGTGTCATTGGCTCGCGAGGCACAGAGTTAGTGACACATTGGCAGTTGTCGGTAGTGTTCAATCACCTCCGTAACGATGATCCTCTTCCCTCCGGACTGCAACGCGTCATCCTCTTACGCCTCTCTGTGCGTGCGATGATATGTATTCTGCCTTTTGAATTACCGATGTTCAGTTCCAAATCTGTGATCCCACTCATGCGCAGCGTAGGCCGAGGGCAGTGGTCGGTGTAGTCCCACAGACACGTGTGGTTGTGATGCCATGCACAGACTTGTTGGCACCACATCGAAGGGAGTATAGTGAATTGTTCTCTGCCTTAAATGATGTTCACTGCCATGGTGTAATCAAGACTCAGTTCCAAATGTGTGACCTACCTGACCGTTGTGTAGGCCTGAGGCAGCGGTCAGCACGGCCCATTCACCTAGTGTCACCGGCATAGGTTGGATGGCCCCACCGGCCTGCGTTGTTCAGGTTCAGTGGCACCACGTGTAGCCGGCTGGCGTTGAACAGGGTTAGTGGCACCACGTGTAGCCGGCTGGCGTTGAACAGGGTTAGTGGCACCACGTGTAGCTGGCTGGCGTTGGACAGGGTTAGTGGCACCACGTGTAGCCAGCTGGCGTTGGACAGGGTTAGTGGCACCATGTGTAGCAGGCTGGCGTTGAACAGGGTTAGTGGCACCACGTGTCGCAAGATGCCCATATGGAACTATGCCTCACTGATCGGGGGGGTCTGGTGCTGTGGCCGCTGGCCCGGATTTGGGGTTACTGCCATTCATGACTCAGGACACAGTTTCACATATGGGACCTACTGGTCCGAAGAGTAGGCCGAAGGCGGCAGTGGAGTACGTCAACGAAAAGGGAATAAAGCAGGCCTGTGTCATGGAGGCCGTGATGGTCTGAGGTGGCTGCCAAGGTCGCCGGACTCGGGCTTGGAGCTTGCGCCGGCATGTGGGGGGCCCTCCTTGACACACGCCAGTGTCGGCAGGTGATCAGTGTGGCCTGGCTGCGCAGGGGCGGGCCTGACGGGTTTGTGGTCCAGCGTCCCGGGGTCCGGCAGGCGCACATCATCGCTGGCAACTCCGCTCACGAGGACGACGTCGGCCTCGTGGCGGGGTGGGAGCCGCCGCCCTGGCAGGGACGTGGGTCTTTCCGGAAGAGGACCACGCCCAGGCCTACGTGCTTTTTATTCACACCCCTACGCTGGCGTGGCGTACGCCGGGCCATCCCACTCTGGTGACGCTTAGGGGGGGCGTAACAGGCAACATTTCCGCGAGGTCCCCCACTGGCTGTGGTGACATGGTGGCGTCCACTGTCCACTACACTCCATACACCAGCGGTGTATGTCGCCATGGATAGGGGTGTGTTCTGCATACTGCGGTGTGTCCAGCACATGTCCGCCACTCTTGGCATTGTGTATTTTCCCAATCATGGTTCTACTGCATCCTTCACACATGCCTGGTTGCCACCTCTCCCCACATTCGGCTATTATGTGGCTGTGGTGCCATGCCATTGCTGGCTCATGTTCAGGGCTTGCCCATGTGAACATTGTAAGTTGTTCTGTCGTGTTTGGTGGGTGGGCATGTTGTTGTGCCTGTTGTATGGGATTTTGTGACGTGTGCATTGCCAGAGTTGTGAGTTCCATGGTTGTGGAGTGGAGGTGTGTGGGGTGTTCATTTGGATATTGCCAAGGGGCTGTGCATTTCCCTTGTTGGCATCCTGGGAACGCTGGTTGATGATGGACTGTCGGAGGATGAAGATATCATGCACACTGGCTGTGTATTTGAAGGCGACATTGTTGGAGGTTCCACGGTGTTCTGTTGTTGCCTGCACATTGATGTGAGACGTGTGCTTCCTGTTGAGGTGATTGTGTGCTGTGTCACCAGGGGGCACAGGTAGTACATGTGTGCTGTGTATTGCCCCCAACACGTGCGTGCATCCTGCTATGGCGTATGGTCCTTGCTTGGTCTCCAGCGGATCCTGCGCATTGTGTTGTACGTATGGGGACTGTGGTACCAGGGTGATGGTGATGTCCATGACAGGTGTGGGGGACTTGGATGTGGCTGGCTGTGTGACTCCTCTGACTCTGGCGGGTATTGTTTGGGGGGTACCAGGGGCCAACAGGTGCAGCCAAGCCTGCAGCTTTGTGTGGGGTGGGATGTTGGTTGTCCGCTGTGTTGGTGCCGTAGGCCTGTTAGGCGATGATGGTCAGGATGCGTAGGATGGTTGTCCCTTTCAGCCTGTAGTGGACAGTGACATTGTCAGATGTTGGGTCTGTGCGGCTGGTACGTTTCCTGGGGTTCCGTTGTCTTTGTCTGCGCTGCGTCTGTGGTGGTCCGGGGGGGGGTGTTCCGGGTGTGGGTTGGGGTCCTGGGGTGGTGGCGGTGGGTGTTGTGGCCCTCTTGGGTGTCCAGGCCGCATGATGAGTGGCTCCATGGCATCTGTTGCCCTTCGGATGTGGCCCTGGGCTGTGCTCCCTTTTGTGGTGCTGGCTGCCGTCCGACTTTACACCAGGTCAGAGCAGGTGTAAATTTCCTGGTGCTAGCGCGCCTTATCGCCTGTTTTGTGTTTTTATCGCCGATGTGGCTGGTCGTTGTGAATGTTGAGGTGTGATGTTGTCTCGGCTTTTGGCACGGGAACGCCTACTCTGCATCTCATTAGCGATATTTGCGGGGGTCCTCTGTGGCGATGTTTTTTACGGCTGCTATCGCGGGTAAACTGGTGCTGTGGGCTGTTAACACTGGCTTGTGAATGGGGAGGTAAGTTTATCACGACTTTGGCTGCGATAAAGTGCCGTTAATTCGGCGATAGCTCCTTGTGAATATGCCCCTCAGTTGTTGTCGAGATCTAAGGTGAGATGACAGCAACGGAATACTGTTAGCCAGCAGAGAAGACCGCCGCTGTGGCAGTCACCTGTCTATTGCCAGAACATCTAATAACAGCGGGCGGATCACCATCAGCTTGACGGAGTAATTGAAACTGCCATCATGGCGGGACGATGGTAGTCCCGCCAAGATCTAAATCAGGCCCTAAGTCTGCTTAGTAAAGCACTGTTTTCCTTTCAAACAATGCTTGCACCTCATATGTGGAATGTCAGTTTGGAATACTTGTAGTCAACCTTAAAAGAAAAGTGCATGCCGGCTCGGAATGCTTGCAAGTGACCTTGAGAAGCTTGAGCAGTAGCGCTCATCTCGGTACTGCCCTTTTAAAACCTGTGTTTAAGTTTCTCTACTTTGATCCCTCACTGTTTTCTTTACACAGGAAACAGCTTCGTTAAAAGCCCATCACAATGTCTCATAGTCTGGACATCTCCTCAGTCTATATGCAGCACTGCAGGCTAGGTTTACCTAAAAAAACATTACAAATAAAAATAAAAACTTTATTTGATTTCTCAATGTTTTCATTGGATGGCAGTACATAAAGCTGAAATCTCAAATAACATTAATTTATTATTAATAAGGAGCAAAATCGAGAATTATTTAAAAATATATATATTGCTAATTCATTTGCCTCTTCTGCCCAGCAAACAATATCTTTAACTGTCAAATAGTTACAAAATACATTAGTAAGCTTGTTGCACAGACAAATTCTGTTTCCGAACAGACCCATCTTGCTGGCAGTAGAAGGACGGTAGTAACCTCAAAACAGTTAGCTAAGACTCTTCATTCTCATAATAATAGGAAAGTATGTCACATAAGGAAACATCAGTTAATTGCAAGTCTTTCATCATTTCCAACCCGTTCACATCTATTATAAGCAGTGCTGATCTGCAAAGTAATAGTGGATCCCACCACAAGAGTGTTCCTCTTCACAGGAGGTAGAACAAATGGTCAGAAAATTCACACAAAGTGATTATATACCTTTATACTGACAATGACAGTGATCTTGGCCTACTTAAGCCTCAAGAAATATTGGCGAGGATGTCAGCATGAAATGATTTAGTTTCTATTGAGAAAGAGAGCCAAAATGCTCTCAAATTGTAAACAAGAAAGAGAAATGTGTGTGTTAGACCTGTCAGCCTTATGTTGGTCTTCACCAAACATTTTGCCTTTACCCTCCATCTTTTGCTGACATTCATTTTTCTTGCCTCTAGAACTCTGTGCACTTTACCACTGCTAACCAGTTTTAAAGTGCTTGTGCTCGCTCCTTTAAAACATAGCAAAATTGGCTTACACCTGATTGACATATTTAATTTAATTATACATCCCTTCTAGAGTGCTATACCATATGCCCAGGGCCTGTAAATTAAATGCTACTAGTGGGCCTGCAGCACCTATTGTGCCACCCACTTAAGTAGCCCCTTAAAACATATCAGAGGTCTGCCATTGCAGCCTGAATGTAATTTTAACCTGCCAATTCGACTTGGCAGTAGAACCACCTTGCCAAGCCTTAAACTTCCTAAAGGTATGCCCTAGGTAGCCCATAGGGCATGGTTCACTGTAATTAAATGGCTGGACATGCACTTTTAAGTTTTACATGTGCTGGTAGTGAACAATTTCTAAATTAGCTTTTCACTACTGTGAGGCCTACCGCTCTAAAAAGATAATATGGAGTTGCCATATCACATTTAATAAGTGCTAACTTTTGCTTGGGAACAGGTAACATTTCATGTTTGATGTCTGAGAAATTGTAATGAAAACACCGCTGTAACTCGCAGGTTGGGGGGTGGAGCTGAGGACAGCCCCATTTGCAACTAAATAGGCTATGCTCTGCCTTCACACTAAGGACTTGTCACCGCTGAATTGTTCCATGCAGTCAGCTTGGAGCCAGGACAGAGGAATCTGGGAACTTTAAGCACTTCAAAGGGAATCTTAGAAACTTCGTCTACTTCAAAGAAGGCATCTGGTATAAAAGAAATAGGACCCTCAGGCCCAGTCCTTCAGTTCACATTCTGGTCCTGTAGAAGGACTCTCAGAGGACTGCCTGCTTCTTGTGTCTGCTGTGCAGTCCACAAGACTCCACTTGAAAGGACTACTATGCTACCTGGAGCCTGCCTTAAACCCTTAGAGGCCTGCTACTTGAGATGGAGATCGCTGGAGATGTGGACGCCACAGGAGGTGTGCCAATGGGTGCTAAGGCCGCTTGGAAGTCTGACCGGATAGCATCCCAGCTAGTTGCTAGCGGATATTTGCTGAGGCCATACGCGTCCTCTCTGTACAAGGAAACACCTTCCACTTGGGCCCAGGCCTGCATGGAAAGTTCCCAAGCAGAGACCACAGGTGGTGATCTCCACCCCGGGTGATTAAGGGCTTGACGAGGAGCAGCCCCAGGTCTATAAACCGTGTGATGGCCCTGTGGTTCTTTTCTCGGTGAGTGAGGCTCAACAAGCAGGCCACTCAGGTATAGGGCACCGGTCTTTCTGTGCAGTCTGCTGACCAAGAGGTCATGCCCAGCCAGTACTGATGAAGGGAGGGGCAGTCCCACAGCATGTGTATCAGGCCAGCATCAAGAAGGGAACAGTGGGGGCAGGCAGTGTTGGTGCGGTTATAATAGCGGTTTATCTTTACTGGAGTGAGGTTGGCCCTATGGAGGATGTAGTGTTGAATAAGGCAGTAACGTGTGTTCCATGGAACAAGTGCAGGATATTCTACTATGGCTCTCCACTCTTTGTCCATGCAAGGGGGGCCCAAGTCCATTTCCTAATGGCTATGCAGTAGGGTTAGCAGGATTGCAGTAGGCATATGTAGCGAATCAGCAAACTAAGGTGTCGGGTGTCGGCATGCTCCCATGACATGGAGGTATTAAACGATGAGGTGCATTGGGTGTTCTTTTGCATGCTACCCCAGTATGCGTCAAGTGCTCAACTATATAGTTGTAGAGGAGGTAGTGGCCGGGCAGGGTTCCCTCATCTGATATTAGAGTTTTAAATGGTGTGAGGGAACTGTCTAGATAAAGATCCCCCAGTGTGTGTAAGCCTATTTCATGCCAGGTTGTAAGTTCACTTGCAGAGGTGATCTGTTCTCCCCTAGTTGTGCTTAGGAGTGGGAGTGGCAGATGGGTGTATTGCCTTGGTAATGAAGAGTCTATGTTTAAAACAGCAGTGTGCTACGCGTAGCAGTGCAGGGTATGGTGTCGGCTGTCTGGCTCACGGATGCCAATTGGCTACCCATTGCAGCTGAGAAGCCAAATAAAAGTATTCAAAGTTGGGGACCAACAACCCCCCTCCAGTGGCTGCCAATTGAAGTTTGTGAAGGGTCACTTTGCATCAGCAGCAAATCCTGTTCAGCGGTCCTTTCGCCAAAGGGGTATCATACTTCATGGTACTCTTGTCAGCTACAGCCTCCAGACTCATCCAACTGGAGATTTTTGACTTAAAAAAAGTTACTAAGGGGCTCATTACGATGGTGGGCGGACTTGGTCCGCCCGCCACCGTAGCGGTGATTGGGTCCGACCGCCATGCGTGCGGCGGTCCCGCACATACAATTATGATGGGACCGCCACCGCTGCGGTCAGATTCCGCACCTTTAACATTGCGGCGGTGGCTTCTGACAGCAGCACCGCCGCGATGTTAAAAAGAGCATGTTGTGCATTTCACTGCACTACGTGGCAGGCACTGCACTGTGCATGCCACTTAGTGCAGTGAAATGTAGGGGGGTACCAGGGTACCCCCCCAGTGCACCCACACCTCCCCCCAACACAAGGGGGGCCCGCAACGGGCCCCTGAAGACATTCTCCGCCAGCCTTCCAATGGCGGTTCAACCGCCACGGAAAGGCTGACTTCCGCCGGCATCATGATTGTGCCGCCAGAGCCTGCTAGGCTCCGTCGCCATTGTGAGCATGCTGACCGCTCCGCCAGGCAATCGTGACGATTGCTACCGGTGGAAAAGCTGCAGACGAACTTTCCGTCCGCCGCGATACCCACCGCCATCATAATGTTGCGGGGGTAATTCTCATGACGATGGCGGAACGATCGCCACCGCCGGCCCGGCGGTGCCTATTTTTCCGCCATCGTAATGAGCCCCTAAGTCCAAACCAAGAAATCTTCACTGTGACTTCATCCAGCGGCTCCCCGATGATGACACTCCCTCCTCGGACACTATCTGCAGCCTTGCCCTACTGAATTTTACCTTCTCTGAATACTTATCTTCAAAATTCTTCTAAGACCAAAGGTAAGCGCCAACCGGGCCCAAACCACTTCTTGAATCCAACTCATGCTCCATAACATTCAGCCATATTTTTCGGCTTTGACCTGGTCTCGTGCAACTAGATGTCTGGGGTTGGCACTTTGATCATTTAGGCGCTGGTTTTTACCTTAAATTTAACAATTCATAACTCTGGTTCTGCTGATAGGATTTTTGTCATTTTGGTGTCAAATAATTTATTGAAATGTATTCTATGTTTCTAAATTGGTTTGCGAATTTCTTGTATTGTGTTTTCACTTTATTGCTGTTTGTGTGCCTCATAAATATATTACACATTGCCTCTTATTCAAGCCTGACTGCTTTTGTGTCAAGCTATCAGAGGGTTAAGCACAGGTTAATTTAGTGACTTTTGTGGTTCACCCTGACAGTGATTGTCACTTGGACAGGGGTCACCCCCACATTCAACCAACAACCCAATTTTTTACATTGGTGGCAGCAGTTGGATCCATACTTGTGTTTATACAGTGCCATACAGTCATCTGTGTAAGACAAAAATCCCATGTAAATAATTTGGCACCAGAGTTGAACTCGTTTTAATTCTGTTATGTTTTCCATTGGCTGTTTTCTCTTTTTTCTAAATTTAAGTGTCCTACCTCCCTTTTCTTTGTACCATAGAGATGAAGCAGCTCATACTGATGCCCTCATCAGGCCGGATCTGCAGAGACTCTGCAAGGAAAGGGCGTAGGATGCAGGAATGAAGGTTACAAAGTTGGACCTCCAGATAGCCCTCACAGCCTATGAGGAAGTCAGAAAGTAGCAGGCCACCCAAGAGGAGAATGGCCTGGAGGAGGAGGGAGCACACATGGATGATGATGAGGAGGTGGAGGACCCAAACCTTAGTCCTGAGCTGGAAGGAGAGCACAACTAACCCTAGGGGATGCCAAGGATGGGGCAAGGAGCAGTGTGTCTGCCCAGGGCCTGTCCCCAGAGGAGCTGAAGGACAAAAAGGCAGAGAGAGAGCTTAGACTGCAGCTTGCCAAGATGAAGCTGAAATCAGAGGCTCAGAAGCCTTAGTCAGATAAAAAGCTTGTGCTGAAGAGAAAAAGGAAGAGAGTGCCTTCGCTTGGCAAGTGAGAGAATAGTCATGGAGGAAAGGAGGATGACCCATGAGCTCAGTCTCAAGAAACTGGACATCAGAGCCAAGCAGGAAGAGTCCAGAAGTATTGGTGGTAGCATTACCCTAGTGTCCACAGGGGAAAAGAGAGTACACATACTAAAAGATCTGGTGACTAACTTTGTTGTGGGAGATTATACAGATCACTAGCTTGAGGCATACAAGGTTGCCCTTGTAATGCATAGGGAACTGGAAGAAAATTGGGAGAACATCTTCTGGAGGTATATTCCCAATGAAGGGAGGGATGTCCTGTTAGCCCTAGGGAAAGGGGATAGGATGAAGTATCCCCTCATGAAAGAGGCCCTGAACAAGACTTATGGGCTCATCCCAGAAAGATATAGGCAGATGTTTAGGGACAGCCAGAAGCTGCTCCTGCAAAACTGGGTGGATTGTTCAGATCATTTTTTCATGGCACTGTACGGCTGGGTGAAGGGCAGTGAAGTGAATGATTACAAGGGGCTGTACAGCTTGATTGCTTGAGAGCACATATTCAGTCTTTGATATACAGAGCTATGACAACACCTTGTGGATAGTAAACTGGCTGAGCCCAGGGAGCTTGCTAAGGAGGTGGACCACTGGATCAGCACCAGGGTCCACAAGAAGGTATCTGGGGGGACTCCCAAAAGGTTGGTCAGGTTTCCCACCAGAAAAAGGAAGGGGAAGATAAAAACAGGAGGCAGTTCTCTCAAGGCCTGCAAAAAGGATTTCAGGGGAAAGGGTCCATGTACCAATTAGGTGTGGGTGGAATGAGTGGAGTTTTACTCTGCAGAATTCCACGGAGTGGCATAAAAACTCCATGCATTTCCGTGGACTTCCACCTACTACTAGTTTTAGCACATCAGGTCCTACACATCCTGTTTTCATTCTGTTTACAAGATTTGGAATTCCCTGCATAATGACAGGCATTCATGTCGCCCACATGGCCTGTTTGAGTGCCTTGTGTTATCCATTCAGGTGTCTTGTTACAGCCGCAGGGCAGTCACAGGCCGCACTCCAGCCTACTTCCACCTGACATCAGAGGTGTCCCCTTCTGTAATGATAAGAATGCGTTTTTTAAAGTGCCAGATAGCTAGTGATTTTGACATAATCGGAGTCACTTTTATTTTCCTCCTTACAGATTACTCTACCACCACGTATCTCTCCTCTTCTATTAACTCTTCAATGTTATCCCTTTGTTATGTTTCCCCAAGTCCTCATCCCTGGCACATTGTGCCATCTTTGTAATTCCCAGAGGGAGAAAGTGAATTGAGAGTCAGGTAGGGCTGGGTGAGTGTCAGTCGTATGCCTGGCTTGCTTTACATGTAAGTCTATGGGCCAATCTCCTGCTCCAGCAGAGGATGGACCTCTTGTTCTTAAACATTTGGTGCTGGGGGTCCTCTGAGAGATGGCTAGCCCACTCTCCCAGGCTGATATTTAATTCCACATTAGTGTACATTTATTTCCACAGAAGTTGTCTCCTGTCACATGCTGAAGCCAACAAAGGATGGAACCCTCATCTGTGTGCTTGCAATTCTGTTCACTTGTTGAGCACATCCAGGGGGTGGCTTACACCGCATGTCTATTATTAGTTCACAAAGATCTGGTGGCACTAATCAAAGTAATTTGTCATGTTGGGCAGGAAAAACTGAATATGATAGGTGCGTTGTTATTCAACTGTCTGGATTCGTTATCAACACTGAACATGAATGGTTTATTACTTTACAGGTGTGCATAGCCAAGTATTATGAGTATTTCAAGTTTTGGCCCCCAAGTGTGATGCCAACTGTCCCAAGAGCAAAAACAACAATTGATGGACAGAATGCAGAACAATGTCATACATTCACCCCAGTACAGAGATCTGGGCCTAAATCCATCGTTTTTTTGCTCACCATGCCATTCCAGTTTGAACCCAGCCATATGCAAATCAGTCTTGATCCTGTGCCTCATGGGAACAGTCCAGTCCGAACTGCCAAGCCAGGTCCTCCCTGGACTGGAAACAAGCATCCTAGGACCGGTTTCGGGGTTTCACCCCTCTTCAGCCAGGATAGCTTGATTCCAGTGGCATGGAGAGCACGGGACCCACGTCTGGGCATACCCGTCCCACTCGGGGTGACAAATGCAAAAACAACAATTGATGGACAGAATGCAGAACAATGTCATACATTCACCCCAGTACAGAGATCTGGGCCTAAATCCATCGTTTTTTTGCTCACCATGCCATTCCAGTTTGAACCCAGCCATATGCAAATCAGTCTTGATCCTGTGCCTCATGGGAACAGTCCAGTCCGAACTGCCAAGCCAGGTCCTCCCTGGACTGGAAACAAGCATCCTAGGACCGGTTTCGGGTTTCACCCCTCTTCAGCCAGGATAGCTTGATTCCAGTGGCATGGAGAGCACGGGACCCACGTCTGGGCATACCCGTCCCACTCGGGGTGACAAATGCAAAAACAACAATTGATGGACAGAATGCAGAACAATGTCATACATTCACCCCAGTACAGAGATCTGGGCCTAAATCCATCGTTTTTGCTCACCATGCCATTCCAGTTTGAACCCAGCCATATGCAAATCAGTCTTGATCCTGTGCCTCATGGGAACAGTCCAGTCCGAACTGCCAAGCCAGGTCCTCCCTGGACTGGAAACAAGCATCCTAGGACCCCTCTTCAGCCAGGATAGCTTGATTCCAGTGGCATGGAGAGCACGGGACATTTTGCTATGTTCGCCCTAAGTTGGCAGGGTATGCCCAGACGTGGGTCCCTTGCTCACTTTGCCACTGGATTCAAGATAGCCTGGCTGATGACGGCTGTAAGCCAGAAACCGGTCCCAGGATGCTTGTTTCTGGTCCAGGGAAGACATGGCTTGGCAGTTCGGGCTGGACTGTTCCCATGAGGCACAGGGTCAGACTGATTTGCATATGGCCATGTCTGAACTGGGGTGGCGGAGTGAGCTAAAGAATGATGATGGATTAAACCCAGATCAGTTGACTGGGGGTGAGTGCTTGCAATGTTCAACACTCCGTCCATCATCCCATTTGGTTTTGCTATGTTCGCCCTAAGTTGGCAGGGTATGCCCAGACGTGGGTCCCTTGCTCCCTTTGCCACTGGATTCAAGATAGCCTGGCTGATGACGGCTGTAAGCCAGAAACCGGTCCCAGGATGCTTGTTTCCGGTCCAGGGAAGACATGGCTTGGCAGTTCGGGCTGGACTGTTCCCATGAGGCACAGGGTCAGACTGATTTGCATATGGCCATGTCTGAACTGGGGTGGCGGAGTGAGCTAAAGAATGATGATGGATTAAACCCAGATCAGTTGACTGGGGGTGAGTGCTTGCAATGTTCAACACTCCGTCCATCATCCCCTTTGGTTTTGCAACTGTCCCAAGAGGGCACAGCCCCCTAGTGGTGGGAAGACCCTAGTGGTGGGCAGACTGGGTTGGCCAGTGTAATGCTTGGGGAGGAGATGGCCCCAGTTAGTGTGGGGGAGACAGCTGAGGTTACCCTAGTGTCCCTGGGTGATGGAGAAATGGTACCCAAAGCCCACATGCCTTCCATTCTTCCAAGTAATTCCAGTGCATCACCATGAATGGAAAGAGGTTGGAAGTTCTGAGGGAAACAGGAGCAAGGATGACTACTGTCAGGTGTCATCTGGTGTCCTCAGAGCAGGTTATAACCAATACCCAATACATTCTACCAGTTTGTAGTAGCAGACAACTGGGAGATCCACTACCCTGTGGCTCTGATTCCTTTTGAGTGGGGGGGGGGCAGTCTCGGGCTCTCTTAGGGTAGCTGTGAGCCCTGTCATGCCTGTGGACTTTCTGATAGGATTCTGTCAACACTCCCTTTTCCAATGACCGATCTTTCCACAAAGATGACACCCTGTATTCCGTTTCAACATCTCGACATTCATTCTATCACCTTTACCACCTTGTATTACCTAATTCATTCCATTCACTCCATTTTGCACAGAATTCATATTTGAGCCCATTTGGTTACACAACCCTTTCTCAAACTCTATTTTCTGAACAATCATCATCTTTTCCTTAAGATTTTTCTTCCGCTTTGCCTCCAAGTAGTCACTACTATTTTTCACCAAAATCAAAATCTCATCTATGCTCTTTGTTGGCCAACACAATTCACTCTCCTCTCCTGACTATGATTACTAATTTCTGGCCTCAATTCATTCACAAAAGCAGAAATGAACTAACTACATCCTTATCTGACTTTTTGACTCTGCTATGTTTCTTATAAATATGCATCAACCTTTTGTAAAGGGAATGCACTGACTTCTTCAGCTCCTATGTAGCTCTCACGATGTTAGGTCAACTTATATCTTTTTCAGGAACTTGATTTTTTGTTTTTCATTTGTATGCTACCTCTGCAGCTGGCGCATTATTGGGACCAAGTATAGCTGGTTTTTGTATCGGCCATCCAACAGTAACTTTGCATTCTAACCACAAATCTACAGGGACCACAATTTCAAATAGCAAAGTCACATCAGTTCATACCATCAGCAAAATGGGTATCAACTAGTGTATTTCATCATACCGCTTTGCCTGATCCTCTAGAAACTTTGGAAAATTATGCATAAATGCATACAAATCAGCCCTTATTCAAAGGGCATGCACAAAATTCCAAATATGAACCACCCTTAAAGGATACTCCGAAACTTGCCCCCACTTCAGAATCACTTGTAACATTTCTCGCCTTTCTCTCAACCCCTTTCATTCTCTATTTATTTGCTGTCCCTTTCTTCCATTTTTTAGAATATTTCTTCAAATCGCTCCAATACAGTGTTTTCTCAATTAAATCTTTAATAGGAGCCCTTAAAGTAATCAGGCACGTCAGAATACCAATACTAATTTCGTTAGGTGGTGGCTCAACTACCACTGCTCTCACAGGTGAAACCTGTGTCTGCATCTCTGGCGGCAAATTTCCACTTGTACTAGGCACTACCGCTGTTACTGTAACGTCTGCAGGTGCACTGGGTACAACTCCACTAGGAGTCTGCACTATGGTACTATCTCCCCCACCATCTGTGTCAACCCCTGCAGTAGTATGGGCTGTGTCTGGTGGTTTGTCAGTATAATGGAGGAGGTCTAGAATTCAAAAGCTCACTTATAAACTTATCATCATCACCTGTCTATTCAGCTTGCTAATGCTTTATTTCTTTTTCTCTTTACCCTGTTCTTCTTTATCAATAAATATAACATGGAATGGTTCTACACATTCAATCATATCCTCCCCCCAACTCTTTTCTTGTTGATCAAGTTTGCTCTCAAGCCAATTTCCAAATGAACTCTTTACCTCTTTGAAGGCATTCTTTCTCTCCTTTTCAGCAGCCATGTGATCCCATTTATTAAGCGCGTCAAACGATGTAGGTCTGGCAGTCAGTTTCATGTCATACATGGTGTGCCTAAAAAATAGAAGTTTCTGACACTAGAGGTTCCCTCTAAAGGAAACTATAAAGCTTCACCATGTGCAATATATTTATTTCACTCTGAAATCCAAGTACACGTATGGTACCCAAAATCCTTCATCGTTTCAGAGGCTACCGTTCCTTCGGCTGGCATTTTCTGAATCTCACTAAGTATCTCCGTAACCTAAGGCTTTACCAACAAACTTCCCTTTGTTTATTCTCAAATTGAACACACTATAACCTAAAACCACTTCTAAATCACAGCAAACAGTTTATCGAACAACAACCAATTGCAGCGCTGCTCTGTCAAATGTCAAGCAATCAGTAACCAAACAATGAGAGCACTGCTCTGTGATGACATATCACCAATCCTAGCACAGCTCCCTGGCTGAGTAATCAATCACAGCATGATTTATACATAAAACCGAAAAACGATTACAAAACCTTCTCAAAACCAAATAACTAAATAAACCTTTGTCTGTTTAACCTACAAAGAAAAGAAAAGTCAAGTACACCATCAAATAGAACTTTTCATATTAATGCTCAGACTAAGAATAAGAAACCATGATTCTATTTAAACCGCTATTTGCACCAAGTAGACTCCTGCCCAACAGTCATCTACCTTGATCAGAGAGCTTGCTGCTGTGAAGTCAAAAGTAAGTTACACTAACTAATATTAAACACACAACCTAGAAAATAAATTCTACGACAGACAAGTAATCAATATATCTCAAGATCTTAGATTTACAATGAATCCGATAACCAACTCAATCCGATTCAATAGACAAATAGAACTCCAAATGTGATTACAAATATAAATTTACATTATCACATACCCAAACACCTCCATACAGAAACAAAAATCGATCACCACAATCTCAGACTTCAAAACATACTCATAAAATCAGTTTCTCCCTATGCATACTTTAACTCCAATATCATAATATCATTTGGGAACAAACAGTCATTAAAGCTAGCCCCTCAGACTGGGCATTAACCACTAAAAACAAAATCACAGAAACTTTTGGGGACCCCTTTAAAGAGAAGGTACTGTAACACTAAACATCCTCTGCTACCAAATTTCGTGGGAGCCGAACCCCAATAATTTACTGAAGCCTAATAATCCAGATACTTCAAATTTTACATCTGGCAATTTCGTTCTGGGTTCCTGACTGTGAGACACCACTCTCCATAACATTAAACCCACCAAATTAGCAGAGTAGAAATCAAGTAATAACAGGGACCTCTCAATAACTGACTTCTAGATCAAAAATGCATGTAATGCCATGAAGGCTCAGATACACTATACAAAATCAGAAATCAGAATAATAATTCCTATTTAAGCGGGTAAATCTCTTCAGATTATAGGGGGATATTTATCATACTTTTGAGCAACGTACTGCACCTTCCTGTCCTTTCCTTGCACTGGAGCACTTTTGGTTGCCTAGCGCCAATGCAGACACCCTTACACCATGCTTTAAGGGTGCCTGCATTGTAAGCAAGATTATTTTTGCGCCGGATGGGACACCTTCCTCCACAAAAACAATCGTGACAACCATTTCGAGGAGAAATAAGGATATTTCTCCTCGTTACACCTCCCCAAAGAAGTTGTAGCATTTTGACACATCACCAGGTCTACCAATAATGGCAAATCTGGGAATGCGCCAAAATCAATGGGTGAATGCGTGGGAACACCCACGCTCCACCCATGGAACACCTCCTGGAGCAGAGTAAGGCAAGGCAGCAATTTAAGCTGTCTTGCTTTACTCCAGATTTATCACACCATGCAGGGCCACACAAGATGGTCTAGTGTGGATTGATAAAGCTGACTTTAGTGTTGCATCACCCTTGTGCCCCTTGCATGGCGCAAGGGCGGTGCAACACTATTATAAATATAGGCCTAGGTGTCAAACTTGTAAAGAGTTCTGACAGTATTCTAAAGGAAAAGAGAGCATCTCAAGTAAATAAAGCAGAGTCTCAGGAGGAAAATGACAAGCCATCCATGAAGCTTCAAAAGCAGGGGTTTTTAAGCACATTTTACACATAAATAATTAGCAACACCACAGATTCAGCATGACATGATCACAGTTGGAAAAACCAAAAGCAAAATCATAAAAGCTAAAACCCTTAGCACTAACCCATTTCTTAAAGTAAAATAATTCTTCCATTTGCTTCCTTAGCAACTGCAGTACAGAGATGTAGAATGCAATAAGAAACATTGAGCAGGAGCAAGAGGAGTATAGCACTAGAAACTGAATCCATTTTAATAAAATGGTGTCTCACACGGCATAACTAAACTACATTATTAATCACACTGCTAAACAAAATAATAAAGTTGTTTCAAGTGCAGCATCATTAATTAATTGATTACGACTATATGCATCATCAAAATTACTAATGCGCAAAAATAATTTGTCACCCAAAATTGCTCATCATAAAAAACCTCAACAGTTGCTTTGGAAGAGACCAGGCAATGAATGGTCCAGACGACCACTGCATAGTTTCCCCAGCATCTTCTCAAATGGGAAATGTTATTTTTAAAATCACCACCTATCTATTCAGTGGAGACTGGCAGTTTAAAAAAAATGTTTCCCCATTTGTGAATGCACATTTAGGGACAGAGTTATGCTGTTGTTTGCATGCCTCCTTCCCTGCACTTGCAAGCAGTTTGGGGATTTGTGGGAGTGGGGCGCTAACTGCAGCTTGCCTAATTAAGATTTATTAGGCAGGTATTTTTGTGACCATATTTGAATGTATAATTTGCAATACAATATATCAGCATTACAATTTGCATTTACAAACCAGTCAGCTCACATCCTGTCAAATAAACTTACATGGAGCATTTCTCCACCCGTAATCCATTCAACCGGCCGGCGATCTCCTGCTACGTCAGGCTTTTCTTTTTATGTCTCCTACGGAGCATATGTCCACTCAATAGGTTGAATGGCAGCACAGAGGGCATACAGGTGCATACTTTAGAGTTCCACGAGGTCGGAAATCACAGAGTTTATCATAATATCTGCTCCCTCCTCAGTGATGGCCTTCTTCCACATCAGTGGAATTGGACCCTTCTTGTGAGAGTAGCTCTAGGTTGATGTGTGGCAGAAGAGAGGAGTACAAGGCTAAGGGATGAACTGCTATTTATGAGTTTTTGAGTATGATTGCTTCATGATGCGTCATTTTGTTCAGGTGCGGCTACTTTCCTATTCCTCCAGTCTGAAAATTGCGTAGGGTCAATATTCCATCTACGTCATTTGCACAGAGCATTGTGACATTCACAGGATCTACACTCAAAGGGCCTCATTTATGAGAAGTGTTGCATCGCTGCGTGAAAGTAGCGATGCGACACTTCTCAGTGCGCCCTCCTTGCGACATGATGGATGCATCATATTTACTGTATGACGCATCATGTCACAAGGAATGACAGATACGTCAGTATTACTGACATATCTGTCGGCGCAAAAGTGCTTCATTGCTGGGGTGTGTCTGAAAACAGACGCAACTCCAGCAATGTGTCCTTTCACTTGGGGCAAGCCCCATGTGAAAGGGCCTGCGTCACCCTTTCGCCTGCCATGAGGCAGGCGTAAGGTTTTGACGCATTGGTGTCCTAGAAGTGGAGCAGTGAAATCTTATAGATTTCAATGCGCCACTCCTACGACCCTTTCTTGTGGAGGAACGCCCACCCTGCATACATTATACCTGACACAGGCATAATGTAGCGCAGGGGTTTACGAAGAGACGAATTTGCCTAGATGCGCCACTTCGTAAATATGGCGCAACATGGCGCATTATTTACGCTGCCACAGCGTCACAAAAAGTGACGCAACGGCGGCGTAAATGTGATGCAGGCCTTCATAAATAAGGCCCAAAGTTTATATGTATTATCTCTGGTTGCCAGGCCTATCGAAATAAAGGCAAGTCGACCTACAATTGTGTGCACAGAATGTTGTGCAAGTCATTTTTGTGAATAGTGATAATCCGTAATCATTTGCAGGCTCAGAAATCAAATGCACGCGTCAATTTTTTTAGGTACTTTACCTTTGTGAAATGAGCCACGTGTGGTGAAATTGGTATAATGAAGCTAACTAGTAGTAGAAACAAAAAAGGCTACATGCTCATATCTGAATGAAAGAAAATGTTTTTGCTGCTTTTTTTGTCTTTTTCTTTCATAAGACTATTAATGAATTCACAGTGCACGGTTTATAGTTGAAACAACGAACACTCCACTTTAACTGCATTCTTCCTCAGCGCTCCGAATAGTTGACACTTCCACATTAGCTTTCTTGACACCACTCTCTTTCACCCCATTTAACTGAAAGGGTTTCTGAACTGGATAACTAAGACGACAGCTGAGACATTTGGTAGATCATCAAAATGCTGCAAAAATCATTTATGTATAAATTTTAATGGACCTGCATACGATCAAACGTGAAACAAACAATCTCAGCACAATGAAGACTCCAGCAGATCTAATCAGTTTAACTTAAAAAGAAACAGTAAAACAGCATGTGTGCGAAGCCTCCACTTCAGATAATAGCCGCTCACTGCATGCACAATCTGTCAGTGTTTGCAGCACCACATCCTGTAAATTTCAAAATAAGACTCAAAGCAGCATACTCCGGGTGAGTAATTTTTTTCTCACTTTATTGACAGCACGGTAGTTTCCTGTTCTTTAGCAAGCTCTACCAAATCAATTGCATCTTACAGTATGTACACACTTTTTATAGAAAACTAAAATGTTGCGCATCTGTATGACAAACACTTATGTGGAAAATGATACCCTAGCGTTGGTAGACAAATACACATCAGACGTGTGAAATAGCTAACACACTTGATGGAATCCTGTTAAAAAACAATCCACAAGCTTCACGAAATGTGTGAAATCTCTTCAAAGTATAATTGCGATAAACTCTGCAAATAGGGTTTGCTGGTTGTAAAAGTTTAGAAAAGTTCCTTTGAATATTAAATGAAGGTCGAGGCGGCAGCAGGCTATATACAAGGAAGAGATACCTACGGTCTCTTTCTCAGTAGTCACTCTGGCTGGTGGCTGGGTCCTGGGTGGGATGCCTCACCTCACTCGTCACAAGACTCACGCGCACTTTTAATTGCGCTTCTGCGCAATGCGCAAGACAATCGTCACCAGCCCCACCCTAAAGACGAGCACTCACAGAGACATCTGCGCGCGCGGTGCGCGCCACGCACTCATGCACGCACCATAATTAATAAAGAGCCTCAGAGAGGCCCGCCCGGGGTCCGGCAGCCGTGGACATTCATGCGCGCCATTTAATGAATTAAGACGCTGGTCTGGGCGTGCGGTGCGCACTGCGCACCATTTAATTCATGGTGGCTCCGCCTCCACTGAGTGAGGGGGCCCCTGGAGCATTCTTCCCCCCCCCCACCCCTCCCCCCCGCAACGCGGCCTGGGGGCTGCAGGGGCCTGCTGTGTTACACCCTGGCCTGGCCGTGCGCATCTGCCGCATCATTTAAAATGTAAGAACTAAGAGGCTTGCTTAATCCGCTGAGTGAGGGGGCCCCTGGATCATGGGGAAAGCGGGGGCCTGTGTTACGCCCATGGATACCTTCACACTGAGGACCCGCTAAACTCGGGTTTGATCCTGCGGAAAAGCTCCAAGTGGGAAAAATCTGTTTCTTCAGCCCTGCGGAAATTGTAGTCCAATTGGGCGCAGCCAATCCCAGAACCTCAACAACAGCACTTAGGGGTCCGGACTCAGTCCAGCAGAGGCCACAAGCACAGAGACGTTTTAGGCCATGAGCAGAGTGGGCTCTGGCCCAGGGTCCTACCTTTCAAAGATGCCCCTCATTAATTGATCAAGTACTTTCAGGCGAGTTTAAAAATCTTCACCTGGCTGCTTATCATGAAGTTTAAAGACATATTCTTTTCCAGAAAGAATAACTGGATAAAAAAATAAAAACAATTTAACCAACCATGGCGAGGGAACTGCACCCTCTCCTCGCCTTTCAGCAGCTTATCCAAGCCATAATGCCAGTGAAATAAAAATGCCAAAAAAGGTTAATCAGATATAGTCTGGATTATAAAGGTGAATATTTAGTGTTCTCAGTAAAAAGTGCAGCTTGCTCCACAAAATGTTTAGATTTAACCACCTTTTTATATAATGAATCAAACAAATGGTGGCTCAATGTGTAGAACGGCAGCTTACGCCAATATCTTATGTTATTTATTGTTTGAGACCCATAGAGACACTATCAGTGGTGGGGTGTTTGACTAATAAAGTTGTGATGGGAAAATGGTGCCTGCCGAAGACACCGAAAGAGAGCGGCAGTGACACCATGGCTGTGGTGGAAGCCCAGGTCAAGCTGTTCACTATTATATACAAGAAACAAAACAACGAGAAAATGATGCATTTACATATAATTTAAAATAAAGTATTGCCAAAATTCTCAATGTGTGGATAGGACAGTTGGTGTTGCACATCGGTCTAGTACATGGTCCCAAATGTTGAAGTGCACTGGACAAGGCAAATAAGTTCAGAAATTATTTTAACAATTTGTGTACTTTAGTATTCTTAAAAAATAAAGAAGAACCCCCTAACCCAGATGTTCTCCATTTTTTCCCTCTTCCTTCACACGTCGGGGCTTATTTACAAGCGGCCTCCACCGCCAGAGCATCACTTTTTTTGACGCACCGATGGCGCAGGCCTCTCATTCATATCTATGAGGCGACACAAAGCCACCCTGCATGGCTTTGCATGGCCTTATAGATATGGAGCGAGGCAAGGCAGCGCAAAGCATCAAGGAGGTGTTCCATGGGGATTGCGGTGGGTGTTTCCCACGCAACACCAATGGATTTTGACACTGCCCCAGATTTACAAAATCACGTAAACCATGTTTACCAGCGCCAAAACCTGATGCCTCCCCAGAGCCGGGCGTAACGAGGAGAAATGTTTTCATTTCTCCTCGTTTTTTCCTCTTTCCATGTGTGCTATATATAGAATGAGAAAAATGCCTCTTGGGATTTTTATTGTGCAGGAGGAAGGTGTCCCTTCCTGCACAAAAACAATCCTGCCTGCAAGGGTGCCTGCATTGGCGCTAGGCAGCAAGACTGTGCACCAGCGCAGGGGGAAAGGACAGAAATACACTGTATTTCATAAATCTGGTGCATTCCTGCCCTTTCACATTAGCGTAGGGCAGCACAGCAAGAAGACTGGTAACGCTGCCCTATGCCAATTCCTTGAAAAAGAGGCCACCAGTCACTACTTCTTCCTTCCATTACTTTTTACTTACTTGTCAAATTCTCCCTTCCTAAGCCTTTATTTTGTCATCTGATTTTTAGGTCTCGCCTAGCGATGCAGCGCCATGCGCTGCACGCTAAGCGAGATCTATTGTTGTCGACTTCCTTAGCGATGCGGGACAGGATAGGTGCACGCGCTTAAAATACATCACTGTCTGTGCTGAAGCTTAACAGACCGGCGATGTGCACTTTCTCAGACCGGCGATGTGCACGCTCACGGCGTGTGTATCAGCTTGCTCCAGGACAGCACATTGCACGCGCACGGCGTGTCTTTCAGCTTGCGCCTGGAGCTTGCCCCCGGACAGCAGATGAGCACGTGCAGGCGTCTCTTAACTTTCGAGCGCTCCCACCGCGCGCTCGGCTGGACAGCCCCATCGGCCTGAGTTGGCGGCGGGTCGGCGCTTTGTGCACGGCTAAGGAGAAGCGCTGTTTCTCACTCAGGAGGGACTCCGCTAGCGCCCTGTCCCTGCCGGCATCCTCCCAATGCGCTCGAGGCTGAAGGCGGGAGGCTTCTGCGGCTGCAGTCCCCATGTACTTACGAGGCGAAGGAACAAGGTGGACAAAAAGAGGTAGGGTTTGTTTCAATAAAGAATAATTATAACATCACTGTAAAACATTGGCCCGATGACAGCGCAGGAAATCGAATAAGTGCTGTTGCTCATTAGTTGACTCGATTCCAAACGTGTACGGCGTCTTTTACTGAGGAGATGTGCACGCGTACAGACACGCGATGTGCACATCTCCTGTTCCCCTTCCATCGTCGCAAGCCTCACGCAGTTTCACTTTGGTAATGTGCACGCGCGCTCAGTTCGGGATGTCCTCAAGCCCCGTGAGCGACGCGCTTTCGCTTGTTAATAAATGCCACTCAATGCAATGGGAAAATCTGAGGTACTCTTCGACATGTTAAAAAATAGACTTTCTTGAATTTTGAATAGATTTTATAATATTTTGACATATTTGTTGCATGGTTTACATAGAAAATTTGTCATTTTTCGGCTGTTGCACAGACTCTTGCGAGTCAAGCCACACCTGTGGCTCAGCTCTTGCTCTCCCTGATAACTTGTTGGCTATCCAACCTCTAGGTCTCACTGAACTTAGACCCACCTGGCACATATGTGGCCTTAAGCAGGTAAGGGAATCTTGTGCTACTAAGCTGCGCAGTCTTAATGAAGCCTGGAAACGTATTAATTTCCTCGTGCTTTCGCTCCCAATCTCACACACTTACCTCTCTAGCAACTCCATTTCCTTCCTAGCACTGTCTCTATTTCCTTCCCTTTCATCGTCTTTCCCTCGCGTTCATTCATTTACTCTCGTGTCTTTCAAACTCCATGTCTTCGTTTATTTTTTCAGTGTAAATGACATTTATCTATTTTGACGAGGCTCTGTCATGAGGCCCAAACCGAACTCGCCGAGAATTTTAATAGTATACTTTCGGCTTATGACGGCAGCAAGTCATCTCAGAACGGCGCTGCTTCTGTCTGCTGAAGCCAAGGCAGGGCCCAGGACAGCTTCGCCTGCTCCATCAGTGGGCAGCGCATTAGTCCGACCTCAGAAGGTTTCAGTAGAGCACGGGACACGCGATCCAGAGTGGGTGCCAAATCATTGTCTAAAGGCACAATATTAAATGTGCGGCTCAATTTAGGACCAGCGCCTTTTACAAACAAGCATTTGCAATGCAATAGGTCTCGCCTTTACGCGAGTTTAAGCTATGGGCATTCTAAATGACAATGCCTTTTATTTATGTTTAAAAAACGAAAACAAAAATAGAAGGCATTGTTATTTGCAATGTCAATAGCTCAAACTCGCGTAAATGCGAGACCTATTGCATTGCAAATGCTTGTTGTCTTTCTTGCTCACACATCCTTTCTCATTGCATTCTTACTTCCATCTTTTTCTTTCCTCCCCATCACATTTCCTTGATAACTTCAGGTACTTTACTTTCCTACCCTATTTAATGCTCTCTCTCATCTACCCTTCTTTATCTCTCCATTATCATTTTCACTTCCTTTATTTCGTCCCTCTGCATGTTTCCACCCCTTCTCTCTTTTTTCCTCGTCTCCTCTGCCCTATATTCCCTCTTTCATCCTACCTTACACTCCCTACTTCTTTCTATCAATTTTTCTGTTTAGTTATTTCTCTTCTTTTTCTTTCCTCTTACTGGCACACCCACACTTTATTTGCATGAACAGGGGTGAAGCTGGAGACCATGTAGAGTTTGGGAGTAATGAAAAGACTGAAAAGGGTACCCAGAGTGGCTCACATGCATCAGGTATAAATAGTACAGGAAAAAAGCATGGTTAAGGCTGCTAAGTAAACACTATGTAGCAAAAAGCGAGACTGGATGGTGCTTGCAGTCCTCATCTACTACTATGTTTCAATTTTGCACAATGAAATGTCTCTAGGAGTTTAGTCTAGCCCTCATACCTCCTAGCGATGTCCTCAAAATCAAAGACCAGGCCATCCAAGTTATGTGTTGTGTGGTCATTTCCTGTGATCTCATAGATGTTATTGTTATACAAATTAGCATGTTTGAAATCTGGAAAATCCTACCTCTTTTGGTAATAGAGTGTTGCCAAATGCACTATAGCCTCATAGTAGGCTAACTGATGGTGTTCCATTGTCTGCTATATGTGAATCAAACCTGTCCAAGGTCAGATCAAGAAAATGATCGATGTTAAAGGGTATGGGTGAGACATGCAGATTTTATAAGTAATTGCATCTCATTTGTCTTCTTTATTTACAGTTTCTGAAATGTAAATGTATAATTCAATGGGGGTGAATTGGATCAGAAATTCAAAATAGGTGGATACAGGGGCCCCCAAAATTTGTTTGGCGCAGGGCCCCCAAAATCTTTAAGATGTCCATGCACCAGCACGGTCCAATCCAGGTCCAGTTGCAACAGGTCAGGTGTGCACCTCAGGAAATAGCCCTCTTGCAGCTACTTTTGTCTGGGTTGCCTCACAGAAGGTCAGTCAACTGGCTCTTGCAGTCCACTTCATAGTTCTGGGTACAAGTAGGAGCAGATCCAGTAATTCAGGTCTCCTCACAGGTCTCTTCTATTCTTCCCCAGGCCCAGAAAGTGTTCTGAGGAGGGTGCCTTGGGGTGCCACATTCATGGTTGGCACTATCTAGTGCACCTAGTGGGTTGGAGTGACTCCTGGCTCCTCCCTAACCAATGGGATAAAAGTTCCCAGGGTCAACCCTACCCGCGTTTGCATCAGTTCCTGGTTGCCCTACTTTAAGCTATCTCACAGTGCACCTTACTCCTAGAATCCAAGCTGGGAGAAAACCTTTCTCCCTTCTGCTGAGCCTGCGCAGAGATGTGCCCAGGGTAATGTGTAGCCTGCTCCTTTGTGGTCACTCAAAACTGGTTCTGGGAGTAACTTCCCTCCCACTAGCTTTGGAGGCAGCCTGGCTGGGGAAACAAAGGTCTGACTTCTCCAGATTTCACCTTACATTTACTTGTGAAAAGTGGGCCTTTACCAGTTAAGGAAGTTCCTGGGTCCACCCTAACAGGTCTTCCTGCAAAGGGAAGAAAAACGCCACCACACACCCAAGCCATAGTTTCTGCTCTGGGGCAGTTTTCACACCTCATTAAGGTCAAGCACTGGCTGGGGATCTGTTGTCAGGCTAATGCAAATGAGGCTCCAGGGGATTCAAGCATAGATAGGGTAACTTTCTAAAAGTTACTTTTCTGAAATATGTATTGCAGATTTAACTTTACCACTAGATGGGAATGTTAATAGATATTAAAAATAGTGATTGAATCACTTTTCTAGCTGGTCCCAAACTCGAGATAGCAGAATTAATATTTCAATCTCTACTCTAGTTTTCTCATGGGACAGCCATAACCTTCCACAGTGAAAGTAGCTTTTGGGGGCTTGTCACTACAGAGAGATGGCAACACTAGATTTCTACATATTCGATGTACCATATGCTGCAGGTTTAAACTACTGCAGTCAGGCTACAATGAAAGGCCTGAAGGCATATTTTCCTTGTCACATTAGTGGATGGCACAATACGTGCTGCAGTCCACAGGTGACATTTATCTTTCCATCCCAGGGGCATAATTTCTGAACCATATAATATGGCCTTACAGGGGAGTTACATAAGCCAACAAGGGATTAGCCAATTATTACATACTTTGGGGGCAAAACATATACACTGGACACTGGACAGCAGTAAGCCAGTGTGCAGAGTTTATAGATCAGTAATACAATTCAGCAAAAAATGTGGGGTACTGGACAAACCAGGGCATTTTCTCACAGTTGGTCTGGCAGGGGTTTGATGCCTTGCCTGATTGTTTTGAAAAGTGGTCGGCTTCTGCTAGCTGTTTTATTGCTGGTGTTGGTATAGTACTTTGCTTTCGATGATGTAATGAGCTGTCTGTATGGAGGGATTTCAATATCATGAAGTCTTTGGGAGTTTTCTTTCATTTTCTTTCCTGTTTGAGAATGGATCATTTATTGTCAGCAAGGACTTCAGAGTGCAAGGGTGGTGAAGTCTTTGGCTTACACTTCTATGTCTTAATTAGGCTGTGGATACTCTCACAGCTTTCTAAAAAAAAGTTTTGAATTTGTTTAGAAGGGAGTTAGCATTGGACATGCAGTTTATAAGGAAGAGATTCATTTAAGCCTTAAGTTATATACGGAGAAGAATCTGAAGGTCTGGTCTGAGCTAGGGATGGTGAAGTGATTGGTCCAGTCCAGGGGTATGGGTGGTTTGCATTGGATGGTTGCTGATCTTGAGAAGACGCAGTTGAGGATGTGGCCTTTGGTGTGTGTTGGTTGCATGAAATTTTGTACCACATTCAGGGTGATAATGAGGTTAACGATTGTGACTCTTGTTTGTTTGAGCTTGTGTTGTTTGGAAGGACAGAGACACACAAAAGGGTGGTGAACTGATGTGAGAATTCATCAATGACGTTTTTTTTCTGCTCTGGTGGCATGTAGATGAGATGGAACTTTGTGGTTGTAGTTGCAGAGAGTGGGAAATGGCATGTCAGTAGCTCCATGGAGTTCAGTGTTATTTGCTTGCCTAGGGTATATGACCAGGAGGACTTAGGGATGGTAGTGAGGTATCCTCCCTTCTTATGTGCATGGTTCACAGAAAGGATCCTGTACCCTGTAGCAAGAACAACATCTAGGATATGCAAAGATGTAAGTGTAAACCATGTGCCTGTGATGAACAGGGTGTCAAGCTCGGATTCAACGTTAGGCTGTAGTCATTCCGCATAGTGCTCAGTAGGAGAAAACTCCTGAATACCTTAAATGCAACACCTAAATTTAACAGCCAAAAAGAATACTGCACTCAATGACAATTGCTTGATGGAGGATCTACAGTTTAATCATAGGCTTGTAGAGGGAAAATATTTTGTCATATCCAGCCAATGTATTTATTTATTTATTTCAGTTTTTTAGGCAATGCAGCATGCCTCCTTATATTACACCAACATGTTAAATAGGCCTCTGTGAAATTCTAATTATGCTGGCGAAATTAACATATTTCCCAAATTCACGTTACGTTTTTCAAAATTTGGTGTTACACAAATTTGCTTAATTTTTGCATGCATGAGACTACATTCTGCAGAAAATATCTTGTCGAGAGTCATTTTCTGCTTGAGCCTGTCTCCTGCTAGTATCTTGCAAGACCATTTTATGAAAAATGTGCACTCGCATGAAAAAAAGTTAGTTGAGATACCAGGAATACACATTTCACTTTTTCAATGACATTTTTTATATTTTCCTGAATTTTAATGACATTTCCTAAAATTCCACAGAAAAAAAAACAATTTCACACACTGCTAGTATTAACACTAAAAAACATAGACAATGAAGAATGTGTAATATTTAGAATCTAGATGGATTTGCAGAGATGTTCCTGACCAGCATTCCTCGTAAGGCTATTCTGGACAAGTCAGTTTTAAAATGGTTCTTGGGATAGTTGTAATTTGGTTCTGTTGTTAGGCTGGGTGTAATGTATTTCAATATTTTGGGCCTTGAACTTCCAAGGAATGCCTGCCCTGGTTTTGCGATTGATAGGGCAGTTGCTGTAGATTGCGAATTTTGATGGAGCAGACATTCTGGGTACGGATGTAGTGTTATGCTAGTTTTTGTAAGTAATCTGCATCTTTCTACCAAAACTCTCTTTGAAAAATGCACTGGATGGTCAACATAGATATGTTCAGAGATGAGCGTGTGAATCCATTGTTCACTCTTCCAATCTGAACAGCAAATGGTTGTGGTGCTCCACATTGTGGACTACAGAGAAAGACTGAGGAGATATAAGGCAGTTTGAAGATCTTTACCAAGGGCTTTGATGGTGAAGCTGCTGTTCTCAGAAGAAGGAAAGAGTGGCCCAGAGACTTGCAGTGTTGATGACGTCCTCCAAACATGGGGAGAAGTGGAAGGGCAGCGCTTGCCTTGACTGTGATGAGCCCCTATTGTCCTTCATCCAGGAGACCCTTAGTGACTGACGCAGGACACCCTTGTGAAATACTCCACTCCCCATCAAATCCATGCAGCGGGAGAATAGGTATTGAATTTTCTAAATTTTGCTTGTGAGCAACTTCCCCAGGGAGTCTTAAGTCTGTTGGCACTAATCAGGGATGCAAAATATCACATCATAACGCACAGTTGCAAAATGATATTGAAACCTTGTGTTAGAATAGAAATGTTCATGTTTGCGCATTGCCCTATGTAAGTTAGCATTCGCTGCGCCATTTTCTTCATAGGCACCATTTTAAGCTGTTCGAAACTGATCTCGTTCAAGTTCCGAGAAATGCTCTCCTTAGAGTTTCGTTTTCTCCATCCCTGCTCTGTTCCAGTAATGAATACACTGTTTCTATTAGCGCATACCTTTCTCACTAGATAGAGGCCCTCTCCCACTTGTCTGGTGGCGGGCTCCTGAAGGCACAACCTTGGACTCGTGTACTGTGTATAAGATATGAGCTTTGAACTGTCTTTTCTGTATTTCACTGTTTGATTGCACCTGCTTAGAAAATTCCACTGTGGGCGTGTCTTCGCCCGGTTATGAAACGTACATAATGTATCTTTATGTTTGTCGATTTTAGTTCCCTCTGTAGCACTCCTAGCGACTGGGCACATGGGGCTCCACTCTGAGTGTATATGAATTAATAATTATTGGTTTGAATTCTCTACTATCTGACTGACTCTTCATTTAGTACGGAAGGCTGAGAGATGGTCTTAGTGACCCGGGTGGCCCTAAGTGGGTCATTTCCTTCAGTTGGTGCCCAAACAGGGACTCCTTCGGGTTATGCCCCATCCCTTGTCCGTAGTCGGAGGGGAGGACGGGAGCATCATCAGGTCGGACTGAAGGCTCAGGGATCCCTGCACAAAGAGTTCGGTACTCGCAGCTTCTGCCTCTGTCCCACCGGACGGTGCCTCGCCCAGTGGTCATCCCGACTGGAGTCCTAAACGGCGAAACCCTTGGATCTGACCGTTTGGTCTGAAGAGTCGGCAGTGGAGAATCGGTTAGTTTGTACCACTGATATCAGGTGAGTTTGTTTTGGTCCTTTGTGGATATGGTACCGTTTGGGTTTGAGTTTGGTATGGTCTGAGGACTGTCTTGACAAAAAAAAAGTATTTGCAAATACTTTGCCAGGTAAAACTATTGATTTTGTTTCTCTCTCAAAATGCCTGGCCTAAGTAAAGTTTGGAATTTGTGTTGTCGTTGTTGTTCTGCAGATGCTCGACTGGAAGAAGCTCAGCCTGCGCCTCCTGAAGGCATCCCGAATTTTGATATGTATGTGAAACATGGCCTTGGCCCTATTATGTTTAGTACATTATGGCACAAATATACGAGGGACAATGCTGAGTTGCAGTGGCCTTTGGCGGGTGCTTTTGATGAACAAAAAATTGGGTTTTTACAGGAGCAGTTATTTAAGAAAAGAAGTAGACAGCCCATGTTGACTCCCTCAGGACCTGGCAGAAGGAGGCCAGACAGAGGCCGTTAAAGATGGAGAGGGACGCACGGAAAGGGAAAATGCAAACATTGACACAGAAAGCTGTGGCATATGATAGAGAAAAACAAGAGTCTGGAATTGAATGTGAAGATAGGAGATTTTGGTTGCATATTGATAAGTCTTATTTGGCCAAAGAAGAAGACGATACTTTCGTAGAGGAGTTGTTAGATACTCGACCCCCGCCTCCTTATGCCCCTCAGAGGATGTTTCCCACTGTTCCTTTACAACCACAGCAGTCTGTTTCATCTGTTCTGGTTGCTCCCGTGTCCACGGCTGTTACTTTGACGGCTGCAGCCACGGCGCCCCCGCTCCTTCTTTGTCCTCACCATCCCTGATGACTGTGACGTCTAGTACCTCTACTGTTTCAACACCTGTGTCTTCTGTTCTTTCACCTCTGGTGCAACCATCAGCTACGGTTGTACCTATCGATTCTGTTGTTTCTCCTTATATGGTTATTCATCTCCCGTCATTTTTGCATGCTGCCACGCCAGTACGAAGGTTTGAGGATAGAGATTGGGTAAAATTCAGGGAGCGAACGGGCCAGTTAGTGCGATCTGGGTTAGGGGATAGAGAAACAAGTAATAGCTGACCAGGCTGCGCGGTGGGCTCCTAATGCGATTCATGGTGTTGAGGATGTTTGGGAAGTTATGCGAGATTTTGAACCCTTTATACAGCAACATGCCCCTAAACATATGTCCGCTACATTGATTAGTCTCTGGCAAACATACATTGGGACAGAAGAGCCCCAAATTTTATTTGATATTAAAGATCGTGTATATGTTACTGATTTGGAGCCAGGCCAAGTGTTTGGGAATGTTACAACCTTAGTTGCCTACAGGGGTAGATTACATGAGAGAAGCCCTACCTCGATAACTCAGTATCCGATGCATGAGGTCCATCCCATATATTACCCAGAAATACCTGAATTAAGGGATCAGCGTGGTAATGTCACAAGACCGGCTGTAGCGGCCCGTTTCCAGGAGCAATGAGTTTGTACTCCCTGGAAAAGAAGTGAGGTTTTAGCCCTTAAGGCTAATTTACCTGACCCTAGGAAAAATCCTACAGCTTATTATAAAGAATTAACAGAGGCTGCCTCTTCTACTGTAATGACTCTTGCTGATATTGAAATGTTTTTTGGTCTTCTTGTTCCGGTTGATGTTTGGAGACAGGTGCATACTCAAGATCATGTTGCAGAACTGGGCGGTACATGGGATGTAATCAAAGGATGGGATCAGGAAAGGAAGCCAGGAGATAAACCACATGCCGAGATACTTGCTTTGCTAGGTCGCATTATTACATATATGCATTCACTTATTCCACCTAAGAAGGTAAGCTGGGACAAATTGACAGCTTGTCGACAGAAGAAGGATGAGAGTGTGTCTGATTTCTTTACCTGGCATTAAGATACGTTTTTGGACTATAGTGGGCAGGATATGTCTATTGAGGGAGGAGTTTGATTGTTTGTTGACAGGTTTGTTTTAACCTTCTTCCTGAAATTACAACTCGTTTGCAGGCATCTGAGAGTACTTGGTCCACATCTTCCCCCTCTGTTATTTTGAATATGGCCCAGTATTATGAACACCGAGATCAGGAGGAAAAGGATAGGACTGATAAGAAACATAAGGATTTAAAAACGATGGTGTTGTTGCAACAAGCATTTAGGGGAAATAATAGGGGACGAGGAGGTCGGTCTCGACAGCTGCCATGTACTCAGCAGCCTTCTGCAACACCATTGGGGCAGAATCAGTGTGCGTATTATAAGGAGGAGGGCCATTGGTGCAGCAATGGCCCCGTACTTTTGCAAAAGGTTTCATCCCCACAGGGACGGGGTTCTGGTAATAGAGGACGTGGAACAGGCAGACAGCACGACAATACAGCTTCCGCGGGCCGTTCTCACAATTATTTTGACAATTCCAAAGATGGTCAGTATTATAATGATGATTATGATTTTGATGATGTGACTGGGATGTTTTACAGTTAGGACAGCCAGGGACAGGGTACGGACCAGTACAAATACCTGTAGATCAGCGTGGCCCACATGTCAAGGCGGATTTGCAAGGATCAACTAATGAATTTTTGGTGGTTGCAGGTGCTACAAAAAGTTCTGTTTCCCGCCATATGGTCCCTGGGGTGGCTCTGTCTTGCCAGAATAACGTTTCAGTGGGTTTTTCAGGAGTACCGGTTGTAAGCCCTATTTCACGCCCCCTTGCCCTTACCATTGGCCCTTTTACTGTAGATTCTCCATTTCTTCTCACTTCTAACTGTGGTGAAAATTTGATGGGTTTAGATTTATTGAAGAAATTGCATGCTACTATTTATTGTTCCCCTGCAAGTGTTCATATTACTATGGGTCCGGATGTGAGTGCTAAGCAGTGTGTGTCCAGGATGCGCCTCTTCCAGTTGAATTTGCTCAGGTGCCACCTACATTTTGGGCCATGGGTGATACAGATGTGGGTCTGTTGCATATACCACCAGTTTCTATACAAGTTAAAGAAAATGCTACTCTGCCCCGTATTCCTCAGTATAAAAAAACCGCAGGCAGGAGAACAGGCTCTTCTTCAGATTATTCAGGATTTGATACGAAAGGGAGTAGTTGAGGAGACGTCTGCCAATATTTGCAATAGTCCTATTCTTCCGGTCCTTAAGAGGACACCTTCGGGTTCCCCTGATGTTACTGATGATGTTTATTGCTTTGTGATTGATTTGTGAGAGGTTAATAAAATTGTGGTTCCGCAGTTTTCAGTGGTTCCTGACATCACTACGCTCTTAACAATGATTCCATCTACTGCTATGTTCTTTTCTGTTATTGATCTAAAAAATGCATTTTTTAGTATTCCTATTCACCCAGATAGTAGATATTTGTTTGGATTTACACTGGCCAGCAGAAGCTATAGATTCTGTCATGCTCCTCAAGGCTATATGGAAAGTCCTAGTATCTATAGTCAGGCATTAAAGAGTCAATTGGATTCAGTGTCACTTCCTCCAGGTAATGTGTTGGTGCAGTATGTTGATGACCTCTTGATTGCTTCTGATACGGAGCAGGGTTGCAGAGATAGTGCGGTGAAATTGCTTTTGCATTTGGCACATCATGGTCATAAGGTTTCCCTTTCCAAATTTCAGTATTGTCGACAGGAGGTCACCTACTTAGGTCACCGGCTGTCGAAGGAGGGTAGGAGACTGACCCCTGAGCGTATTAGTACCATTCTTAAAATGCCCATTCCACAAACTCAGAAAGATGTAAGTGCTTTTATAGGTATTACTTCCTACTGTCGCCAGTGGATCCCGAACTACTCGTTACTAATCAAACCTTTGCTTGCATTAACAGCGAAAGCAGTGCCTTGGACGACCGAATGCCAGCAGTCTTTTGAGCAATTAACAACTGCGCTTTTTTTCAGCTCCGGTACTTGGCACACCCAATTATAATAAAGAGTTCGTGCTCTATGTCCATGAGATGGCTGGTTGCGCGCTTTCTGTCCTAACACAAAAAATTGGAGATAAGCAGAGGCCTTGTGGTTATTTTTCTGCTGTGCTTGACCCTGTTGCTAGAGCCCCCTGAGTTGCCTGAGAGCGGTCGCGGCCGAGGCCACTTCGATCAGGCAATAGGATGGCCTCGTACTTATACTGACCTCACAGTCATGTTACCCCATGCTGTGGATACACTTTTGAACAAGACAAAGTCACAGCACCTCACCAGTGCACGTCTTACTGGCTATGAATTGACATTGTTTGCTAAACATATTACAATTAAGAGATGTGCCACTCTGAATCCAGCCAAGTTACTACCCCTCCATTCTGAGAATGATGCAGTCGACAAACATGACTGTATTTTCCGGACGGAAGAAGAGACAAAAGGACAGGTAGACCTGACTGATGTTCCCTTATCTGACCCCCAAGGAGAACTATATGTCGATGGCTCCTGTTTTAAATGACCAGATGGCACAACTACTGCAGCTTATGCTATCACCACGTTGTGCACGGTGGTAGAGACATCAAGGGTTCCCTACAGTCGGCTCAAGCTGCTGAGCTTGTTGCCCTTATTCAAGCTTGTGAATTGAGTGAAGGACTGGCTGTTAATATTTATACTGACAGCCAGTACGCATTTGGGGTAGCCCATAATTTTGGCCGGCTTTGGGCAGAGAGAGGGTTCCTTACTTCTCATGGCACCAAGATTCAGCATGGGCACCTCATATTGAGGCTTTTGTCTGCTTTAAGGCTCCCCAAGAAATTGGCAATAATTAAGTGTAGTGTTCATAGGAAGGTTACAGTTGATGTGGGTAGAGGAAATGCTTTTGCAGATCACATAGCTAAGAAAACGGCCCGAAGTAAGATGAAATGCATGTTCGTTGCAGGTCCAGCTAGGTGGGTTCCTGAAGTTGTCATGTTTGAAAATACCCTTGAGAGTATAAAGGAGATACAGAGTGAAGCCACAATAGAGGAGCTGGCACAATGGCAGGAGAGTACAGCACAGTTGAATGAGGAAGTGTGTTGGATTTATAAATCTGGCAAACAGAAATGGATGTTGCCTGATGCATATGTTCTTCCTGTGGTTACTATGGCACATGGTCCAGCTCATACTAGTGCAAAAGGCATTTGTAAATTATTAGCCCTTGGGTGGTGTAATGATAATATCTCCAAGACAGCTGCACATTTGGTGAAATACTGTATGGTTTGCAAGATACATAATCCATGGAAGGGTCCCCCTACACCACCTGGTCATTTTGCCCCACCAACTTTTCCCTTTTGAAGTCCTTCAAATGGACTATATCGAATTAGAGAGATGCAATATTCTTAAGTATGTTTTGGTGGTTGTATGTGCGTTCAGTAAATGGGTTGAGGTCTACCCCACTAAAGATAATACGGCCATTACGACTGCGAAGGTACTCCTTAAAGAGTTCTTTCCTCGTTTCGGCTGGCCCCGAGTCATTTGGAGTGACAACGGAAGTCACTTTAATGGGAGGGTGATTACATTGATTTGTGAAGGGTTGCATGTTTAGCAGAAATTTCATGCTGCCAATCATCCACATTTACAAAAACACAAGGGAACCCAAAAGGTAGATAAGGACCTTGGGTAACAGTTTAGTATTAGAACAGTGGTCCTTAAAAGAACAGTATGGTCATCAGGATAAATATAGACTCCAATCAGTGCTATATTACAGTGTCCAGCCGGACATTCAATTTAATAATTCAAAAATGTCAAAAACCAAAAATATAAACACATCAATACAGTGGAACACAATCCTGCATCCTACATAGAAACATAACAAATACATTTAGGACAGGAACATATCAGGCAAGACAGGGTAGCTTGTGGAATATTGAACACAATTTCTAACAAGCTTGAGGAAACAGTAATTACACTTTTTTTATCAGATTTGATTAATGTACAAACTGTTTAAATTGGTCGACGACGTTTCGATCCTCTTAAAAAAATGATAGGATCATCATCAGGACAGTTATAAGTACAAGCCTGAATAATTAGAGATTGCCTAAGAATGAATAACCTGGCGTTTAGACTGTAAGGTTATCAGTTCCAAGACAGCAAGTGGCGATGCACGTTATGCTGTACGATCATACAGCATAACGTGCATCGCCACTTGCTGTCTTGGAACTGATAACCTTACAGTCTAAACGCCAGGTTATTCATTCTTAGGCAATCTCTAATTATTCAGGCTTGTACTTATAACTGTCCTGATGATGATCCTACCATTTTTTAAGAGGATCGAAACGTCGTCGACCAATTTAAACAGTTTGCACATTAATCAAATCTGATAAAAAAAGTGTAATTACTAGTTTCCTCAAGCTTGTTAGAAATTGTGTTCAATATTCCACAAGCTACCCTGTCTTGCCTGATATGTTCCTGTCCTAAATGTATTTGTTATGTTTCTATTTAGGATGCAGGATTGTGTCCCACTGTATTGATGTGTTTATATTTTTGTTTTTTGACATTTTTGAATTATTAAATTGAATGTCCGGCTGGACACTCGTAATATAGCACTGATTGGAGTCTATATTTATCCTGATGACCATACTGTTCTTTTTAAGGACCACTGTTCTAATACTAGCCAATCATCCACAGTCAGCAGGCTTGGTTGAGAAGTACAATGGTACTCTCAAACTGAAATTGGCAAAAATCTAAGAGACAACAGGATTGAAATGGCCAGATGATCTACCGTTAACTCTTTTGTCAACAAGAACAACCGCCCATTCTAGAACAGGATTGTCACCTTACGAGGTCGTGTTTGGACGCCCAGCAAATGTCTGGGGCGTCCCGCGCCCTCGTAGGTTCTCAGATATTGAGTACCCTGTGTTGCTTGATTATCTTGGCCAGTTAACTGAAAGTTTACGTTCTATCCACCAACAGGTGTGGGAGTCCCTACCTTCCATACCAGAGGGACCCGGCCACGATTTTCAGCCTGGTGATTATGTTCTTCTCCGGAACTTTAAGTGCAAGAAAAGTTTGGAGCCGCGCTGGAAGGATCCTGGGCAGGTTCTGCTGGTGACACGGACGGCTGTAAAGGTTGCTGGTCAAAAGAACTGGGTGCATGCCACCCACTGCAGGAGGATTCCTCTGCAGCTACCATATGATCAGTAGGTCAAAGAAGGTGTGGGTGATTCAGAGTGGGAGCAGGTGCCCAGGTTTGTCCCCTTCAGCGACGCCCAGCTGATCTGGACCCAGACCGATAAGGAGGATGATGACGTTTTGAATGAGGTTGTTCCCCCAGAGATTCGAGGTATTCATTGTTCATTGACCACACGGTGCCTGGGGCTACCAGGTACAATTTGCGCCCTCAGCTAAGTGATACTGAGTCTAAGGAGAAGAAATATTAGGGATGGACTGCACAAGATAGGTTGTACTGACTTCGGTACGAACGGCATTAAAGGAAAATTAGTGGAGAATTTTGTATTTACTTTGCTCTTACTGTTAGAACATTAGTTAGGGAGACAAGAAGTATACCCTTCAGGTATACCATCTTTATCGACGTGGGATAGATTAAAAGAGTTTAGGACACAGCAAGCTGCAGCGCCGGTGCTCAAGAGTGCCAACTTTTTGATGGACAATAGGAGCCTGTACCAGTGAGGCTCTGATGGACACTGGGGTCTTGTATATTTTCTTTGCATTTTTGCCCGATTTTGCAATTCATTATGCATCCCTTTGGTAGAAAGGTTGCTGAGGAGGAGCATCCAATGGTTCTTGTTACACAACATAATATGATGTGGACCCGGAAAAGCAAAATTATCTGTATTGCTCTTGTGATTTTGTTGATAAAAATAATGTGTGGGGTATCATGGGTTTTGGAAAATGATTACATTGTACCTTTACGTAGTAAGGGTAAGGTTATCTCCCCGACAAGAAACAAAAGAGCAGCCCCGAGTAATGTACTTTTGTTATGTTATGTTATGTTATTAACATTTATAACATGCACAGCTACACGAAGAGTGTCCCTGCGCGAACCAAAAATAGGGGTGAAGGTGAATGGATCATTTAGATGAAAAGCAAAGTTTTCAGCCGTTTCCCGAAGAGCTTCGGGTCCTGGATACCGCGAAGGTCCTGCGGAAGCGAGTTCCAGGCCACCGCTGCCTTGTATGCCAGAGAACTACCACCAATTCTCGTAAGGCGTAAGCAAGGGATGACAGCCAGAAGCTGCGCCGCTGAGCGCAGCTGTCGTGCAGGGACATAAAACTTAAAGCGTTTCCGAAGGTATACGGGGCCAAGTTCGTACAGGGCTGAATGACCCAGGGTAAGGGCTTTAAATTTTACTCTTTCAGCCACAGGGAGCCAGTGAAGATTGCGTAGATGATGCTTTACGCTAGATCTCACAGAAATATTAAGCAGAGACCTTGCTGCAGCGTTCTGAACTACCTGCAGCCTCCTCAGCAGGCAACCAGGCAGGCCAATGTAAAGGGCGTTCGCGTAATCAAGATGTGAAAGGATTAAGGCACGAGTAACCATTTCCTTGGCTGCCCTAGGTAGGAGGGGAAGGAATTTCCTAAGTGATTTGAGGGTGCCAAAGCACTGCCCAGCTAGCTTCTTAATCTGTGTGGAGAACCGGAGATTTTCGTCAAACCAAATTCCTAGGTTTTTGGTGGACTGACCCACGGAATTTGGTAATGGATAATCAACCGGCCAAAGCGAGTCCCTGAACTGGGGACGAAAGGTCCCATACAAGAGGATCTCAGATTTATCCTCATTGCATTTGAGCTGTGCGGAGAGTAGCCATTGAAAAACAGCCATTAGGCATGTTCTGGCGCGCAAGGTGGATAAATCATTTTTGTTCCATGTGAAGAGGAGCAGGGTATCATTGGCGTATGCGACAATCTTGGCACCCAGCTCCTCAGCCAGCTGAATCAGCGGGGTAACATATACATTAAAAAGGAGAGGGCTCAAGGTAGATCCCTGAGGCACTCCTGTGGCCACCCTTTGAGGAGCAGATGAGGACGGGGGAGCCAAACTTGCTGCGTTATGTCCTCAAGGAATGATTTCAGCCAGTTCCATGCAGACCCAGCGATGCCAATGTCTGAGAGGCGTGCCAGCAACAAAGAGTGAGGCACAGTATCGAATGCAGCAGAGAGGTCCAACAAAATCAGAGCCGCTCTGCCACCAGCATCCAGACATTCCCAAATCGCTTCAGAGATTTCGACAAGGGCCGTCTCAGTACTATGGGAGGCTCTAAAGCCTGATGGGCTGGGTGGAGCAGGCTAAAACCTTCAACATAGTTGGTGAGCTGTTTATTAACAACTTTCTCACACACTTTCGGCAGGGAGGAGAGAAATGGGGCGATAGCTCGCCGGGATGGAAGGATCCAAGGAGGGTTTTTTCAGGAGAGGCAAAAGTTTGGCCTGTTTCCATGCTAGAGGAACTGTAGCAGCCTGTAAAGACATATTGATAAGGCTGTTAACCTCTGGGTTCACTACCTCTGCAACTGAAGCCAATAGCCTGGCCAGGCAGGGGTCGGACGGGGAGTCTGATTTCAAAGACTTGAGGACCATCAGGGAGTCAAGCGGAGCAATAGGTGAAAAGGCCGCCAGAGGTGGAGATGGAAAAGAGGTAGGTGTCAACTCTTTAGGAGATGGGTTCCCTGCCGTAAAGTTGGTGCCAATATTGAAATTCACCTGGAGGGTCTGGATCTTATCAATAAAGAAACTAGACAGTTTCTCACACCAGGCAACCGAGGTTGGAAGCGTAATGGACTCTGCGCTGGGGGCTAAGAAGCTCTGCACAATGGAGAAAATTTCCTTGGCAATGTTTCTAGAGAGAGCAATACACTCGGCGTAGTAAAGGCTCTTAGCATGCAATATGGACGCATAATACATTTTCTGAGCTTTCCTTAATACCGACTTGGCTAATGGGCAATACGCCTGTCTCCAACAACGCTCCAGTTTTTTACAATGTTGTTTCTGAGATTTGAGCTCACTGGAGAACCACGGTTTAGAAGGAGAATCCCTGATTCACCTATGCGATGAGGAAGGGGATAGATGCTCAACCGCCTGTGAAATTCAGCTAGTGAAACTGTCAAGGGCTCCTCCCAAATCCTTTGCGAGGCCTGGCCAAGTCGCAGCCAAGACCCTTTTGGAGACACATAAGAGGTTCTTCAGAGAAGGTACAGCCTGTTACCCCACTCAATCTGTCACTAGTCTGTGGACTGAATACCCCTTATCACTTGTGAATTATACGTAAACTCAGCCACCTGATTTTGTAGAAGTAAAAGGAGTGTTTGGTTTTGGTTACTAGGGGCCATGCCTGCACCATAGAAAACCATTGGGGGAGGGGTACCCCGGTTGCGATAACACTACAATCTGTGATAATTTCTACATGGATGAACAGAACATAACATTGGTGGGTTGGCAGTACAAGGAATTGACAGTTTCCTGGGAAGCTGGTTATTATCCTGCTTGTTGCCCTATTATCAATAGTACTGACACTTCATTATACATAAACTATTCAGGGATAGTATTGTATAAGGATACGTTCCCTCTGGTGAATTCAGAAGATCCAAGTACCTTTGGGATGAATTCCCGGCAATCTGCAGTGGATTATGATAGGCCAATTTACGCACACCCAGGGTTTTTCTTCTTGTCTAATGGGACTTATTCCAATGTTCATAATGGTACGGACGATGTGGCTCTTGGAATGGTACTGCCTTTGGGTGTGCCTTGTAAACGTGCGAAGCCTAAAGTAAGATGGGTCAAAAGAACACTGACCAAAGAGTTATGTGAGGGGGTGACGGATATAGAGGTCAATAATTATAGCAATGGTATTACTTTTGGATACATCCTTTCCTCTATTTTCACATTGGGTGGTACTTCCATGGCTAGAGGTGAAAAGGCCAGAGAATATTTTGGATGTAAGCTACAAATTTTATCCAACACTACCGTAGCAGCTTTACGCGACATCACCACTCAGTTGGAGAGTATGCGGATATGTTCAGAACAGACTAGATATGCAGTGGACTTCATCCTGGCTTAGAGTGGTGGTGTATGCGCGGTAGTTGGTGATCAGTGTGTAGTCGGGATAACGAATATGGAAAAGAATATTACCAAGCATATTCTAGATATCCTTGAAAATGTCAAAGGAATGGAGAGTGGGAATCGGAGTTGGTCTCTCTTTGGAAGCTGGGGTTGGATTTTGGAAAAAGTGATTTATCTCATTGCATTATTGGTGCTCTGTTGCGTTCTTATTCAGCCCCTTCCCTTCTGTTGCTCTTACTTTACCATTATTCTCACCCCAAAACGGAAGATATCAATTCATGACACCAATGCCACCATAATGATTCAAAAAGGCATAGATGACTTGATGAATATAGACGAGGGAGTTTTTGAGACTTCCTCCCTCCTCACTGTTTCACTTCCTGATGTTGATCATATGGAATGTTCCTAATTGCTTCTTCATGCGATTTCTCCCTACTGTTTGTAGTTTTAATAGCTATTAGAAAATGTTTTAGCTCATGCTAAAAGGAGGGCCTGTTAGAATAGAAATGTTCATGTTTGCGGATTGCCCTATGTAAGTTAGCATTCGCTGCGCCATTTTCTTCATAGGCGCCATTTTAAGCTGTTCGAAACTGATCTCGTTCAAGTTCCGAGAAATGCTCTCCTTAGAGTTTCGTTTTCTCCATTCCTGCTCTGTTCCAGTAATTAATACACTGTTTCTATTAGCGCATACCTTTCTCACTAGATAGAGGCCCTCTCCCACTTGTCTGGTGGCGGGCTCCTGAAGGAACGACCTTGGACTCGTGTACTATGTGTAAGATATGAGCTTTGAACTGTCTTTTCTGTATTTCACTGTTTGATTGCACCTGCTTGGAAAATTCCATTGTGGGCGTGTCTTCGCCCGGTTATGAAACGTACATAATGTATCTTTATGTTTGTCGATTTCAGTTCCCTCTGTAGCACTCCTAGCGACTGGGCAGATGGGGCTCCACTCTGAATGTATATAAATAAATAATTATTGGTTTGTATTCTCTACTGTCTGACCGACTCATCATATAGTACGGAAGTCTGAGAGGTGGTCTTAGTGACCCAGGTGGCCTTAGTGCGTCATTTCCTTCACTTGAACACGATCATGCATGGTGAAGAGATCTGGGCATCTAAAGATGCTGGTGTGGTGTGTTCTGTCCTTCTGTGAGGCTTGTCCCCTTTAAGTGATTTCCCTTATGACAAAGTTCTGAATGTTTGTTTACGGATTGATGACAGTTGTTGGGAGAGCTTGATCCTGATCTGATCTGTGCGGAGGTTTCCTTACTTCTACCTGCAATAAAGTTTATTGTCACTATTGAGATGATTTGGAGTCTTCTTCCTTTGGAATATTATCAGATTATTACAGCTGGCATAGAAAAACATTCAACAATTCAGCATTTAATGCATATTGCTAACTTTCCCTTTTATCTTTTCACCAAGGCCCAAACAGTGTCTTTTGGGATTCCCCAGTTCACCTCGGATCAGTAGGGTGTGGAGACTGAGGGCTAGCTGAGCCTTAGGTGCACCAGCATGGCTCTTGCACCAGTGCATGAACCATAGATTTTCCTCTGGGAGCTGTTGGTAAACTGAGCGATCTATCGGCAGATTATAGCTGTTAGACCTGGCATCCGTTGCATGGTTTTCCCCTAGCTTTTTACCTTCAGAATTCCTTTTTTTGCTGACTTCATTTTTGCTGGCCTTATGACTCTGCACATTTTACCACTGCTAACCAGTACTAGATGGCTAGTGCTCTCTCCTTAAAACATGGTAGGTTGACCCAATTGGCATATTTAATTTACTTGTACATCCCTAGTAAAGTGGCACTACATCTGGCCAGGGCCTGTAAATTAAATGTTTCTAGTGTGTCTGAAGCACTGATTGTGCCACCCACTTAAGTAGCACTTTAAAAATATCTCACACCTGCTATTGCAGCCTGTGTGTGTGCAGTTGTAAACTCTCATTTTGACCTGGCAAGTAAATCTTTTGCCAGGCCAAAATCTTCCTTTGTAATACATATGTTACCCCTGGTATAGGCCCTGGACAGCCCAGATGGCAAGGTGCAATGTATTAAAAATTAGGCCATGCACCTCTTAATTTTTACATGTCCTGGGGGTGAAAAACTCTTAAATTCATTTTACACTGTTGCAAGGTCTACCTCTCCAGTAGGATAACATTGAAGTTACCTTATTAATTTTAATAAGCTGTAATTTCCAAATGGGAAGAAGTACCCAGTTCCTTTTTGGTGTCTTAGGAATTAAAATGAAAAATCCTAACTGATGGTGAAGCCGGATTTTAAATTACAATTTTGAAAATGCAACTTTAAGAAAGTTGGTATTTTCTTGCCTTAGCCATTTGTTGCCTGCAGCCTGTCTCTGGGTAACATGACTTAGTGTAGTGACAGCTGGGCTTTGTGTATTCCTCCTAGACATCCACACACAATGGGGAGCTTAGATGTGACTGGATGGGCCATCACTGGCATGATGGGAGGGAGGAGCTGGGCCCAGCTCCACTTACACTTGAATAGGCTGTGTCTTCACTCAAAGGGCTGCATATCCCCTGTAGTTAGTCTGGAGCCAGGGCTAGGAAGGCAGGTCACCTGTGTACTTCAAAGGCATGCCTCTAGAAGCTTCTCCCCACTTCAAAGGCACAATTGAGTATAAATATTGGACCTCAGACACCAACTCTTCAATACACTTCTGGACCTGTGAATACTCTGCAAGGAAGAAGGAATGCTGTGCTGTTGAAAGGGCTGCCACTTTGCTGGACTGCTGATATGAAGGGCTGCTGCCCTCCTGTGCTCACCTGCTGCCCTCTTGCCTGTGTGAGAAGGACTGGTCCTGCATCTCTTGAACCCAGTACTCAGAGTGACTTCAAGTGCTTATTGGCTGGCCTACTGATCAGAAGGCATAGGAACACAACAGACTTCCAACCACCTTGAACCCAGCACTTGGCCTCTGCCATCTGTGAGTCCTGCTCTCCCAAGTGGTGCCACCCCAGTCCTGGACCCTTGGAAGTGGGCCTGAAGGTGCTTCTGCCAAGCCCAGCTGTGGTTTCCATCGGAACCGATGCAAAACAACGCAAAGCCTCACTAACCAGCTGCCAGCTCCATCGGAACCGAAGCCAAGTGATGCAAAGCCCCACCAAGCTTCGCCGCGCAGCTCACTGGAAGCGACTCAAAGCGATGCCTAGCCCCACAGAGCCTCACCACACACCCTCCTCAAAACCGGCGCTGGACGACACGAAGCCTCTCAAAACAACTTCATGCAGACTACGCACCAGAATGTAACGTACTTTGTTCGTTAGGCCTAACTTGGGCCCTGTAGCCAGGCAGTGCTCCATCGTGATCGGTCTGAACTTGTGACTTTGTACTGGTCTGGCATGACCAGATAACTACAGTTGGCGCATTGTGCTTTTTGTGCTATTTTCAGTAAAATCTTTACAATTGCATATCTCTAATACTTCTGATTGGATTTTTGTCTTTTACTAAATGCTGCTTTAGTATTCTAAATTGGTGTGGGATTGTTCTTGTGTTGTGCTTTCACTTTATTACTTGAAGTGCTGCATCAATACTTTACATATTGCCTTTAAGTTAAGCCTGGCTGCTCTGTGCCAAGCTACCAGATGGCTTAGCACAGGTTGATTTAGGGTTGGCTTGTGCCTCACCTTGCCAGTAATTGTGGTTGCTGCCTGACCAGGGCTCACACCTGAGTCAACCAACAACACAATTTCTTACAACAGCCCTTAAAGAAAGCCTTAGCCTGAACACAGACAGAACTGTGTGGCTGCGAAAGAGGAACAGTGATGCATGCACCTGCACATGGAGTGGACAGGGCAGCTGATTGGGTCAGACAGTCATTTATTGGTTTACAGTGTGAATCTGCCTTCCTTGCATCTGTGGCAGTTATTATGTGAAAAAGCAGAAAACAGATTAAACATATGCAATAGAAACTATTGTTGGATGCTATGAAATCTTACAAACAAACAGCAACTACTGAGACTTCGCCCTAACTTAGAGAAATTCAGCTTATTTACTTTTATATTTGAGTTTTTATGCAGTGCAGCATCTTTCTCGGTATTTATGTCAAAGTGCTAACTGCGCCTGAGTGAAATTTCAATTATGTTTGTTATGGCCCCCTAGCAGTTTTAAAAAGCGTGAATCTTTCCTAACCAAGTAACCCAGCACTTTACAAACAAAATGGTTATAGAACAAAAGATGATAAAAGTCAAAATCAACTTAATCAGTATACATCGAAGTTTGGGACTATGTTCTATCTTGTGGGCAGCATTATGAAAATAAAATAAAATAGGCCTGGCTACTTTTATGTTTGCATTATTAGGGTAGAGATCTTATGTAGGAAATTGTGTTTTTGACTGAGGGGGCGAAGGCCCTTCTCAAGGAAGAACAACAATCCTGTCAAGGTGAACCACAGAAGTCACTAAATCAACTTGTGCTTAATTGATGTAATCCAAAAGAAGTCCATAAGTAGCCATGAAGTAGGTTGTAGGTAAGAGGTTTATTAAGCTTAGTTACAGGATGTTAAGTAGGATAATAGGTTCAGCAGTTAAGCAGTTGAGCCAGCCCCACCAGGAGCAGCATCCTTATTTATTATTATTTTTTTTTATTTAAGGAGTTTTATATAGCGCTAGCTGGACCCGAGGGTATCAGAGCGCTTCACAGCAAGTAACTTATGTGCAAATAGGCAGTACAGAGAATATAGAAGAACATAGGGGTTCGTGCCAGATAAGGATCGAACAAAGGGGTGATCGAGCAGAAGGAGCAGGTCAAACAAGCATTGCATGCACATATAAACCACAAATTTTACATGAACATATAAGCAACAAATACAATAGAGATATCAGTAAAAATGCTCCTATACCGTCAGAGCATATTACAGTTCTGTCATATTACACAAGAAAATATATGCAGAGTGTCCTGGGAAGTGACTTGGTTATGAAAATAATAATCCACATTCCTTAAGTCGAGTATCCGAAAGGTTTTCTTGATCCAGCAATGCGAGTATCCAAAATGTTTTCTTGATCAGTCAGTGTCACCGGTCACATAGTAGAAGTTAGGTGGAATGCCGGCTAAGGTACTTCCTTGGCTCCTATCGGTTTGCTCAAGAGCGGTCAAGGAGGAGGACTTTGAGCAGGTTTTTGAATTTTGGAAACGAGGGGATCGTTCTGATGTGGGGGGGGATGGAGTTCCAGATTTTGGGGGCGTTTCCAGCAAACGATTTGGCCGCAGTTTTTTGTTTGCGAGTTTTCAGCGGGATGAGTAGCAGAGTGTTGGAGCTCCTGAGGTTCCTGGACTGGCCGGCCCTTTTGAGTTTGGCGGCTAGGTATTCCGGTTTGCCTGTGTGCAGGGCTTTGTGCGTGAGGCAGGCTGTTCTGAAGCTGGCTCGCAACTCAATTGGGAGCCATTTAAGTTCTCTGAGTGCAGGGGAGATGTGTTCGAATTTCTTAGTACCTGTGACCATTCTGGCTGCTGCATTAAAGGTTGTTTTCAGGGGGGCGAGGTGGGATTTTGCTGTACCAGTCAGGGCTGCAATCCCATAATCGATTCTGGAGAGCACCAGTGCTTGGGTGGCTTGTTGCAGGCCCTTGGGTGGGAGGAAGGGTTTTATTTTGTACAGTAATTTCAAGTTGAGAAAGGAACTTCTAGCGGATCTTGTAATGTGTTTTTTCATGTCCAGTTTCGGGTCTAGGGTGATACCTAGAGATTTTACCGAATCCGCCAGGATGAGGTTACCCTTGAGGGCATCAATAGCTTTGAGCCATTCTGCAATTTGGGGGTTTTTGTCTTTGTTGGAAATGAGGAGTATTTCCGTTTTCTCTTGATTGAGTTTCAGGTGGTTACTTAAGAGCCAATGTTGAACCTCTCTAAGCGTGACGTTGAGTCTCTGGATGTCGTCAATGGAGGAGGTTTCCAGATATAGCTGCGTGTCATCTGCATATAAGTGGAAAGGGATGTTGGATTTCCTGAGTAGGGTGGTAAGGGGTTCTGTAAATGTTGAAAAGCTGAGGGGAGAGCACTGACCCTTGTGGAACACCCCTGTTAACGGGGTGGATGTCGGACTCGAAATTTTTAATTTTTATTCTTTGTGAGCGGTTGTGGAGAAAGGAAGAGAACCATTGGAGGACCGTCTCTTCAAGACCAGCCCTTTCTTGTAGAACCTTGATGAGAAGCTTGTGATCAACTGTATCGAATGCGGCCGATAGGTCCAGGAGGATGAGAAGGCAGCATTGGTCCGAGTCGAGTGACTTGTGTAGGTCGTCAATGACATTGAGGATTGCTGTTTCAGTGCTGCAGCCTTTTCTGATGCCCGATTGATGGGGATCTAGCAGGTTGATGTTGTCCAGGTGTTGGGTCAGTTGAGGAAGTACACATCTTTCCAGGATTTTGGACAGAAGCGGTAAGTTCGAGATAGGTCTAAAGTTATTCAGATCCTCAGTGTCTAGTCCTGGCTTTTTCAGCAGTGGTGTGACTTGACCCACTTTGAGGCAGTCTGGTACGACTCCTGACCTCAGTGAGCTGTTAATGATCTTGCACCATAGCGGAGCTAGGACGAGCTTCAAGTCCTTGGTCAGTTGAGGGGGTAGCAGATCAAGGGCGTGGGATGAGGGTTTAGCGTTGGAGATTAGTTTGACTATTTCTGCTTCCTGAATGGGAATGAAGGAAGACCAGTGTTTTGGGGGGTTCAAGGAATCGCTATCGTTGGTTTCAGACGCCTGAATCTCGGAGGAGGGGATGAGATTGGAGCCAAGTGAGAGATCGATCTTGGCGATTTTGTCGTTGAAAAAGATGGCGAAGTTGTTGCATAGTTCTTTAGATGCCTGAGTTGAGGAGGTCACTGGCTTAGAGGTTTGTTTCCTGATGATATCGAAGAGCTCTTTGGGTCTGTTTTTTGCGTTGTCTAGCGCAGAGCAGAAGAAAGAAGTCTTTTTGTTTTTAATGTGCTTTTTGTAGTTCCTGCAGGTTGCTTGGAGTTGATCGCGATGGAGGGCGGTGGGATTGTTCCTCCAGATTCTTTCTGAGGCTCTTAGATGTCTTCTTTCTTCGTTGGTGTCAGTGGTGAACCAGGATCTGGATGGAATGCTCCTGGGTTTTTTTAGTTTCAGAGGGGCAAGTTGGTCCAGGGTGAGCGTCATATTCGAGTTGTAGAGAGAGGTGAGTTCGATAGTAGGGAGGTGATCAGTGATGTTGGGGAGGAGCGCGCTTATTCTTTCTTCTAGATCCGCTCGAGGGATCTGAGCTGTGTTCCTAATCCATTTGGGGGGGTCCTGTATGGGGTGTTGAGTTAGGACCGCTTGGTTGATGTGAAAAAGGATGATGTGATGGTCGGACCAGTCTACGGGAAGGATGTGGTCGATGGTGATTGCATTGCTTTCGGCAATAATTGCGTCGAGGGTTGCTCCTCTGTGGTGTGTTTCTTCTGAGCAGTGTTGGGTCAGGTTGTTTTCTAGTAAGAGGTTGTTTAGGGTTTGAATAAGCGGGTTTTTTGTTTCATTCCATCTTAGATTAAGGTCGCCAAGAATTATGTTATTTGAGTTTCCGAGAGAGCAATGGGCAATAAAGTCAGAGAGGTGTTCCCCGAATACGGAGGAGTTGCCTGGGGGGTGATACAGGAGGTGGCAGAGAGATGGCCTGTTATCGCTTGTCTTGATGTTGACTGAGAGACATTCAAAGGAGCTATACAGGCAGGAGGCAGTTTCCGTGATGGAAATGCTATTCTTGTGAATGATTGCTATGCCCCCTCCTCTTTGCACTTTCCTATCTTTGTTGATCATTGTGAATCCAGGAGGCAGCAGCATGTCCATGCTGGGGTAGGAGAGATTGTTGAGCCAGGTCTCCGTGATGAATGCTATGTCTATATCATGGGAGAGGATGGCTTCTGCTAGTTCGGTTGCATGTTTAGAGGCTGATCTGCAGTTTAGGAGCATGCAGTTAATGGGGGACCCTTCGTTGCTCGGATTCTTAGTAGATGGGGCCCTAGGAAGAGAAGTTAGGTGAGCTGGGGGTCTAGGGTCTCTCTGTGGAAGGTGTTCTCTTCCGACTCCCGTAATTACTTGGATCATGGATTTCGGGGAGGGATTAGAGGGAGAGTCATAGGTTGAGGCTAGGTATTCCGCTTCCCGGGAGGAAAGTGCGGCTTTTGATCTTCTGGGTCTCTCAGAGCGATTCTCGGTACCCATTCTGTTATTCGATGGCCAGGACCTGGGGGGGACAGGGGGCCCGCTGGGGGGCGGTACCTTGGCACACCCAGGTTGGGTGAGATTTGGTGGTGAGGTGGGGGGCTGAGTGGGCTTTCAGATCGTGACCAGGTTGGATAAAGTTTCGTTCAGGCCTCGGATCAGGATTTCAAGCTGAGTTTCTAGGAGGTTGAGGCGATGCGTCGTGTTATCCAAGGTGGGAGGGGGGGTGCCTGGGGCAGCATTGCCCGAGGGGGAGTGGGGTGGGTCCCAGTCATGGTGGCTGTTGCTGCATCCTTGCTGCTCAGCCCACACACTCCAACTGTCACTCTCTCCACTCCACCATGCACTCCAGCATTCCACTACCTCATCAGGCATTCTAACATTCCACACACATTACATTCATTATGGCTGAGCAGCAGGGAACAGGTAGCTAAGGGAAAGGATGCAAAGCAAGAATACATGTTACAACACATCTCCTTCCCTTAGGGAAAACAATTAATAAATAATATTACAAGAATGTACAACAGAAGTACACACCGTTAGATATCGTCAATAAAAAGAGACATACACAATTTACAAAAAAAGCAATAGCAAATTTGAATGAACTTAGGATAGGAGGATATCCATATCCCTACAATACTTAATAAATTGAAATTACACAACTGTAATATTATGCAGGACTATGAGAATATTACACAACTGTAATATTATGCAGGACTGGGAGAATAGAGGACACTGCTGAGATGTAAATCCCGCATCACTCACCCCCTTCTGCACACCACAACTGCACAGGGTACATGACCCTTCAACGCACACAACTCGCACACCTGACAGAACAAGAAGTCTCAAGTCAAACAACACTACAGGGTACATGACCCTTGAATGCACACCTGGATAAAGCAACTGCACAGGGTACATGACCCTTCAACACACCACCAGGTAGCACAACAGCACAGAGTACACCACAATTCAATACACCCCCAGGTAATACAACAGCCCAGGGTACACGGCCCTTCAATACACCCCCCAGGTAACACAACAGTACAGGGTACACAATCCCTCAACACAAACCTAGGTAAAACAACTGCACAGGGTGCACAACCCTTCAACACCCCCCCAGGTAACACAACAGCACAGGGTACACGACCCTTCAACACACCCCCAGGTAACACTGCACAGGGTACACAACCCGGCAATACACCCCAGGTAACACAACAGCACAGGATACAGGACCCGTAACTCAATAAGATTCTTTATAACAATGCCACACACTAGACCCCCACACACATATGGCATTATACACACAGGAAAAAATTTAATGATGGCATACTAAACAGCATAGCATAGACGACGACACACTAAAAAAAAACAGTATGGATGAAGAAAATCCAAATTGCAACACACTCAGCATGAAAAGTAACTCTGCATACCCTCTCCCACCTTGCAACTAATAACTAGATGAGGAGTAAGCATACACATCATAGCCTCACATCAAATGATCTCTACTACACCCCCCTCTTCTGTTCAGGGGACAATTACTCTACATAAGACACACACATAAGCATACTCTAAATGAAGTACTATTCTAAACATAGGACAACAACAATACACACAAAAGTAAACGGTGCAGTGTAAGTCAAAAGGTCGCTTCTGAATGCCAACTTGTGTCAATTCCATGACTTGTGACAATCAGTCAGAGCACGTTACCCATGATGATAAAATCCGGAGTAGTTCTCAGAGGATAATCTGCAAAGTGAGCTTTCATGTCCATGTCCTCCGGTTGGTAGGGTTGCTGTCCTCAGGGAAGCTACAACAGCTGAGGGTGGTGGCACTTTTTGTCACCGGCATCCCCTACTCACGCTGCACATGGCACACTGGGACAGGTGAGTGGATACGACAGCGGCCTGGGCGATGCAGACAAAAGTGCAACCTCGGGCTTGCCTGCTGGCTGAAGACAAAGATGGCGGCACGCAGGAGTGAGCAGCGTCAGGTGGCTCACGGCGAGGGCGTGCTTCCCCAACGTCGCAGGGCAGCACAACGTTGTGGAACAGCTCGCGCTGCAGCCGACAACTACACAAGGGCTTCACGCAGGCTTCTTGCCGTTCTCTCCGCTCACGGCTCCACGGGTAAGGTTAGGTGTGTGCGCTCCGGCCATTATGTTAGTCTCGCGGTCCGCGGCCCATTCAAATGCCGCGTAGGATAATGGCAAATGGCCCACAATTCACAGATAATTGCTAAAGAGCCACTCACCAATGTAAAACGGTGGACGCTCTGTTTGCCACATTGAAGATGACCCAAACGGCTTCCGATGCCAATAACAAAGTCAATGTTGACACTGGATGCCGCTGGTTGCTCCTCAAAAGTAAGCACCTCGCATCTCCTTAGCCTTCATGTTCTCCCTTCACTTCTTACACAGCAAGGAACTGTTGGCTCACTCCGCATCAGTAGAGCCAGGAAAAGTTGATTATCGTTATCACTGCAGCGCTTGTAAAATGTCTTGCCAGTCTATGTAAATGACAGACTCACGCCCTGGCAGTGCGTTGTCTAGTGGTTTGCCAGTATTTGTAGATGAGCAATAGACGCCTTGGCAGTGGGTTGTCCTGGGCAAGGACACTGGTGGGGCTTACAGGGTGCTCCTCTTTTCTTTGATTTAAAGTTTCTTCACCTTAGGTTCAGTACTTTCAGGTACTCTTTATCTTTCACAACATGCAGGTTATCTTCTCCAAATCGTCGCCATTGATGTAATCCAAAAGAAGTCCATAAGTAGCCATGAAGTAGGTTGTAGGTAAGAGGTTTATTAAGCGTAGTTACAGGATGGTAAGTAGGATAATACGTTCAGCAGTTCAGCAGTTGAGCCAGCCCCACCAGAAGCAGCATCCTTGCTGCTCAGCCCACACACTCCAACTGTCGCTCTCTCCACTCCACCAGGCACTCTAGCATTCCACTACCTCATCAGGCATTCTGGCTGAGCAGCAGTGAAAAGGTAGCTTCGGTAAAGGATGCAAAGCCATAATAAACATTACAACATTAATCCTCTGAAAGCTTGGCACAAAAGCAGTCAGCTTAACTTACAGGCAATGTGTAAAGTAGGTATTCGTCAAACAAACGGTAATAAAGTGAAAACACAAGTAGAGTCACACAGAAATTTAGATAATAGAGTAAAATGTAGTAAATAAGATGAAAACAAAACAACATAAATCCATTCAGTAGAACCGGAGATATGCAATTTCACAGTTTCAAAGCACAAAGCACCACTCATTGCTATCTGGTCCTGCTAGATCAGGGTAAAGTTACAAGATCAGGTCAACCATGATGGAGCATGGGCCGCATTCATAGACCTGGTTAGTTCTGCTGAAATGTTACCTTCTCAAAATCCAGCATGAAGAGTTCAGTTCACTGTAGAGGAGGCCGTGAGAAGCAGGGAGAGCAGATGGTCATCTCTGTAGTGCGAAGATCCTGTCAAGCATTGAAGACGATCGTTGCTGGAGCTTCACATTGATGGTCACCACGGGCTGTCGATGCTATAGTGCAAAGTGCAGATCCTAAGTTGCCGTTCGTAGCTGCTGGTCACTGTCGAATGAAGAGTTGGGTCCACCGACCTTTCCCATTGACGGTCATCACGGGCAGCAAGATCTTGGAGTAAACTTGACCGTTCACAGTGTGAAGGGCTCACAACTTCGGGATTTCTCATTTTCTTCAAGGAGGATCTCAACTGATGCCCACCAAGGGTCCAGAACCCATAGCAACACCCTTTGGGGATCAAGAACTCACTCCAGCAGAGGCCAGCAGTGCTCAGGCAGGTCCAGTTGAGGGTCCAGGCAGGTCTAGTGCAGCAGATCAACTGTAAAATTACAGGGAGTCCTCTAGAGCTTGTTGTGTCCTTGTAGCTGAGAACAGGAGGTCAGCCACCTGACGCTTGGAGTCACTCTGCCTGAGATGAATGGAGAAGGTCCAGTCTTCCTTCTCAAAGATCAGGGCAGACCTCAAGCAGTAGGGCAGTCTTCTGGCAGCAGAACAATGCTTCTTCTGTAGTATGTACAGGTCCAGGGCTGTACTGAATATTGGTCTGAGGGTCCAACATTTATGACTGGTGCCTGCTATGAAGTGGGAGAAAGGTTCAGACTTACGCCCACATCTGGTCCTGGAATTTCCTTCCCTCCCCAGCCCGGGCTCCATAAGGTCTGGGGTGGCAATAGGATGGTCTCAAGTTATCTGTGAGTGTGCTGGAGGCTGCACCTTTGAAATGTAATTGGGGCAGGGAACAGCACCATCCCTTCAGTCCTGGCAGGATGACCCATTCTGTGAACCTCTAGTCCCCCTTTGTCTAACTTTCTGGGGGGAATACACAAAGGCCAACTACCAACTACATCTATTCATGTGACCCAGGACACAGGCTGCAGGCCACAAATGTTAATACCAAAAAAGCCAACTTTCTAAAAGTATCATGTTAACCAACTTTACCATTAAAAAAGATTTCAAATTACAATTAATTACAAGTAATTAGTGTAAACATGAAATTCCTGCGTGCTCCCAAACAGAAGTTATTAATTATTAAATGTAATAGGGTAACCTAATATTATCCAATGGAAGTAATAGGCCTTACAGTAGTATTTCACTGGACATGTAAAATTTAAATACACATGTTCTACTTTTTAAACACAATGCACCCTGCCCTATGGGCTGTTTTGGGCCTACCCATGTGGTGACTTTTAGACCTGTCAGCCTTAGGGTGGTCTTCTCGCAAACTTTTCACATCTTCTCCTTTATTTTTCTGAATTTATGTTTGTTGGCCTTAGGACTCTGTGCCTTTTACCACTGCTAATCAGTGCTAACGAGCTTGTGCTCATGCCCTTAAAAACATTGTTAAATTGACTTACATACAATTGGCATATTCAATTTACATATACGTCCCTTATCGAGTGGCGTACCACATGCCTAGGGCCTATAAATTAATAGCTGCCCATTGGCCTGCAGTGCTTATTGTGCCACCGACTTAAGTAGCACCTTAGAACATGCCCCAGGCCTGGCGCTGCACCATGAATGGAGTTTTAAACTGTCGACTTTACAATATAATCTTCTTGCTAAGCCCTACACTCCCTTTTTATTACATATAAATTGCCCCTAAGGTAGGCCCTACATGGCCCATAAGCAGGGTGCCTTGTAATCAAAAGGTTGGACATGCGCTTTTTAGTTTTGCTTGTCCTAGTAGTGAAAAACTTCTGAATTCGGTTTTCACTCATGTGATGCCTACCCCTCCCATAGGATAACTTTGGAGATTCCTTATTACATTTAATAAGTTGCAATCTCCAATTGGGAGCAGGTAGCAATCTCATGTTTGGTGTCTTTGGAATTGTAATGAAAAACCCTATTTAATAGTAAAGGTGGGTTTTTGAATACAAGTTGGAAAATGCCACTTTTATAAAGTTGGAGTTTTCCTACATTTAGTCCTTTTGTGCCTGCAATCTGACTGGGTGTAACTGACAGACCTTGTGAACTAATTTCCAGACAGTCACACAATAGAGGGATTAGGTGTGCCTGAATTGTCCATCTGCTGGCAGGATGGGGGGCACAGCCCTACTTGCAACTGATTAGGCAGTGCTCTGCCTTCACACAAAGGCCCTATCACCTCCACATTGTCAATGCAGCCAGCTTGGAGCAAAGGCATGAGAATCAGGAAATTCCATGCAATCCAAAGACACTGTCTAGAAACATCTCTTACCTTCCAGAATAAGGTCTCCAGGGTATAGCAATAGGACCTTAGACATCAACTCTTCAGTTCACTCCTGGACCTGCAAAAGGACTCTCAGAGGACTGCCTGCTGCTGTCACCCGCTGTGTACTCTGCAAGACTGCTTTGCTGAACCTTGAAGGACTGTTTTCTGCCTGGGCCCTGCCTTGAACCCTCAGAGGCCAGCCGTTTTGTTGATCCCTGCATCTTCAACTGAACCCAGGACTACTAGAATGACTTAAACGGTTAGTTTTCTGGCCTCCTGTTCAGAACCACAGTGACAGAAAAGGCTGCCATCCTCTTGAGCCCACACCTGGACTGTGTCTGAGTGAGTCCTAAACCCCCAAGTGGTGTTGCACCAGTCCTGGACCCTTGGTTGTGGTGCTAAACGTGCCCAGATCGCAAAATTCCAAAACTAAGGACTTAAAAAATGTTGACTAAAAAATGCTCTGAGGACCAGAAGGAGACAGGGAATAAGTTGCTCGCCCATCTGCCCAAGGTGCATCACCAGTTGGGTTGACTTTGCGGCTTCTACCACTACGTTCTTCTCCACAGCAGAAAATCCTGTTCAGCAGTCCTTTGCCAAAGGCGTATCCAGCCTCGTGGAGCTGGCTTCGGCTACAGCACTCTGCCTTGTTGCGCTGAGGATTTTCAATTTCCCCCAAAAAAAAGATTAAGTCTGAACATTGAAATCTTCATTGTGGCTTCGGCTCAGGGCTCCCCAATGTCAACTCTCCCTCCTCAGGCATTTAGTGCAGCCTTGATCCGCTGAACTTTACCTTCTCAGAACATTTTTCTTGAAACTTCTTCTAAGGCCAAAGGTAAGTGCTGACCAGGCCCCATGCACTTCTTATATCTGAACCATCAGGGTCGGCCATGTTTTTCAACTTTGACCGGGTCTCGTGTGACTCGATGGCCACAGTTGTCGCTTTGATCTTTTCAGTGCTAGTTTTTACTAAAAACTTTAAAAATTTACCAACCACAACTAAACCATGAATTGATTTTCTACTACAAATTGATTTGCAGCATGTCAATCATTGAAGATAAAAACAAGAAGTAAAAAGATTCACATATACTCCTAAATTGCCAATAGAGACCATTAGTAGCTACTCTTGGTGAAGAGCTGTTGTAGAACGATAATGTCTGCATTAAGAAAACATATGTATTTATTGTGGTGGTCCTGGTCATTTTCTCAAGTAAGGTCTTCATCTGCAGGAAAACTCACACACTTGGTCCTCAGCAGTGGGAGGAGCGGAGCACAACATTTTATGAGTCTACCGCAGACTCTGCCCATTTTGTGATGCCCAGGTTGCAATCTTTGCCTAAAGGATCTGTGTCTCTATTGGCTTTACTGGACTTCAGAGTCTCTGGTATCTTGATGGACACCAAGGTTGCTCAGATTTATAAGATGACCTTGACCTTTAAGAAGAAAGCCCCCGTGCTGGGGATGGTACCTGCCTACCATCTGAGGATAATATGCAAGAAACATACCTACTTACTGTTGCAATCTCTTCTGATCATGCAGAATTATCAGTTGGCAACATCATCAATGCTTATACTCTTTCAGTCATCTTAGGCACCACATGGCTCTGGCATTATAAACTCCAGATTAACTGGGTAAACTATACCTCTGCTTTTTCTTCTCCTTATTGAAAAGCACCAATCTTTCCCATCAAGCTATGAAGAACACTATTGCACTGTCTAGTGTTACACCATCAATTGGTAAGTTCTGTACTATACCACTTCCACATCAGGACTATCTAGCAGTAGTGGCCCGTGGTGGGAGTGCTGCCGGGCGCTGACGTGGGGTGGGGGAGGGGCAGGGTGGGGGGTAGTAAACTACGGATTACGGCCGATTAGAGTAAGTAAGCATATAAATAAATAAAACGATCTTGTTGCGCGCGCTGCATCGCATTTGGCGATGCAGCGCGCAACGAAATTAGTTTTATTTATTTATATGTTTACTTACCTCTAATCGGCTATAATACGTAGTTTACTACCCCCCACCCTGCCCCTTCCCCGCCCCATGTCAGCGCCCGGCAGCACTCCCACCACGGGCCGCTACTGCTATCTAGATGTTTTGGAGAAACAAAGGCAAATATCTTATCACCTTATGATTGCTCCATTGATTTTATTCTCGGAAGTTGCTTTTCTCAGGGGTCGAACATATGTATATATATTTCTTAATTAATGGATTCATTCAGCACTCCTGATTCCAAGCTGGGACATCTCTCTTCTTATTCCATAAACCTCATAGAGAAGTAAGACCTTGCATATACTATAACAAATGTAATGCCATCACCATTCACATTTGATCTCTAATATCCATCTTATTATATAATCTCTGACAAGTATAATGGTTCACAAAGACGAACCTTTGGCATGTTTACAGTCTGGTACAGATAAAAGAATTGGGAAGGAAAACTGCTTTTAACTCCAAATATAGACTAAGACTATCTCTTAATGCCATTTAGCTTAGCCAACACAGTATTTAAGCATTTAATCAGTGATGTACTATGAGCCATTATTGACATGTTCGTAGTGGCATACCTGGCTGATATTCTGATCTGCCCTTGTACATAGACAGACAAAGATTCTTTGTATCCTAATGCTTGTTGGAAGCACAGTAAATAACATTCTTCAGATATGTCATCTCCCATGCTGGCATTGAAATGAAACCAGACAAAATACAAACAGGACATAAACAATCTGTTCTTAACACTGTAAGAAATTGGGCTACTAGTTGAGGGGGTTGAAACCCTACTCAAGCAGCAACCACGATTCTTGTCACCATGAAGTCACAAGCAAATCCTAAATTAATCTGTGCTCAACCCTCAGGCAGCTTGGCACAGAGCAGTCAGGCTTAACTTAGAGGAAATGTGTAAAGTATTTATGCAGCACTCCAAACAGTAAAAAAGTGAAAATACAATACAAGAAGAATCCCACACCAGATTAGAGATAAATAATAAAAGGAGCGGAACTCGTGGAGTGCCAAAAAAGCTCTGCTAGATTCTATGAAACTCTGCAAGTAGGTGGAAATACACGTCCACACGTGTCAGAAGCGAGATGCCCTCTTCCGCACTTCAAAATCAGCGCAAACGGCACCAAGCGGGTCGCATGGGTGCAGCCATTTTGTTTTACCTGGTTTCCTGTTCTATGTATGTGCTGAGCCTGATTTTTCTATCTTACTCAAATCTTTACAGTCTTCACCTTATCCCGCTTATCCACCCCTCATTTGCCTTTATTTTATTAGTGTGTGTCTTTGTGTTTGTGTACTTTATGTGTTTGTCTTTTTTTCTTTTTCTATGACTTTTTTGTACTTTTTTTTTATTTTCCAGTTACTCCCTTAGTTCTTCCTTTCTTCTTCTATAAATTCTTTTTCCTATTTCTTCTTTTTCTTTCCAACCAGCACCATGGCAGGGCAGGGTGAGCCAGGGAGCAGCGGCACCAACACCGCACTTTTTTTTGCATGCAACGCCACCTCCCCGCTATGCTGGCAGCAGTTCGCAGGCCTTGTAGCAGTTACACCCTGCGGGAGCTTTGGCTGTTGTGGGGGAAGGTGCGCAGGCGTGTCCATCAGAACACTGGGGTCCAGCGTATCCAACAGGAGTTGACGCACTGCTGAGCTGAAATCGTCGACAGGGAGCAGGACCTGCTTGACCTACTGGACTTCGAGGTTCCGGGGCTCGGTGAGTAATTATTTATTTTTTGGTTCTACAATGCTAATATTTTGTTTTCAAATAGCATGCTGCTCACATTTGGATGTAAGCAAAGTTTACGTCACAAATATTATGTGATCCAGTTTGAGTAGCTAGGTGCTCGGCACTACCTAATTATACTAGTCAGTGTTCGCTTGGGCTAAATGTTTAAGGAGGCATGCAGGCTCCTCTGTGCTGTAACTAAGATAGTGGTAGTAGTAATATCAGTGAGTAGAGTTCTCTGTGCTTTTCTTTATGTAGGTCATACAGTCCCACGCAATCTCGCAGTGATGTATATTATGCATCTATGCAATGAAAAAGAGAGTGTGAGTTGGCGCTTCAAAGGGAGTTGAGAATGAGATGAGAAGCAAAGATCATTCGTTTCAGTGAATTAGTAGTTCCAAATGTAGTTTAGGTTTAGGAAATCTGGAATAGTGCTTAGGTTAAGGACATAAGGAATAGGTCAACTCCATCCTAATACAATAGGCGATCTGATTTAGAAAAGTACAATGTTACTGCATTTGCCTGTCAAAATATGTTTTGGGAGATTAACCACTTGGCTGCCATAGACATAATGGTTACGTCGTCGGCTGCGGCACTGCTGTGCTGAGGGCATAACCTTTATGTCCTGGCACCCACCCATGGGGTAAGTGCTGGCACTCCCCCCGTGGGCCGCCGCTTTCAACCCCCCCACCAGGGATGGCAGCAGAAGCACTTCCGCTGCCATCCCCAACCCCCAATTGGAAATCTGATGATGTTGGCACTCTCACGGCGCACCAACGTCATCAAGTGCAGCCGGGGACGGGCTGGAAGCCATTTGCTTCCAGCGCACCCAGAGAGAGGACACACTTCAGGTGAGTCCTTCTCAGGGGGGGGGGTATTTGGTATGGGAAAACAGACACAGGGGGAAAGGAAAGAGTTTTTCCTTTACCCCTTTGCTTGTTTGAAGTAGATTCCTGCTCCACGATCACAGGTGGGGCCGCAATCGTGGAGCAGGAATCGAAACCCTAGACCACCAGGGGGTCCTTTATCTTTTGTTGGGGGAGCTACCCCTTAGGCACCCTCCTGGGGGCATGCAATATCTGTGTATCGGCCCACTTGTGGGGGTAGATCGGCCATTTTTTTGGGCCGATCTGTCCCTGGGGGGCCGAAACCCACTATACCACCTAGAATGTTTATTTAGCCATAAATTATGGGGAACAACCCCTTGGGCAAGGCCCGCTCTCTTTGGGAGATAGTTTCTTTTTGTTATTCCACCCCCTTCCCCCACAAGGCAGATCAGCCGTTTTAAGGTCGATCTGCCCTCGGGGTTGGAAGCCCACTAAACCACCAGGGATTGTTTTCTTGTTTGGGGAGCGACCCCTTGGGCAAGAGTTGCTTCCCTTGGAGGAGAATGTTTTTTAGTTGTTCCACCCCCAGAGGGCAGATTGGCCATTGTTAGGCCGATCTGCCCTCTGGGGGTGTAGACACCCACTAACCCACCAGGGATTGTTTTCTTATTTAGGGAGCGACCCCTTGGGCAAGATTTACTCCTCTTGAGGGAGAATTTATTTTGATATTCCACCCATTTAGTTATGCCACCCCCCTTCCCCCAGAGGGCAGATCATTTGTTTTAAAGCCAATCTGCCCTCGGGGGGGTGGAAGCCCACTAAACCACTAGGGATTGTTTTCTTGTTTGGGGAGCGACCCTCTGGGCAAGGGTTACTCCCCTTCGAGGAGAATGTCTTTTAGTTATTCCACCACCCCAGAGGGCAAATCGGCCATTGTTAGGCCGATCTGCCTCTAGGGGTGTAGAAGCCCACTAAACCACCAGGGATTGTTTTTTTTATTCAGATAGTGACCCTTTGGGCAAAAGTCACTCCTCTTGAGGGAGAATTTATTAAGTTGTTTTTAGGCCGATCTGCCCTCTGGGCGAGGTGGAAGCCCACTAGACCACCTGGGTTTGTTTTGTTGTTCGAGGAGCGACCCCTTAGGTAAGGGTCGCTCCCCTTGGGGACCCATAATTATTTTTATGCCGCCCTCCCCTGAGGGCACATTGGGCATTTGTAGGCTGATCGGCCCTCTGGGGTGTGATTTTTCACCCTTGAGAGATTTGTAAGGGGATTGAGTCTCATGGTGGGTGGTAACACTTGAGTCACCTGGGAATAATGTTATGTATGTGGTGTAAGATCTGCTGCGGTAAGGTTTACTTCCATCTGGTGGTGCCATGCCTCCTTTCGGGGGAATATCAGTGTCTTTTGAAATGTTGTCATTTTTATTTGTGTTTAATTGTCTTCTCTTTTTTTATTGTAGAGCCAATTGTTTTCTTTGTCTTGTTGGAGAATCCTGTTTGAGGGTGCAGCTTTGGTGATCTGCAGTTTGTGGAGTTGTGGTTGGTAAACAGCTCATTTTGTAATCTTTTCATCTACTGGTTATCCTTCAATCAGTTCTATAATTTGTTTTGCTAGCTTTTTGTGTGATTGTCTTTTAAAGTAACATATTGATTTGTGCACGTTCTATACCACCTTGTGTGTAATTCTTCTTATTCTTTCTTTCCATTGGGACTTCTTTAGTGCTTGCTGTGTCTGTACAGACTAAGTGCAGTTGATCCTCAGTGTTGCTGTCTCTGGCAAGTGGGTCGTATCATTTTAGAGCGGATAGGTCTTTGTGTGCTTTGTATTGATTGACTTTTCCTTCTAGATTTTACTATATCCCAGTAGTTTTACCTTCCGTTTCATAAAGCCACACTTTGCTTATTAATTATTTTATACTGTGCTGGGTATTGTTGACCTGTTTGTCAAAAGGATTATGGCTAGCCGAAAGATGACTGTTCAGCAGGTTGTTGGTATGCTTTTCGAGTCTTCTTCTGACCATGATTATGAGACTGACTGTGCATCTGAGGCAGAGGAGGAAGGCCATGATTCTGGCAGTGAATGTTCTGTCCGAGAGGAATCATCTGATGATGAAGCCACTCTCCGTGTGGATGAAGTGCCGCTTTTAGAGGAAGACACTGATGTGCCAATAGTGCAGCAAGAAGCATCTGGATTGCAGCCTGGGGCAGAAGGGCTTCCCATTGGAAGTGCTGGACTGTGGGTTGCCCCAAGCATGGTGCAGCCGGTGTTGCCTGCCTTTAGTGGTGTTGCAGGGTGTAGAGCAAATACGAAAACATTTGGCCTATACACTTCTTTCAGTTGTTTATCGACAATGTATCTTTGGATGAGATTGTTGAGCAGACTCATTTGTATTCTGAACAGTATTTGAGGGAAAACAGTGCCAGACTTAAGACCCACTCTAGAGCTACCCGGTGTACTCCCACAAATCTTGATGAGTTGAAGAAGTTCTCAGGTTTCACTTTTTTGATGGGCCTTATAAGGAAGCCTTCGCTGTCTTAATATTAGTCTGCTAGTCTCTTGGTGGCAACGCCTATATTTCCTGTAACCATGAGTCGTAATCAGTATTTGCTTCTTCTTCAGATGCTGCATTTTGTTGGTAATACTTTAGCCTTGCCACAAGATCACCCTGATTGTGACCATCTGTTTAAGGTTCAGTCTGTCCTTGATCATTTTGTAGATCCATTTTTAGAGATCTATGTTCCAGGGAAAGAAATAGCTGTGGATAAGGCTTTGGTCCTGTTGAAGGACCGATTGGTTTTTAAGCAATACATTCCGAGCAAGAGGGTACGTTATGGAATTAAGATGTATATACTGTCTGAGAGCAGTACTGGATATGACTATAATTTCAGGGTGCACACAGGTAGGGCTTCCAGAACTGACCCCCCTGGTTGTCTGTCCACTTTTGGAGTTAGTGAGAAAATTGTGTGGGAACTTGGTAGAGGACTTTTTAACAAAGGTCACCATATACGTAGATAACTTTTGCACTGGCGTGCAATTGTTCAGGGAGATGTTCAAAGTAGACACTGTTTCTTGTGGCACAATCCGCTCTAACTGTAAAGGTTACCTACAAGAGCTTGTTTGTAAAAAACTTGTGAAGGGACAGTGCAGTGCCTTCCATAGCAATGAAGTTCTAGCTGTGAAATTTTCTGACAGGAGAGATGTCTACATGCTGACACCATCCATGTTGAAAGTAATTCACCTGTGATTGTTTGGGGTCAGGTTGCTGTGTGCATTTTAGACTACAATAAGCACATGGGTGGTGTAGATAGAGTAGATCAGAGGTTGGAACCTTACACTGATGTTCGTAAGGCGTAGGTTTGGTATAAGAAGTTGGCTATCCATTTATTACATTTAGCAACCTTCAATGCTTTTGCTGTATTCAAGGGTGACATTTGTTCAGTTTCAGCAGTCTCTGATAGGCAACCTTGCTGTAGTGGAACAGGCAAGTGTTTGTAGAGAAGCAGTGGTGGAAGATGTGGCTATATTGAAAGATCGCCACTTTCCTGATCACATTCCTCCCATGGTCACAAAAACATTCCCACTAAGAAATATAGGGGCATATGTACAAGCCCCTATCGCCACCATAACATCACTTTTCTCAACGTTGTGGTGGCGATAGGGGTTTAGCCTATTTACAAGGCAGCGTTAAGCCACTTAACATGGCTTAACGCTGCCTTGTAAATAAGGCCCCCTTCCATGCTATCTTTAGCGTGAAAGGGGTGGGCAGTGGGTGTTGCGGTGGGCGTTCCACCGCAACATCCATTGATTTTGATCCTGCCCCCTATGTACAAGGGCAGCGTACATAGGAGGTAGCACCAAAATTAAGACCAGGTAAAACCTGGTCTTAAGTTGGCAAAACAAAGAGGAATGCATTATTTCTCCTCGTTTTTGCTTTTTCTATGTGTGCTGCCTTGTGCAGCATACATGGAAAAAACAAACTGCCTTGGATTGTTTATGTACAGGAAGGTCCCCCTTACTGTGCATAAACAATATTTTAAAAAAATGCCAATTTGTGACTTTCATATGTGCTGCATTAAGCAGCACACAGGAAAGTGACAAAATGGCATTTCAGGATTGTTAATGTGCAGGAAGGGAAACCCAGATGGAGAGACGTATGTACCTCCCCGATTGTCCTTCTAGTCCTGGGATGTGTGTGCCCACATGTTTTAAGTTGTACCACATGCAACAGAGTTTTTGTGTGGTGCAACCCTGACCATAAAAGTAAACAAACTGGTCTGTATTGTTTTATATTTTTTGTTCAGATTTCACAGTTGGCATTAGGGTGATGTACTTAGTTAGAGCTGTTGTGTTTGTAGTTATAATTTTGTATCCACTTCCAATTTGTGTTGTCTTTTATTTTTGTTTAAAAAAAGGTGATGCCAGTGTGCGTGGACTGGTGCTTGGCTGGCGGTGTGCATGGACTGGCATTTGGCTGATGATGTGCTTGGACTGGTGTTTGACTGGGAGAGTGCATGGACTGGTGCTTGGCTGGCAGTGTGCATGGACTGGCATTTGGCTGGCGGTGTGCACCGATTGGCATTTGGCTAGCAGTGTACGTGGACAGGCACTTAGCTAGCAGTGTGCGTGGACTGACTGGCGCATGCCTGGCAGTGTGAGTGGACTGGCGCTTGGCAGGTGGTGTGCATGGACTGGTGTTTGGCTAGTGGTGTGCGTGGACTGGCGTTTGGCTGGTGGTGTGCGTGGACTGGTGTTTGGCTGGTGGTGTGCGAGTAGTGACTTGCTGTAAGTCTCTACACACACTGCTAGCCAAATGCCAAGGCACATACTCCATCAACTGCCAGCCAATCTGATTACTGTGTCGGTCATGTGGGTGTATGAAAGTGATGGGCCCTTGAATGGCGCAGTCTTTTGATGTGAGTGTTGTAATGTGCTGGGCCCATCGCTGGTGGTGTGAATGGTCTTGTGTATGTCACGTATGAAAGGTGTATGAATGGCCTGTAAAGCGGTTGGTGCCTTGACGCTGCTTTACAGCTCATGAGCTGAGTGTCATTGCTTCAGGTTTTGACCTTTCGATTATTAACTGTGCATTTCATTGTTGTGAAATCTCTTGCTAATAGAATATTACGTTCTGAACCTTCACTCACCCTCGTGCCAAATCCACCCAGTATGTGTGTGTACTTGAGGAATAGATGGTTTTGAAGTATAATTTGTCTTTTCTGTCTTTCTCTACCAGGGTGTACATTGTCTCTACATTGTCTGTTGATGTGAGTGTTGTAATGTGCTGGTCCAGCGGCTGGTGGTGTGAATGGTCTTGTGTGTGTCTTATATGAAAGGTGTGTGAATGGCATGTAAAATGGTTGGTACCTTGACGCTGCTTTACAGCTCATGAGCTGTGAGTAAAAAAGCATTAGGGGATCCACACAAGCCACACATTCCTGGATTTCCCTGGGTGTCTAGTTTTCAGAAATGTCTGGGTTTTGCAGGATTACCTAAATGGCTGCCGAGTCCGGGACCAAAAACGCCGGTAACTCTCTTGCAGAACCAAGTTGTTTTGTAATAGATCATTGTGATGTCCCCCCAATACATTTTGGGCCCTTCCCTATCACAGGCACTTAGCCCACCGACACAAGTGAGGTACCATTTTTATCAGGAGACCTGGGAGAACGCTAGTTGGAGGAAATTTGTGTCGGCCCGGTAATCTCAACTTTTTTGCATACAGAAATGTGAAGAAAATGTGATTAGTTTAGCTAAATTTGAGGCTTGCAGGGGATTCTGGGTAAGAAAGCTTTTCGGGATCCATGCAAGCCACACCTCCCTGGACTCCCCCAGGTGTCTAGTTTTAAGAAATGTCTGGGTTTGGTAGGTTTCCTTTGATGGCCGCCAAGCCCGGAAACAAAAACTCAGGTTACTCCCCTGTAAAACCCGGTAATTTTGTGATAGATAATTTTGATGTCTCCACTGTATGTTTTGGGCAGTTTCCTGCTGTGTGCACTAGGCCTACCCACACACATGAGGCACCATTTTTATCAGGAGACATGGGGAAATGCAGAGCGGGTGGAAGTTTGTGGCTCCCCACAGATTCCAGAACTTTCCATCACAGAAATGTGAGGAAAATGTGTTTTTTTAGACAAATTTTGAGGTTTACAAGAGATTCTGGGTAACAGAATCTGGTGAATTTCCCTGGGTGTCTAATTTTCAAAAATGTACAGGTTTGCTAGGTTTCCATAGGTGCCGGCTGAGCTAGGGCCCAAAATCCACAGCTAGGCACATTCCAAAAATAGGGTCAGTTTTCAGTGGAAAAATGTGACGTGTCCACGTTGCGTTTTGGGCCGTTTCCTGTTGTGGGCACTAAGCCTACCCACAAAGTGAGGTACTATTTTTACCAAGAGACTAAAGGGAATGCTGGGTGGGTGAAAGTTTGTGGCTCCTCGCAGATTCCAGAACTTTCTATCACAGAAATGTGAGGAAATTGTGTTTTACTAGACAAATTATAATGTTTGCAAGGGATTCTTGGCAAAAGAATATGGTAAGAGCCACAAAAGTCACCCCATGCTGGATTCCTCTGGGTGCCTAGTTTTTGAAAATGTACAGGTTAGGTTTCCCTTGGTGCTGGCTGAGCTAGGGCCCAAAGTCCACAGCCAGGCACATTGCAAAAAAAGGGTCAATTTGCAGTGGAAAAATGTGATGTGTCCACATTGCAATTTGGGCCGTTTCCTGTCGCGGGCACTAGGCCTGCCTACACAAGTGAGGTACCATTTGTTATGGGGAGACTTGGGGAAATGCTTGGTGGGTGGAATTTTGTGGCTCCCCACAGATTCCAGAACTTCCATCACAGAAATGTGAGGAAAATGTGTTTTTTTAGACAAATGTTGAGGCTTGAAAGGGAATCGGGGTAGCAGAACCTGGTGAGAGCCACATACATTACCCCATCCTGGATTTCCCTGTGTGTCTAGTTTAAAACAATGTACAGGTTTGCTGGGTTTCCCTAGGTGCCGGTTTAGCTAGGGCCCAAAATCCACAGCTAGGCACATTGCAAAAAAAGGGGTTCGTTTTCATTGGAAAAATGTGATGTATCCATGTTGCATTTTGGGCCGTTTCCTGTCGTAGGCACTAGGCCTACCCACAGAAATGAGGTACCATTTTTATCCGAAGACTTAGGGGAATACAGAATAGTAGAACAAGTGTTATTACCAATTGTCTTTCTATGCATTTCTGCCTTCCAAATGTAAGACAGCGAGTAAAAAGAAGTCATTTTGAAAAGGCCCTCTAATTCTCATGCTAGTATGGGTGCCCACAAATTCAGAAATGTGCAAATAACCACTGCTTTTAAACTCCATATCTTGTTCCAATTTTGCAAATACATAGGTTTCCTTGATCCCTATTTTTCACTCTTTGGGGCAGATTTACAAGCCCCTTGGGCCACTTTTGCGTCACTTTTAACATGGGAAAAGTGACGCAAAAATGGCGCAAGGGGCTTGTAAATCTGCCCCTTTATATTTAACCAAATGAATTGCTGTATACCCAGTACACAATGAAAAACCTTTTGTAGGGTGTAGCTCAGTTATTGGCTCTGGGTACCTCGGGTTCTTGGTGAATCTACAAGCCCTATATATGTCCGCAACCAGAAGCGTCTAATGGATGTAACGGTATATTGGTTTTGAAAATTTGTCATAGTTAGAAGAAGGTACAGGTGAAAACATAGGAGGAAATGGCTGGGTTTTTTTCAACTGACTTTCAATATTTTTCTATTTCAACTGTTACTTTCTGCAGGGAAACTTTTAAGGAGCTACACAAATGACCCCTTGCTGAATCAAAATTATGTCTACTTTTCAAATATGTATAGCGTTCAGGGACCCACCATTGTTTTCACACTCATTTCTACCACTAACTAGAAGAAGGTTGAAAGCGCAAGCACAAAAAATAGGAAAAATGGACTATGTTCCAGTAAAATGCCAAAAATGTGTTGAAAAAGTTGGTTTTCTGAGAAAATCCTGCCTGCTCCTGAAAGCTGGGAAGATGGTGATATTAGCATCGCAAACCCTTCATTGATACCATTAGCAGGGAAAAAACGGACTCTTTCTTCTGCAGCACTTTTTTCCCATTTTTCCCCCAAAAACCAACATTTTGCTGTATTTTGACTAATTTCTCAGTCCCCTACAGGGGAATACACAAACCCTGGGAACCTTTAGAATCCCCAGGATGTTGGAGAAAAAGGATACAAATTTGGCGTGGATACCTTATGTGGACAAAAGATTATGTGGGCCTGAGCGTGAACTACTCCAAATAGCCAAAAAAAAGACTTGGCATGGGGAAGGAGGCCAGGAAGCGAAGGGGTTGACTGTACCACAGATCTATTTTTTTCATCAGTGCTCAAGGGCAAGAAGAGGGCAATGGAGGCGGGTCACGGAGCCGGGGGTGCTGACGGATCTGCTGGCCCCAGTAAGCCCTCCTGTAAATATTATTATAATTTCCCTAACTTTTACCTTCCTTCATTTAAAATTTTTCTTCCTTTTTTTTTTACTGTGCTTGTCTCCTTTTTTTCCTACTCCTCTTCATTCCATCCAAGGTTTGTTGAATTCTTTTTATCCCTGCATTATCATAGGTTTTTTGTATATTTCATGTTTCTTTAGCTGACTTCCTCTTGTCTGCACTAGTCTGTAGCTTTCTTCTGCTTTGTGACTAAGCTTTCCCTCTTCCCTTATATATCTTGTGAACTGGTACTGTAAGACTATGAGAACAGATTTTAGAACAGGTACTCTCAATCAATCAATCGATCATACGGTACTGGTATAGAGCAGCCCTACCACCCGTGAGGGTATCCATGTGCTGGGCTGTGGGATTCAGTTGAAAAGCCTGGCCTTGAGTACTTCCTGAAGTCTGTCAGTGAGGGTGATGTACAGAGGTGGAAGGCGTTCCAGGACTTCGTGGCGAGATAAGAGAACAAGCGTCCTCCCGAGCGGCGGATGCGCAGAGTCTGTGCAAGGGCAAGATGGGTGGAGAGGAGGTTTCTGGATGGTTGGTGGAAGTTCAGGAGGTGGTTCATGTATGCAGCTCCTTGGTCATGGAGGGTTTTGTAGGTGTGGGTCAATAGATTGAACTGGCATCTCTTCTGGATGGGGAGCCAATGAAGGTCTCTTAGGTGCTGGGTGATGTGGGTCCTTTTGGGCAGGTTGAGGCTCAGTCTGGCTTCCATGTTCTGTATTGTCTGGAGTCTTCTCATGAGTTCGCTGGTGGTGCCTGCATAGAGTGCGTTGCCGTAGTCATGACGCTGTTGATGATGGCCTGCTTGACTGTTTTCTGGAACTGATGGGGAGCCATTTCAAGATTCTGTTGAGCATGCAGAGAGTATGGAAGCAGGCTGAGGAGACTCTATTGACATGTTGTTTCATGGAGGGCTTGCATTCCAGGGACATGCTGAGGTTCTGGGTGTTGTCTTTCGGTGTGGGGGTGGGTCCAAGTTCCGATGGCCACCACGTGTCGTTCCAAGGGGAGGTGTGGCTGCTGAAAATCAGAACTTCGGTTTTGTCCGTGTTGAGCTTCAGGCATTTGTCCTTCATCAAGGCGGAGACATTTTTCATGCATTTGTGGAAGTTGGACTTCGTGGTGGTGGGGTCCGCTAAGAGCGAGAGGATGTGCTGGTTGGCGTCAGCATAGGAAATGATGTTGATGTCGTGGACTCTGGCGATGTCTGCTAGCGGCGTCATGTAGATGTTGAAGAGGGTAGTAGTAACGAATGAACCTTGAGGGACGCTGCAGATGGTGTGTTTGGGTTGTGAGGTGAAGGGGGGAGACAGATTCTCTGGTTGCACCCCATGAGGAAAGATGCCATCCACCTAGGGGCGTCATCTTCAATTCCGATCTGGCGTAGTCGTTTATGAGTGTGTGGTGGGAGATGGTATTGAAGGCTGAGGAGAGGTCGAGAAGGATCAGAGCGGCAGATTCTCCTCTGTCAAGTAGGGTGCGACTGTTGTCTGTTGTTGCAATCAGGGCTGTCTCGTTGCTGTGGTTACTCTGTATCCTAATTGGGAGGGGTCTAGCAGGTTGTTTCTTTCCAGGAGTTCAGTGAGTTGGAAGTTGATGGCTTTCTCCAGGACTTTGGTGTGAAGCAGGAGCAGCAAGATGGGGCAATAGTTTTTGAGATCGCTGGGAGCTGTGGAGGGTTTCTTGAGGAGGGGTCTGATATCTGAGTGTTTCCAGGCATCTGGAAAGGTGGCTCTTGTGATGGAGATATTGAGGATGGTGGTGAGCTGGTGGCTGTTCTCATCATTTCCGTGGTTGAAGAGTCAGTGGAGGCATGGGTTAGAGGATACTCCCGAAGGGATGGAGTTTATTAGGGCAGTAGTGTTTGGTGCGCTGAGCTGTTCCCATGTGATGAGCGGGTGATTGCTGGTGGTCTTCATGGAGGTGGGAAACCTGAGGAGGTCGATGGGTAGGGGATCGAAGTTTCTGCATATGGTGGCTATCTTGTTGTCGAAGTGGTCTGCTTGAGCATTGTAGAGTTCCTGTAAGGTGGGGATCGAGTTCTTGATGGCTGATGGTGAAGAGTTCCTTGGTCTGGTTGGCACTAGCCTTGATGTGGTTTGCCAGGGCCTCCCTTTTTGTTTCTCTGAGTTGGTGGTGGTAGGTAACTTGAAGGTGGCTCAATCTGTGTTGCTTCTGCTGGTGCGCCATCTTTTTCCTAGGTGTTTACATCTGTATGTCGACATGCTGAGTTCTGGGGTTGGTGGCGCAGGGTGATCCAGTCATTGAAGCTCTCTATTGCTCGATGGTGGAGACATTAGGCTGGGTGATGCTGAGGGCATCAGTTCATTGGTGTTGAGTGACTTTGGCCCAGCTGTGAAAGAGGGCACTGTGGTTGTTGGAGGTGCTGCAGGATGGTTCATCGATGGTGATGTGGATGATGGAGTGATCAGACCAGGTGAGTTCCGTGGTGTGGCTGTATCTAACTTTGTTGCTGGATGTGAAGATGTGATCTTGCGTGTGTCCTGCTCTGTGTGTGGTGTCTAAGACCACTTGCGTGAGGCCAATGTTGTTCATTCGTTCTTGGAGGTCAGTGGAGTTGGTGTCTGTGGGGTCGTCCAGGTAGAAATTGAGGTCTCCCAGGAAGATGTAGTGTTGGGATTCGATGGCAAGCGGGGTGATGAATTCTGCTATGGTGTCACTGAGGTTGGTTTGAGATCCAGGGAGTCTGTAGGTGAGGGTGCCTTTGATGGTGGTATTGTTGCAGGTGTGGAGTTGGAAGTTGCGGAGTTCTATGATTGGTGTGGTTTTGTCTTCAGTGGTGGTGAAGATGATTGATTCCTTGTGCACGATGGCAATGTCACCTCCATGTCTGTTGGTGCGGTTCCGATGTTTCATCTTGTAGCCTTTTGGTGTGGGGGTGGGGATATCAGAGGCTAATGCGGGAGTGAGCCAAATCTCTGTGATGAATGTCACATCGGGGGCAATGGTAGAGATGGTGTCCCAGACTTCGGTGGTTTGTTTCTAGAGTGATCTGGCATTGATCAGGAGGCATCTGAGTGGTTCTGTGGAAGTGGTGGCCAGTGGGGAAGGCATGACATGGGTTTTGGTGGCGGCAGTCGGTCCAGGAATGGAGGTGAACCGATAGCAGAGGCAGGTGAAATGTCCCACTGTGGAGCAAGGAGATGTGAGGCAGCAGTTGTTGTTGCGTCCGGGGACCAGGGCATGAAGTTCAGAGGCGGAGTACCTGTAGGAGTCAGGCGGGCCAGGGTTCCTGGCGGTGGGTGCGGTCCAGGCTCTATTGTGAAGATTCCATGCCCAAGTAAGCCATTCTATGCATGTTTGTTGGGAAGGCTTTCTTTTTCTTGCTCATGCTCATAAAGTAAAATGAGACTGGCCATGGTCATGGTGGCTCCCCCAATGTTGTGTTGTATGTATCATCATTCATTTACACAGTAGTATACCAGCAGTTTCAATGACAGTGCATCATGGCTGGAAAGTAGTGTGAGGACGGTCCCATTGCATTTGCCAACCAAGACCATATATCCTTCATTGACCAATTATTCCACTCCTTTATTGCTCTTCAATGACTTAGTGTCATCACAGCTCTCTACCCCTCCATTATGAAAAGGTTTTGGTTGGGTTGACTGCCTGGCTTTTCTAACATTGTCAAACAACATAATGCTCAAAGTGATATTTTTGATAGAAGATACTGCTAACCGAACTGTAGTGATGTATTGCAGTTGTATTTTTTTAAAGAAATAAAATAATGAGGAGAGGCGTATCTGGCATCTAAAATGTGTAATGTTTTTTCTAGCTGCACAAACCACCAGCTCCGGCTGGCAGCGCTAGTGCAGCAGACGATGTTGCTGTTGGAGGGGGAGTTCCAGCGGAGACAGGGATGGACGGTGGTAAGTCACATTGCTTGCTTATTGACAACCACTATTATGCTCACTGCAAGGTCATTTTGAACCGCCCGCTTTAGCAGCAACAGTGGGGGTTAAGTTCTTAATGGTATCTTCTATCTGCAACTCAACAGACAAAAACTCATAATAAATGCTAAAAATGATGGGTTGGTTGAAAAGGGAAAGAAGGATGGAGGGTTAAAAGAAAGGATGGATGAAATGGTATATGAGTGAAAGGATGCCTGGGTGGTTGAAAGGAAGCGTAGGTAGGTGATAGGACGCATGGGTGGGTGAAAGGATGGATGAAAGGGTATATGGGTGAAAGGATGCCTGGTTGGGTGAAAGGGTGGATGGGAGAAAGGCTGCTCGGGTGGATTAAAGGATGGTTGAAAGGGTGGATAAATAACTGGATAGATGGATGGATGGATTGATGGATGGATGGATAGATGGATGGATGGATAGATTGGAATGGTGAAAGACTAAATAAGAGAATGTAAAGCTAAAATGGTGGGTATCAAAGGGTGAATTGAACAATGAAAAGATGAATGTATAATTGCTTGGATGAAGAAACAAGGGAGCTTTTCTGGAGAGGGTTGTGTTCACCTACTTCACTTGCTTGTTTTTACCAATGCCTTGGTTCAAAGTGGCATTTTTATTTTCTGTCTACTCCCTTAACTCACTGTATTTGCTAAGTGAGGCAGATATGTATCCCACCCATCATCATTCATCACCTCCCTGCCAATGGCATTTCGGCACCCATGACCTAACTGCAGCATGGTTCAATTTGGCACCATAGTGTTGGCTGTGCAATGTGTGTCTGCTTCAGTTAATGCAGCATTTGCAAAGTTTTTAATGCATTGCAAACCAAAAATATGGTATGCTTCCCTTCCCTCCCAGTACCCACTCAGTCACCTGCTAGTACTTCACTCAATCAATCAATTCATTCTTTATTCGATTGTACAGGTAAAATCATGAAAGACATAAAATATCATAAAAATGTACGTACAGATTATCATAGTCAAACTCATTCTTGTATCACCCCCACCAAAAAGCGTACAAGAAAAAAGCAAACAAGTGGAGAGTTTAAAAGCTGTAAAAACAACAGAGCAGGCCTAACTTGGGTAAAATTAATTGGCTTTAAGATCAGAAATAGGGACTTGTGCCGCAGATTATTGTATTTCGGAGAAAACATAGTGACATGTAAAGTATTGTTAATCGTTATATTGTCACAATCACAGCGGGGCAGGTCCGAGTACCATAAACAACTGTAATTAGAAGGGATAAGGAGAGGAAATAGGTTCAACCTGAAATAGGTCAGCAGACGACGCTGATGGTGTGTCATATTCCAGGTTAAATATGGTTCTATATTACTGACAGTTTGTACTGAAATTGCATGCCGCATAGTGTTTTGTTAGTGCAAAATCCTCGCACTCTGATGCCAGCTTGTCCCTAAGCTCTGTTACTGCTTTTATGCCCATAGAGCGTGTCAAAGCAGAGGGATTATCATACAGATCGGACCACCGTAGGGCCCGCAGATTCCCGGCCCTACACCAGCCATGGGATTAGGGAGGGTTTTTCCAGCTTTAAACAGTCCTGCAGAATTAATCTGCTAAAACTAAGTTCCTCCTTTAACCAAATTGAGCTCCAGAGCTTTAAAGGGCCAAGGCATAGCTGGTCAATGAGAAAGTCTAAACCTAGTACTTTACTCCTTTATTCTTTCCTACGTTCTGTCCCAGTCTACCAAAATAAATTAAAAATCCATTCTTGGCATGTGCCACATTTTTCTGGCTAGGTGATTCATATATTTCATGGCTACCATAATGGATTTACTCCTGTTCAGATTTTTCCCTTATGACATTCGTCAACTAAAGTGACTGACTAAGCCAAAGCTGAGGCACATGATGATGATTAGTGACACCCCACTATTCTGCAGCGAAACCTCTACCTACCCTCCCTAATCCCTCAAGCTTACCCTGCAGTAGAGTAAGTTAAGTTTCCTTTCCTTACTACCAAGTGAATATATTTGTTGGAAATAATTTGTGGTGGAGGGCGAAGCCAGGGAGTAAAGTGGGACTAAGTGCCTGATTTCGAGTTTTGTGAATGGGATACGCTGTGATGAACGTACCGAATACAATCTATATATCCCGTTCCTTTCCCTGTACTGTAGTGCATTGTTTTTCCCACGTCTACTTACGGCAGACAGGATATCCACTTTTTATACGTGCCGTATGCAGGTACTATCATTATTATTCATCTGCCTCTTTGGAGTGAGGGTAGATTTGAAAGGCATTTGGCGAAGAGCAGGGCCATTGGATTTAAAGCAAGATAATTGTCCATTACAGCTGCCCCAGCAGCAGACTGCAGAGAGTGGCAAAGTGCCTGATGCGCTAGCTAGCATCCTCCATTAATTTAGCACGAGAATACTTGTACTCCAAAGTGCATAATGCCTTACTCATTAATGAGAGTTAATTTACTTTTATTTCTCCACACAAAGTGTCTGGTTAGTTTTTTACTAAGAAATCATTTAAAAGATAAAAGAAACTGTTTTTTTTTAAAAATCTGGTGTGCTGTTATTCTGCCTTAATTCCTTTCAGGCAGTCAGTGCTTTTATGTGAGTCATGTGTGGGTAAACAATGGACCTATGACTAGTAATCACTAATCACATCAAATTTTAATGGCCTAAGGGCAATGTGATCACATCAAATTGCAATGGCCCTAGGGAACCAGCAATGTACTGCTACTGTGCCACTATATAAATTTAAACGTTTTTGCACAGAGCTCTGTTTACAATTTGTTTTTTATTTTCTTGATATAACTTCTCCTTCTGGTCTACCTACATGCCAGGAAATAGCAGCCCTGCTGCAGCGGCAGAGTTGAAGGCCATCTGGGTAGAATATCAACAGCTGGTGGCTCTGGAGGAGGAAGAGGCTGAGGCATCTGCCCCGGGCCCCAGTTCCTCCAGCAAACCACCAGTGCCTCTAGCCTCCCTGCAACAACATTGCCAGTGCTGCCAGCAGCTGTCAGTTAGCTGTCCAAACACCACTGCTGTACCCCCTCCAGCTCAGACTGCCAATTTCAGCGCTGCGTCCTGCAGCATCTGGAGCGCCTAGACCATCGGATGGCATGCATTGAGCAAAACCTGGAGGAGCTATGGACCCATGTGGAGAATGACGTCTTCTAGCCCTTTTTTTCTTTTATGTTTTGGTGGGAGGGACTTTTGTTGTGGGTGGAGAGGGTGGGAATTGGGAAGGGAGTTGGAAGTTACTTTGGACTTTGGACATTTTTGAGTTTTCTTTGGACATTGGTTGGGGATGTGGTGATTTGTTTGGGGAGAGTGGTGTGCCTGTTGTGGGTGGAGAGGGTGTTTTAAGGGAAAAAGTATTTCACTTTATTGCAGTTTTTTTGTGTTATACTCTTACTTTGCCCTGCTGCGTGTTCGTGCAGCCTGTTTTTTAATCTGCTTGCTTATCAAAGTGTATGAATACCAGTTAGTTATAGTTAGATATACCCATGTCATGCTACCCTTTGTAACTATATTGTTGACCATTAGGAGGTAGGGTACACTGACATTGCCTGTATTGCCTACAATAACCTAGATAAACAAGGAAGGATAGTTAAATCTGCAGTAGATATTAGTTACTTACTAACTAAACTAGTTACCTTCACTCCATTGTTCACTTACCTGAATAGATTAAGTGATGGCTCTATCTTCCAAAACTTACTGCAGGGTTTCCCAAGGTGCCTTCTTAATGGTGGTGGTAGTAGTAACAGGCTAGTACACAAACAGGGAAGGCATCACAACAAATGAGGTCCCATTCCCACCTAGATGAGCTCCACCTGTAGGATTAATCAAAAGGATTATCCATCACAGGCAACTAAACTAAAAGAAAAACAGGGTTAGTGGCACCAAATGGAAAATAATACCTGATATTGAAATAAAACTAGCAATAGTAACTTCTTCTGAGCAATGGGGATCTATTTAATTTAAACTAAAGTTACAAAATCCTCTAGTCAGGAGAAGTGAACAGAGAGTCAGGAGTGGAGTCAACAAGGTTAAGCCTTCTAGCAACACAAGGCCTGAATGATGATGTTGATGAAAGATATTCTATATCTAAATCCCTTTAATACGTTTGTGGATAAGTGGGGCTGGTGTGGGCTACTGCTCAGGAAATAGAAGATCCCGCCGTGAGTTGGTGCCGCTTTCACCACATCCGCCCCACCACGTTTGTGATCCATTTATGGTGTAAAATAGGTCACCTCAATAAATCAAACAGCCCGGTGGAAGAGGGTTAGGGGGTTGATGAATGGATAGGAAAGGGAATTTGGGGAAAAGTGTGACAAAGACAAACACTAAACAGCAACAATATTCATTAGGGTGACGATGAGCAGCACATCAACATCTGTAGTAGAAGGACATGAAGGAATGAGTATGACACAGTTCAGTTAAATCCATTTCAAGCAGTCCTTCAGCGGCAGAAACCCAGGTTATTATATATCTAAATGTTCTGTCATCTAGGTTTGAAAAATACTAATTACGGAGGAGCGAACAGAAGTGTAGTCTGGGTGTGCTGAGAGGGGCTGTATTGAGTGGTAAGTGCCTGGATACCTGAGCAACGAGCATCACATCGGCCACTTGAGACTGAACAGTGACAGAATCACCTGGGTTACTGAGAGAATGCAAATGGAGAGCAACAGAAAGGGGTTTGTTTGTGGTCACTCAAAGGCTTGAAAATGGGTTGGTGTACCACCAAAGTTGGGGTGCTAGGAGGGAACATTTGAGGGGTAATGAGATGGGAGTACTGAGAGGTTAGAGGCACAGAGACATGGGGATCCTGGTCCCACAATGAGGGGGATCAAAAACTCCCTGCTAAAGTTTAATGTACAGCCCTGACCAAATTCTGTGCAGCCTGGCTCCCTTCTCGGAATGTACGTCTTGTGTCTGGAGGAACAAGTCAGGTACAGTAAGCAGGAGTTTTTTTGGAGCTTTGGCTTTTCACGCAGGAGAAGAGGCCTGCAGATTGTAAAACAGAAATGTTATTATATAGTCAAGAAGTCAAGGAGAAGGACAAAAGGTAACCTTTATTAGGAGTGTACCAACTACCAAACTTCAGAGGCAGAGCAAGAGCATAGGCTGCTGCAATCATTATCACTCATGGCAGATCTATTGACTGAGAAGTGCGAGCAATTTACAACCAGTAGCTGCATGTACCGGGTTCATCATTCTCTCAACTGTCATCATAACATTTAGTCAAGTACATGCATCATGCATCATGTGATGATGATGTGGCATCACAAGTCTTTCTCCAGTTACAAGCAACAGCCCCCCTGATCACCACCGCATAAGAGAAGTTTCACATTTGAGCCAGCACACACACTCAGCAGCATTTCCCAAATCAATGCACCTCTCTCCAGTCCACAGAGCTGAGTATGCCTCAGAGTCATCCTCAAGTTGGTTTCCCTTTAAAGTCGATAGACTCGATACCTTCCTTCTTCTGGCTGTTGAGGTAGTCCTGTCCTGAATCTTTCCATTCTCCTCCTAACTCTGAGTAACGAATCAGTCCAACTCTGTCCCATGAACTGTAGTGCAATACTGTTGAAGAACAAGAAGAGCAACAGAATTTGAGTATTTTGTGTAGATTTGTGTTTGTTAACTGAAGTGACTGTTCTGCTCTCTGAAGAACCAGAAAAAAGAAGTGGACCCGGCAAGTAAGTTTTGCTAAGTGTGAAAGGACCAATCACCTTCAGAAAAAATGATCACCCATCAGTCCCCGAACACTGCAAATCCTCAAAAAACAAGTTTACAAATTATTAGTTGAAAACCCTCCCTCACAACATGAAACATCAATCGTCACTCACAATCACTCAATAATATATCACTCATTGGTGCAATAGTTAGTTAGCTGTTCCAATACAAGCACAGTGGTAGGTACACTATCACATCTCCTTTTGATGCAAGCAACACATTGGAATTTGGCAGTCAAATGATCTTGACTGGAGCAGCCCTACTAGGGGATGAAAAAAAAAGGATAGGCATGGGAGGGAGGCAGGCATTGTCTCCATTGTTCTTGAAGGGAATGGAGAGAATTCTTCACTACACACTGGGCCAGCGCCAATCCAACAATACATGTGGCTAACAATGGTGGGGCTGCATAAGTCAGGCACAAACATAGTGTTCCACTACCTATATCCATTTTTTTCGGCAAAGCAATTTGACGATAAATAATTAAAAAGTTCTGTAGTGGCCTACTTGCAGTCAAAGAAGTAGAGTTTTACCTCAAACTCTCGTAGTTCACCTAGAAGTTGGTCATCATGATCTAACACACTTGAGTCTGACCAATCAACCTCATCCTCCTCCTGTAGTTTTTCAAGAACTGTGTAATTGTGTGGTATGACGTGTTGGTTCATTTTAATCATGGTCAATCTCTCCAACTACCAGCTGCACTGATAACACTCTCAGCAAACACACTGTGTTGGAAAGTGGGTTATTATTAGTGGTAAATATGCATCTACCACTGGCAATAGGGCCACTAACAAGGTCTAGGGCTCAGTATAGGTCTCAATAATGTTTTCCTATGCTCAACCCTTAGTAGCTTGGCTGTGAGCAGGGAGGCTTAACTTAGGAGACAGGTATGAAAAGCATTTATAAACACCAATTCAGTAAATAATTAAGACACAACACACAATACAAATCCAACACCAATTTATGAAAATAGGAAAGATTTTTATCTTTAAAATGAAAGCAAAGCGACAAAATCCAATGTAGGGAACCGAAGATATAAATTTTTAGATTTAGCACTATATAGCACTTAGAAACCTATAGCGCCGCTCTGGGACACCTGGTCACACCGGAAAAAGTCAAAGTTTCAGGCCAACTGCGACGGAAGCCTGCTCAGATACCCCTCGCAGTAGACCTCGGTCGCGATTTTACCTTCGGACATGCAAACGTTTCTGGAGCCTTGTCTGCTGGGGTCCCTCGATGCTCTTCACCAGTCCGGATTAAATGAGGGTTCACCAGCTTCCTTTCCAGGGAGTTCCTGGTCAAACTCTGGAAGTCGGAACTCTGGAACTTTTCAGCGGGATGATCCTGCAGGTCAGGCCGGCTCATGGTTGAAGGTGGCCGGCTTGGCTCTGGCGGTTGAGTCGGTCCCCGTACGGAGTTTTTTTCCAAAGTTGCTCCAAACTTCTGGAACTTCTTCTTGAAGTTCCTCTTGAGGGTCTAAAGTGTCCAAAACAAAATCCAAGGGTCTGGAATCTCCAAGATGGTCCTTGAAAATTTGGGACCTCAATTCCCACAATTCACCCGGACAAAACCCTTCAAGATCCACTGGATGAACTACAGGCAGGTGATTCTTGGTGGTGATGGTTCAGGTGAACTCTGTTAACCTGAAGCTTGCAGGGAGTCCACTCTTTATTCCTCTTGAAGCAAGGTACATCCAAAGGGCTGTAGTTCTAGATAATGCAGAAGGCGCAGTAAGTCAGAATGCAGGGCCTGATGGTGCAAATCTAGTTTCCAGCTTGGCAAGCCTTCTTCTTCTTTTAGTTTCAAGCAGCAATTCTGAGAGGCTCTGCTCCTCTCACATATTTATTCAGTGTTCTCTGGGGTTAAGCAGGAGAGCATTCCTGTTGAATGAGGTGCAGGATAACACCCCAGAGCATGACCATTTCCTCCAAAGTATGGCATTATCTTCTCCCAGAAAGCACTATTCCTCCACCATTCAGTATGGCTTAAATCTCAGCAGAGGAGCAAGAACCAGCTAAACCAACCTCCAGTATGGCTCATTTCCATAGCTCTCATGCCATCTGCAAATGAATGCCTTACGCCGGCCATCTGGCTGGGTCAGAGGGGCAGGTGGGGGTAGATGGACCTGGCATTCTCTGCCTGTCCTATTTCTCCTTTTAAGCTCATGCTTTACGACCTTCCCCCCTGCTCTGGCAATCCTGTGTAGCAGACATCTCTGCAACAGATAGCCTCTCTCTGGGTGAGCAACTTATTACTTCATTAAAGCAGCCTGGCTAATCCTTTTAACTCTGGCCAATCAGGGGAGACCACAGGTAGGCGGAATTTTGGCTTACCGACAAGAAAGTCTTATAACTTATTTTCTGTATATGTTAGGATAAATTCAACAATAGCATATTGCAGGATTTATCAATAGTATTCTCTTAAGTCCTTGAATGATATTTATTTAATGCCTAGTGATGGTTATGCATTCATAAACTATTGCCATGTTATCCTTAGGGGCTAGGCATCCACAATGGGGAAACTACAGCGGGCAATTTCTCTCTAACCAGGGCATATAAAACATCTTTTATAAGGACCTTGCGTATAGTTACATGACCCCCTACCCTTGGGACACCTAGGGGAGACTGTAAGAGTCCTGAATATGCAAGTGTAGTGCAGATCCTAACTCCACAGTGCTCCTAGCACCAAGGTCGATTTTGGAAGGCACTTTACTACAATAGAGAAAGTAAAATGTGCATTTTCTCTATCCCCAGGGCATATAAAACATCTTTTATAAGGGCCCTTCTGATAATGGCATGACCCCCAAACCCGGGGACACCTAGGGGAAACCCTGGGGGTACATAAAATGCAAAAATATTGTAGTTTATCACTTTTTAAGTGCCCCTACCACCAAAGTCGAATTTGGGCACAATTTTCATTTAAAAGCAGTGCCTCAACACAGGGATGCTTTTAAAATGACTTCAAGCTCTTAGCAGTGCACACATGCAAGTTCAGAAAGGGCTGCTGGCCTCTAAATTGCTATGCCCTATTATATAATAGTGACTTATAGGTAGTTTTAATCACCCTGCTCTATTATCTACTAGGGACTTATAGGGTAGGTCATGCCAATTATAAGTGTACCCTAATATATAGTGTACCCTCATGTATGTGTGTGTTTCAGTGCGTTTTCAACATAGCACTGGCCCTTAGTCTGGTTAGGCAGAGCCCAGGGACACTCAGAGTCAGTTACCATCCATACCAGTCAGCACAAAATGGGGCTGCACAGGGCACACATGATGACTTTGCAACACACTGGCTACCTGACAGGCCAGATACTATATTCTCAGGCTGCTGAGCTCTGGCCTTTGGCACATCTTCCCACACACATACAACAGTGGGCTTTCATACACACATCTCTTGGGTCCTCCAGATAATCCTGTAACATCCACTGAATGGTCATTGGTGCTGCCACTTGCTCAACCTCTTTTGCCTTGACCACTGCACTGGACTTAAGCCCTGCAAATTGAAACCAACCCAATGCAGAGGCTCTGGTTGATTGCTGTATTCCTGTTGTTGTTGAAGTTGTTGCAGGTGTTATTGTGGCTTGTGTTGGCTGCTGTGAGACAACAGAACTGCCTGCTCTGGAAGCTGAAGGCAGCATTCCAGAACTTGTGCCCTGGAGTAGGACTCTAATTTCACACGTTCTTCTTCCAGGTCTCTGGCTCACTGAACAATCCTCGTCTTGTGTTCTGAAATATCCCCTTCTAAAAAGGAATGAAAGTGGTCAATTCTTTTTTGTACCGTGGATCAAGTATTGTGGCCCAGATGTCTCTTTACAGCCTTGTATTATTAGCCAAGCAAAGGATTTAGTTCTGAGCCAATTTATGTGCATCTTCGTTAACACCCGTAAAGCCTTCAGCCACCATTTTTAACTGGTCCTGTAGCAGATGGGATAGCTTGGCCCATTGTATTGTCCTTCTTGCTGAATTCCTGTGTGAAAAAGCTCAAAAGGAAGTAGCATCTCTATCAGGCATTTGACTAGGTCCCATTATGGCCATGTTTTTCACAGTTGCATCCCCTTCTCTTTGAATGACATACTCATTGATAGGTGTGTACTGCTAAAACAGACGTTTCAACATGTAATAGGTTGAGTTCAAACATGTTAGCGCCTCCTGTATGATGGCTTTAACAGGCGCTCTATTAAAACGATGAATGATCCTCAACTGCTTCCACGCTTTAAAAGAATGGCTAAAATGAGTGCAGATTCTTTTGCAAGTGGTCAGTAAGTTGCTAACTATTTCTTCTTTTTGAGGAAGTCCTGCACAATCAGGTTGATGCAATGCCCCAAGCACAGGACCCTGAAATAGCCACCATCTGCCATGGCCTTAACTATATGACTGCCATTATCCGTGGCAACAAATCCATTTCTATGACCTCTGGGTTGCAGCCATTCAAAAACCTTGCTGTTAAAGTCTTCCAAGATGTTTGCAGCTGTATGGGATTTCTCCATGGCGAACATTGCTACTGCTGCATGCTGTTGAACGCCCTTAAAACTTTCTTCAACACCGAGACTTATAGATAGCTGTTGCCTAACCCCCTCAAAAGAGATCCAGTGTGCAGTGATATACATGTAATCAGTGGCTTGACATCTGGCCTACATGCCTGTCATCAGGTGGATGGTGTGAACAACACTCTGCTGCACAGCTTGTCCAACCAAGTGCAGCACATTGTGATGGAGCACTGGAACAGCAACTCTGGCAATTTAGGTCCACCTGGGAACCTTCCATTTTAGGCACATGCCTGCCACTAATTCAAAATAACCCACTCCTTTCACAAAAGAAGAAGGGAGGAGGTCCAGCACTAACGTTTTAGCCAGCTACGCATTGTACTAATGTGACATTCAGTGGTTGTGTTCATATGGCCACTACTGCCTAAACATGCCTGTAATAGTAGCCTGAATTTGTTTCATTTCTGCTGCCACTGACGCAGTCAACTTCCGGAGGGAAGGTGATGTACCAGCAGGTGGTGGTAGACTCAATGTGCGTCTTGGGGTAGTCACTGTATGCTGTTGACTTGGTGTCTCCATCTGACTCCTGTGCCATTGCGAGGTTGCTTAGGCGGGTTATACTGGTGCAATGCTGGGGACAGGGCTGCTTTGCGTAAAGAGCATTTCACCCTCTTCTTCCTCATCACCTTCACCTTCCACCATGATCGGAGCTAATTTTCCTCTCTCATCACCACCACCACCTGAAGCAACTTCTTTAAGGTGCACCTCCCACTGGACTGTGTGGTGTTTTTTCCTATGGGTCGTTTGGCCTTCAGTGCCATATTGTGAACCAGGCTTACCTTGACGAACAGTCGCGTGGTAAATGGAGCATATTGTAATGTTATCCTCCTGCTTCCTAATCGTAAAGAAGCCCCAAACTGGGGAGGTGAACTTTTTCAGTGGGCCACTGGTGCCACTGCCAATGCACTAAGAACTGGAGGTCGGCAGGTGTGTCAGCGATTCTTCTCTGCAGTGCATACTTCTACTGAGGCAGTGGTGGATGCAGGTCTTAGCTGGGGCCTTACAAATATGGGAGCTGGCGGTGTCACTTCCCTCACAGCAAGTTGAACAGGAGGGGTAATGTCGGTCTCCTCTGGGCCAGCTTCCATGACAATGACTGGCTCGTCATTAGGGGTGGGCGGAATTTTTAATTCCTCTAGGCGGAGGTGGAGGAATTTAGTAATTCTGCGTTACTCCTGTAATTCGGAATTACTAATAAATTCCACCGCTCCGCTCTGCCTTTGGATTTAGCACTGGTGAAGAAGATAAGGTATAACTTATTGCTATGAACATCACAAGCCGTGATTAAGAAACAGACTAACGGCCCCAAGTGTCCAGCGCAGGCTTAATCACCATGGACACACTAATCACTTCCGGCCGTGGTGCAACATCGAATTGTGTTGTCCGGAAACAGGCATGTTTTTTTAAATATACTACTTCCAAGTGCGGCTGGCGAGAGGAAAGTGATGCATAGCTGGCATTGTGGAGAGCAGGGTGTGTATTTCTATTCCCAAGTAAGAATTATGAGTATGACGTGCATTCATTGCAGTTGTTTTCGGTGCTCCCGACAACAGGAAGGACCTATTACATATTTCCTTTCCACTTTAAAGCACTAGTTATTTCCTTCCTCGTGTCTGGGCTATTGTATTCATTGCTTCCATGCAGCAGTGACTAGTGTTGAGAGCTGCTAATCTCTCTGACTATTTTAATGTAAGTCCACCATGAGTCTATGACACAGGCAGCCCGGCCAGGGCGAATGCAGTGCTGACTACTTATTCTGCACCTCATTTGCATTTCAATCTCGGCCTCATAAATGTATAACCCTGCCTGCAAATTAATAACAGAGATAATAACAGAATAATATGAGAGAGTTCCATGGTGGAGGGGGTGTACAACAGGGAGCAGAGGGTTTCTGTGGAGATAATAGCGTAACATTTTATTTGTTTTTCATTTGCTACAGCAGGTATAAAAACTTGAAAAGGAGAAAAATCGGATGCCTGATCGCCTGAAATTGGTGCTGTCCCCCTGCTCGATCCCCTAAAGGCCTGTGTAGGCTTATATTATTATTGAGCAGGACACGCCCCCCATCCCCATGCCTGAAGCCCCGCCTTGCCTCACTTTCAGGAGGGAATGGTGGTAACCTTAAATCAACTTACAGAAAACGTTTGGGGAGGCTGCCAATCATCCTGAAAACAACATTTCCATCGATCCCCTGTCTGTGTGAATTATGGCTTCATTTTACGGTAATTGAGAATTAGTGAGTAGAAATTAGCAAGACTCAACACTTCACCCTGGCATGCACACTAAGCACCGCCATTTGTCACTATGGAATGTCGGACGCTTTTTTTAGTTACATGGGGCTCCCATCAAATTGAATTTGGAGATAACTTGTAAATTAGTTTGACACAGAAAAATTTGAATAATAATAGAGTTACTTGCATAGCGCAAACAGCTACCTCAAACAGAGGTGTCCCGGCGCTGTGTGGAAGATCAGGTGAGCAAACTGGGCCTCACAATTAGCCTTGACCGAAGAGCCACGTTTTCAAGTTCCTACGGAACTCGGATTCAGAGTCCGACATGCGTAAATGTAATAGCATGGCGGTCCTGACTGTAAAGGACCTTCCTCCTTTTCTGGCTTTTGTAAAGCGGGGAACGGAGAATAGAAACTGGGAATTAGATCTCAGTATTCGGGAAGGTTGGTAAGGTCGAAGCCTATTTCTCAGGTATCTAGGACCAATGTTATGCATGGCCCGAAAAGCCACAGCTACCGAGCATTGTGAATACACAACGCTTTAGCCTGCATGTGGGACCAGTGAACGTCTTTCACTTGTGGCTGGCTGAAGAATGGAATTCACTAAATGGTGTACCCTCATATGAAAGCAGTTCATCTGCAGAAACTGTGGCAGAAAAAGAATATTGCTGCCTTTCATTTTTCTGACTGCGATGAAGTTTTGAAAATGTACTTCCTGCAACAAATGTACGGAATGTCCAGAGTCAACGGCAACAATTCTATCACAGACCCACTCTGGTGGGCTGTGTACAGTGTAATCCGCTAGTTAAGCAGTAAATGCTGCACATGCTTAATGCAACTGAAAAGGGTGGAGAAATATAGTAGCTCCCCCCATGACACCGCAATTGCAATCACTAGCTTTTATTTCTCAACGGAGCGTCATACATCACATATATTGACGAGCTGTAATTAATACTGCAAAGGGGGAACTCCGCAGAACTCTGCAGAATCTCTCCTACTTTCTATTTAACTCTGTGGAATTCCACGGAGTAGAACTCCGCGAGTTTTGCCCAACTCTACTTGTCATCCTTATCCCCTTTTATAATTGTAAGGTTTTCAGGAACTTTCCTTTTCCTGAGCCTCTCCTGACGTGTCTTGGACTCAGCCGGGGTCCAATCTGATCATCAGAAGGGGAGATTGGAGAAGATGGTGGAGTACCCTTCCTTTTTCTTGCTGGAGATCTGGAAGCCAATGGTTTTAAAAGAGGAGGTTCTTGCTCAACAGGAAGCTCAACATCCTATTCTGCTCCTACTTCAGGAAGGTCTACTATTACTGGCTGTGGCTGTTGTTAACTTTTTCAGTTTACTGCAACGATTGGGTTCTATTTTGCGAAAGAGACAAATCCATTTCAATATCACTGCTCGTTGGCGTCGCCATGATTGCAGTGGCTGCCTCAGTGAGAGACATGGGCTTAGGTTGAGGTGGTGCCGTTGATGCAGGAGTGCTGCTCCCAACGTCCCCCCATAGGCTGGTGTGGCAGGCACAAGTTTGCGGGAAAAGGTTCCGGTCGGCACGCCAGTGGTGGAAAGCTGCTTCTTCTCACTGGCCACTTTCTTGGCAGCATCTTTCTTTGGGGCCATCTTGAAGCTGTCAGTTGGCAGTGGCCCTTAGCTGCACAAGCGGAAGAAATTGGAGGACTCACGTCTGTGTGTCCACGTCATCTGGCAGTACTCTGGGTGATGCCTCTTATGCACCTAAATGCAAACAAGCAAGAAAACATTTAGTGAAATGTGGCATTGTTGCAGTTTGAATCAGTACAGACAAAGACAATATAATTTAATGTGGACAGGTCAAAATGACAGTTTAAACTGCTCACACTGGCTGCAATGGCAGACCTGAGACAGGTTGGTGAGGCTACTTAAGTGGGTGGTCCAATAAGGGCTGCAGGCCCACTACTAGTATTTCTTCACAGGCCCTGGGCACAAGGAGTACCACTTTACTTACAGGTAAATTAAATATGTCAACTGGGTATAAGCCAATGTTACCATGTTTTTAGGGAGTGAGCTCACATACTTTAGCACTGGTTAGCAGTGGTAAAGTGCACAGAGCCCTAAAGTCAACAAAACGGGATCAGAAAAACAATTGAGGAGTAAGGTGAAACATTTAGGGGAATGCCAGCTAAAGCTGATAGCTCTAGCAAACACCATGTCACAAGTGCAACAATTCGTAGGCATTGCTCATTTTTACCATGAATTTATTCATGATTATTTTGTAGTAATGCCACCTATAGTACCATTTATTCGAAAAAGCACTTTTGTATGTGGATTCCAACACAACCAAAAGCCTTTCACGCTCTGAGACTGCATTTACATCAGCCTCAATTCTGAGACATCCAGGTTATTCTTTGCCATTCTTTGTAGAGACAGGAGACCTTTACCCAAGCCATTTAAGCCACACTACCAAACTGAGATGTTCATACCCACCACTCCTTTGCTTATTATTCATGAATTTCACAAAGAACTGAATACCATTATACAATCTATGGCTGAGATTTACTCGCCATTAAAGACTCATTCTCTCATTGGTGACAGTGATTATAATGTTTGACTGCATGTATTTAGGATTATGATGATCTATGAGATTTAAAAATCACCATTATGCACATTGGATTCCTCTCTTTTGATGCTTTAATCTTTCCATTTATTACTGCCCTGGAGAACGACATCAAAAGACTGATGCTTTTTCTCATCATGAAGAAATTACAGAAACAGAACATCCAGCTCCTCTTATTCTTCCTGCTACTTCATATTTGCTCCACTAACAGAACATTTTCTGTAGTTAGTCACAATCGGACAATAAAAGCTCAATAGTGATACATGGATATAGGACCATCCAAACAAAAGGCAACAATGCAGAGGTTTCTGTCCCATGAAAATAGACTATACATGCCTATGGAATCATTACAATAATTACTCTTACATTGGTATCATGAGGACTGTTTGGCAGGTCATCCTGGAATCACACCAATGAAATAAGTTGTTGCATATTGTGCATGGTGGCCTCAGTGGTGTGAACATGTTATTCAAAATGTACTCTCCTTTGCAGTTTATTTACAAGCCAAACCTGTTCAGAACAAAGCTGCTGGTCTTCCTCTGCTGTCCCCTACTTCCACTCAACCCCGGATGTCTATTTATATAAAATTCATAGTGGACTTATCTGAGTTAGATGGGAACTCTGTTATTTCGGTGATGGTGGACACTTTTACTACGTTGAGTCACTTCATACCTCTGCATACTCTGTCCACTGCTCCCTAAGCTGGCTTTATTAAAGGAATTGTAACACTGCAAAAGTTTCCTTCTGTTATTGTTACAGATAAAGGGTCCCCTTTTACCTCTCAATTTTGGTTTCCTCCACTTATGAGCCGTGGGGTTACAGGTATCAAGTTGGCAAGTTGCCACACTCTTTCAGATTTGAAAACTTATTGGATTAATCAAGCATTGGAAAATACCTTTGCTGTTTATTGGGGTTTTTTTAAATCCAAGATCCTGTCAGGCTCTGTGTGTCCAGACCCACGGAAGTCCTTGCCATCTCTGATCTACTGTGGAAACAAGCAATGAGAGGCCTACACGCTCATGCTAGCAATCTGGGCACAGAAGGGGAGGGGAGAAAAAGACTGGAGTTCATTCTAAATTTGAACTTTGTCTGGGTGGGGAGTGGTACTGAATGCATCACTGATAGGAGTTTGGGGATTTAATACACTTGCTGTAGTGAGGCAGGACACCACAAATGTGAGACATGGGGTTGTTGGTTAAGTGGGGTGGAAACCTTGCTCAAACAACAGCCACAGTCCCTTTCAGGGTGAACCACTAAAGTCACTGGATTAACCTGTGCTTAACCCTCCGGTAGCTTGGCAAAAAGCAGTCAGACAAAAATTTAGAGGCAATGTGTAAAGTATTATGCAGCGCACAAACAGTAATAAAGTGAAACACAACACAAGAAAAATCCCACACCAATTTAGAAAAATAATTGTAATAAATGATTTGACCCAAAACAACAAAATCCATTTTGTAGAACTGGAGTTATGAATTTTTAAAGTTTATGGGAAAACTAGCACCTGAAAGATCGATGCGGCAGCCACAAACAACTAGTCACGTGAGACCGGGTTGGAGTTGAAAAATATGGCTGACACCGATGGAGTGCTGGGTGGGTAGAGGAAGTGGATTGGGCATAGTATGCGCTTACCTTCCAATTTAGAAGAAATCTCATGGAAAAAATGTCTGAGAAGGTAAAGTTCAGTAGGGCAAGGCTGCTGGCAGAGTCAGAGGAAGAGGTGTCGCTACAGGGGAGCCGCAGAACTAAGTCACGATGAAGATTTCTACGTTCGACTTAGTCTCTTTTTCGGAAGTTAGAATTCTCCAGCTGGACACAGCTGTAGCTGGCGAGGGCTCCATGAGGCCAGATAACCCTTCTGCGAAGGACCGCTGAACAGAATTTATTGCTGTGGAGAAGAACGTAGCAGGGGCTGTTGCAAAGTCAGGCCGACTGGCGATGCACCTTGGGTGGATCAATGGGCAAGTAGTACCCGGTCTCCTCTTGGTTACAAGATCACTTTTTAGCCATAAAGTTTTCAATGCCCCAAGTTTTAGATTTTGGCTATCTGGGCACCTTTAGCACCACTTGCAAGGGCTGGAGAGACATCACTTTGAGGGTCAGGACTCACTCAGGCTTGGCCCAGGTGTGGGTTCAAGATGGTTGGAGCCTTTGTTGTCCCTGAGACTCTGATCAGGAGGCCAGCCAACTAGCCCTTGGAGTCACACTGGTAGTCCTGGGTTCAAGCAGTGGAACAGGGCTGAAGCAGCAGGGCAGACCTCTGAGAGTTCAAGTCAGGTTTCAGGCAGTAGAGAAGTCCTTCCAGGTACAGCAAAGCAGTCTTCTGAAGTACACAGCATCAGGCAGCCCTCTAAGAGTCCTTCGACAGGTCTAGAAAGTCAACTGAAGAGTGGGCTTGAGTATCTTATAGTTATACCTGGTGCCTTCTTTGAAGTAGGCAGAAGTTTCTGCAGATTTCTATTGAAGTGCTTGAAAGTTTCTGCCTCCCCTGCCCTGGCTCCAGTCTGGCTGCATGCACAATGGACTAGCATGAAGTTATTTGTGTGAAGGCAGGGCACAGCCTATTGATTTGCAATTGGAGCTGTGCATAGCTCTGCCTCCCCATTCTGCCAGTGATGGCCCTTCCAGGCATACCAAATCCCTCTATTGTGTCTCTGTCTATGAGGAATATACAAAGACTAACTGCCAACTACACCCAGTTACCTGGCCCAGTAACAGGCTGCAGGCACCAAATAGTTAGGGCAGGAAAATGCCAACTTTCTAAAAATTGCATTTTCAAAATTATAAATAAACATTCTAATTTATCATTAAAGGTGATTTTAAATTTAAATTTCTCAGACACCAAACATGAATTTCCTGGCTGCTCCCAATCAAAAGTTGCAAAAAGAGCCTGGATGATGAGTGGTGATACCCCGAAACCGGTCCCAGGATGCTTCTTTCTGGTCCAGGGAGACCAGGCTTGGTAGTGGGCTGGACTGCTCCCATGAGGAGCAGGGTCAAGACTGATTTGCATATGGCTGGGTCTAAACTGGGGTGGCATGGTGTGCAAAAGAACGATGGATTTAACCCAGATCTCTTGACTGGGGGCAAATGTTTGATTTGTTCAGCATTCTGTCCATCATTTGTGTGTCTTTTGTTTTCTTGCCCTAAGTGCGCTGGGTATGCCCAGACGTGGGTACCGGGGTCACTGTGCCATTGGATTTAAGCTAGCCTGGCTAATGCGGGGCGATACCCCGAAACTGGTCCCAGGATGCTTGTTTCTGGTCCAGGGAGGACCTGACTTGGCAGTTTGGTCTGGACTGTTCCCATGAGGAGCAGGGCCAAGACTGAGTTGCATATGACTGGGTCTAAACTGGTGTGGCATGGTGAGCAAAAGAATGATAGATTTAACCCAGATCTCTTGACTGGGGGTGAATGTTTGATTTGTTCTGCATTCCATCCATCATTTGGTGTCTTTTGCTTTCTGGCCCTAAGTGCGAAAGGTATGCCAAGACATGGGTCTCGGGCTCACCGTGCCACTGGATTCACGCTATCCTGGCTGATGAGGGTTGATACCCCGAAACCAGCCCCAGGATGCTTGTTTCTGATCCAGGGAAGACCTGGTTTGGCAGTTCAGGCTGGACTGTTCACATGAGGAGCAGGGCCAAGACTGATTTGCATATGGCTGGGTCTAAACTGTGGTGGCATGGTGAGCAAAAGAATGATGGATTTAACCCAGATCTCTTGACTGGGGGTGAATGTTTGATTTGTTCAGCATTCCGTTCATCATTCGTGTGTCTTTTGCCCAATAGAAAGTTAGCACTTATTAAATGTAATAAGGAATCCAATGTTATCCTATGGGTCAGGTATACCTCACGGTAGAGAAAAACGAATTTAGGAGTTTTTCACTACCAGGGCATGTAAAAGTTGAAAGTACATGTCTAAAATTTTAATTGCTGTACACTCTTCCCTGTGGGCTGTCTAAGGCCTACCTTAGGGATGACTTATATGCGATAAAAGGGGAGTTTAGGGCTTGGCAAGGGGTTTATTCTCCCAAGACAAATTACCAGTTTAAAACTGCAGCCAGGCTGCAATGACAGACTGGTACATGTTTTAAAGGGCTACTTAAGTGGTTGGCAGAATATGTGCTGCAGGCCCATTAGTAGTATTTAATGTACAGCCCCTGGGAATATGGTATACCACTTTACTATGACTTATAAGTAAATTAAATATGCCAATTAGGTGTAAGCCAAATTTACCATGTTTTAGGGAGTGAGCACAAGCACTTTGGCACTGGATAGCAGTAGTAAAGTGTACTAATGCAAGCAAAATTAATTAAGAAAATTAGAAGGGATGAAGGCAAAAGGGGATGACCCTGTAGAGGGGGACAAGTTCAACAACATGTGAAAACAGCTTAGTGGAATATAAAAGTAGCACAAACAAAACTCAGACTTACCAGTTAAGTTTCAGTGATGGATATTACAGTGAAGAATACTCCCACTGACCAAAATACTAAGGGGCATATTCATTAAAAAATTACACAATGCAGGGCAGCAAGCCACCTTGCTATGCTGCATGATTGGGATTGGGAAAGGGCAGGAATGCGCTGTACTTAACATTATAATGCTCATTCTGGTCATTTCCCTGTGCTGGTGCAGAATGTGCTGCCTAGTGTAGTGTAAGGGTGCCTGCGTTGTAAGCAAGGCGGTTTTTGTGCAAGAAAGGGCACCTTTCTGCATAAAAACAATCCCCTGAGGCATTTTCCTCTTTCTATATGTGTTGCAGAATACAGCACACATAGGTAGAGGAAAAACTAGGAGAAATAAGGATATTTCTCCATGTTACGCGTCCCCTGTGGATGTGTAGCATTTTGATGCATTCCCAGCTGCACCAGCAATGGTAAATCTGGGAATGCCCCAAAATCCATGGGTGGTGTGTGGGAACACCCACGCTCCACCAATGGAATGCCTACCGGGGGCAGAGTAATACAACGCATCGATTTGCACTGCGTTGCATTACTTTAGATTTATCAAACCACGCAGGGCCATGCAAAGTGGCCTTGTGTGACCTGATAAATCTAACTTAAGATTTGCTTTGTTCTTGCTCCCTATTCCATGGTGCAAGGGAGACGATCCATACTCCAAAATACTTGTATGCAGTGACTATCTAGATAGATTTGCCTTCGATGTACCATGAACCTTTCCTCTTTATTTATTTGTTGGGAAATTATCATTGCCTTTATTTTTGCCATGTTTATTTTTAGATTATTTACTCTGCAATATAGGGACAATGCAGTTAGTAGCCGCTGTAATCCGATCAGAGTTTGGTTGAGCAATATTGTATCATCCCCATATTGGAGCGATTGAATTTGAGTTCTGGCTAGTTTAGGAGGAAAAGCTCGGGCTTCAGCCAAGCAGTCTGGTAAGTCAGCCAGGTACAGATTAAAAAGCATTGGGGCCAATAAGCATCCTTGCTTCAAACCTTTGTTGGTTAGTATTTTTTTGGTGGTAGACCAGGCAGTAGTGACTCTAATCTTAACCCAGGTTTCCGAGTATAGAGCAACCAATGCTTTTAAAAGAGTATTGTCAATGCCCCAGGTTTTTAATTTCATCCACAATCTCGGGCGAGACACACTATCGAAGGCAGTTTGAAAATCGATGTATGCAAGATACAGAGCCCTACCTTTTTTTGCAAGTGTTGTCTCAATCAAGTGGGACATGCAGATTAGGTTGTCTTCGATGTGTGATCCCTTTAGGAAACCTGTTTGCGTGTGTGGGATCAGTTTACGCGCTTCTGCCCAAGCCATCAGTTCTTGTAGCAGTGTACTGGTGTAGCACTTCCCATCTGCATCTAGGAGAGCAATCATTCGATAGTTTTCAGGGATAGATCTTGAGCCTTTATTATGTATTGGGACTAAAAGGGATCCCCTCCATGGCTCGGGGATGCTTCTTCCCAACCTATACTCCCAAAATAAAGGCGCCATGATTATTGCCCATTTCCGTGCCATCCCTTTATACACCATAGGCAGGATACCATTGGGGCCAGGCGCCCTTCAGGTCGCATTTTTTTGATGAGGTGCATAATTTTGTTGGGTGTTGTTTCTTTTCGATCGTGGGAGCGATTTTGTGGCTCCGTGATCCTTAGTACGTTGTTAATGTCCCTCATATTAGGGTTTGCGCCATTATTACTAGATGTCTCCACATAGAGGACTTCTATGTAGTTTTCCCATGCTGTAGGCGAGATATTTGTGGTTGTATGTCGCTGGCTAGATCTGAAACAATTATTCATCCAATTCCGAAAATCGCTTCTGATCTCGTGACTTTATTATTTCATGTGCTTTACCCCAATGGTTTTCTTCAATCATTCTCGTATAGGAGAATCTTGCTTTCCTGTATTCCCGGCGAATAACTATGAGCTTTGCCTTTTAAGATCTATGTTTTGGCATATCCTTTGTGGTTTTGTGCATGATGTTATTTAATTTGTGTTTTATTGTCACTATTAGTTGTTTTGTTTTGTGAGGCGATCGTTTTTGGGGGAATATTGGTTCAGTCTTGGTTTTGTCACAGTGGTTAATTTTTCTCTTGTTCCTTCCAAGAGGAGTTCCCAATATTTTATTGTGGACAATTCGCCATTGACCTGGGTTACTTTATTCAAGAGCGATTCCACTTCTGAATTAATTTTTCCTCGATGTTCTATCGCCCACCTTATTTTATTTATTGGTTCCAATTTTTCCTCCTCACCGATCAGTTTGGTCATTGGCCGGTGGCATTGCAGAGATATTATATCACAGGCGATGATTTCGTGATCACTTACCACAGTTGGTATTACCGCAAAGACTTGAGTTGCGTGAAAATGGGCACTCGAGATCCAGATATAATCCAGTGTGGCCAGTCTAAAGTTTGAGGAATGAGTGTAAGCTGCTGGCAAGTTAGCAGCTGATCTTCCGTTTAGGATTCGGAGGCCCGGGTGATTAAATAAGGCTGACAATTTGAGACCATGATTATCTTTTCATTGATATTGGCAGCTATATCTGGAATAGACCAGATAGAGTCATCCAGTGCCACCAGAGGGGAGTTTAGGCTGAGTACATTAGGTTGGCGTTAAAGTCACCCATTATTATCCATAGATCTTCTGGACACTGGGAATGGAGGTCCCTTATTGTTGGTAGCATTCTACTTAGTGTTGCTTCTCGTTTAGTCTTAGATGGATGGAGATAAATGCAACCTAGGGTCATGGATTGTTCAACCTGGTTTGATGTGTCAGGTTTTAGCAGCTTTGCCTTGAGGAAGATATAATCTCCACTTCCCTCACATAGAAGTGATACCTGAAATGTCAAGTTGTTTTTAACGTAAATTGCCACCCTCCCAAGGCGTGGCCAACTGCTTGTGAGGCTGTGGCGTTTGATTCATAAATGGTATAGTCCAGCCATGGTGTTGAGCGCAAGGCCCAAGTTTCTTGTACCACGATGATATCATAACTCCTAAAGTGTTGTATCACGTCCCTTTTATCTTCATTGACAGTTAGAGCCCTAATGTTCCAAGAGCAGATTTTTAAAAAGAAGCACCAGGGTATTAGGGATGAGGGTTTAAGGCCCGTGGTAGCCAGGGCCAATCTTTGCTGTTCTTCCCCTTGGTCAGGCATTGGCGTTTGCCACCTTCTGAATCCGTTGTAATTTTGTATTAGCCCTTTGCTCCACGATTTTGTTCTCGGCCCATCTTTAATGCTGTGCAAGTTGGAGCCAGTTGCAGGTTTTATTGTACCATACTGTTCTCTCTTTCTTGGTGTTTTGGTTCTTGTTTTGCCTGCAGTACTGTGGCAGCTCCTCTTTTCAGGATCGCTGGGTATTTTATTGTTACCGGGTTTCTGATCTTAATCCCCCAGTCGTCGAATCGATTTTTATTTTCCCTTAAGGCATTTACCATGGTCAGATTAAAGTAAGTTACTTCTGTTGTCTCATTTGTCTCACCGGGCTCAGGAGTAAGAAAAGCCATGCTGTCGATATATGTAGTTTTTATATTTTCTAAACCCCGGATATTTGAGCAGAGCTTCAAGATGTTCCCTCTATTGAGGGTGTCCCACTTCCCCTGCAAGATATATTCGGGATATAACATTATCTTTAGGTTTTCGTGTTGATCCTGGGTGGATGGTGTTTGTAGGGAACTTGCTTCCAAAGCGTCCAAATCCTCCATGTTATTTGAGGTTTGACTCCTCCAAATGACCGATTCTTCCCGGGGTTGACTTGTCTGCACTGCCTGTGAGTGTACTTCACTCCTAGTTTTGTGGTGAGGGAATGATAGGTCGTTGGTGCTCGTTTGGGTAGATTTCATTTCCCTGTTCTTTGTATTTGTAATCGGCAAAGCTCTTTGGTTTTCTTGAGAAAAAGGCTCCATGGGGATTATTTTTAGCATGGAGTCGAGTCTATTTATTTTCCTCGGTTTAGATTTTCCTCGGCGAGTATTGTTTTTATTTAAGGTGCCCACTTCGATCCCTGATGACCGGAGGGGGAGAGTTGTTGGATCTTCTTTCGACTTGCCGGCGATCCCTTCTAATTTGGAAGTTATTCCCTCAGGAAATCCGATTTGGAGGTGGACATCATTATAGATTTCTAGGTGTTCATTTTGCTTATGCCATATGCCTTCGACTGATGAGCATTGTGCGTTATCATCCATTAATTGCCGAGGCTCTAGTTCTTTCATGACCTGTTTTACGGCCAGATGTCCTGTGGTTCGTTTGGGATCATGTGGGCTTGTGGTTTCACTTTGGCTTCTTCCAGGTTGATGTATTCCTGGTGCTCTATCATTTAGATTTAATTTTTGGGGGTGTTAACCTCCACAATACGTTCCTCTTTTTTCATTCTGGAGCCAGTGCATGAGGGACCCTTCCTTGTTACATTTACCCTTGTTCGATTTGTTTAATTTGTTTTATTTTTTCTTGTTTTTTCTAGATAAATGCTGAATTTCCATAGTTGTTATTTTCGGGCTAGTGGCTGTTTCTGTGCTTGAGGTTTGATGGAAGTGGTTCTTATTTCGGGTTTTAAGTCAGGGTTCGGATCCTGAGCGTTATTTCTTGATATATGTTTAGTGTCACTCTCCTTGTTCCGACTACTTTCCTGAAATTTCTCCAACCTCTCCTGGTTGCCATCGAACCTTATCTCTAGGGTTGTGTGAGTTGTTGATGTTTCTCTTCCCCTAGTTCTATGTGTTTGTTTACCCATGGTCCCGGAGAGCTCATGGATGTCTTTATTCAAGTTTAGTTGTGAAGCATAATTTAAATTTGAGTTTAAATTTAAATTTAATTTCTGCTGGGGAGTGAGGTTTGTTTTATGCGGCCATCTAACTACCTCTGTCTTGAGGTCGTTGACTAGAGTACTCATTATTTCAGGCAACTTTTCCAAGTTCTGTAGTATAGGGCTACATCCACATCTTTCCTGTTTAGTACTGTACTTGTCTGGGCTCTATGAATCAAAGAGTTTAGTCATTTGAGCTTTAAATCCAGGCCAGAGATTAAGCCAGCTACTGTCTGAAGTATATTTATTTGGGCATCAAGCTTGTCGGCATGCTTAAGGGCTGCATTTCTATTGAGATCAGAGCGCTGTTAATCACTATGAGGTGATTCTCAATTTTTAGTATCGGTGCACAGGGATCCTCTTCAAATGGAGGGGATTCGAAATTCCTTGATTCATTATCATGAATAAAGATGCTTGAATTCGAAAGGTTTGGACTTCAGTTGGGTAGAGAGCGTCGTTTAGTGGGCTCAGTGGTAGATGCCTCCAGTTGAAGCTTAGAAAGATTACTATTTTCACTGATACTGTTTACTGGCAATAAAGGGACGTCTTCTCTTGTCACTGGGATTGTAGTACTGAGCTGTTGGTTGAGCTGTTCCCCGGGGTTTCTAGTATTGTTGTTACTATAGGTGGATTGATAGTAAGTGGGCTTAGGAGATGATCTTGGAGTAGTTTTCGTATTTGTCTGATGGTTTGGACTATGCGTCTCTAGGTTGGCACTTGTTGAATTTGTTGCCTTTATTACCTTTATTGCCTTTTTGCTGGTCTGGAGGCACGCTGACTTGCATTTTGGACCAGGCGGAGAGGCACTATTTGGCGTTGATTGAATCGGCTGCCGCCATCACTCTGGTGCTGTTGAGATTCCAGGTTTGGCCGCAGCTGATTAATGGCCCCTCCTATTTCCTTCTTGTTCGGGGAACTGTTTCCCTCTTTAGGTTTGACTATTTTTATGGAATCGGTAGGTCGGTTTTCTAGGCCTTTGAACTGGAATAGGCTTTGATCAACCGTTGATGCGATCGCTCCTTTCTTGGTGATGATAATTATTTCAGGGGACAATGGGACATTTGACTGTGGTCTTTCCCGGGCTTTCTCATATTTGTTAGGATTAGAGTCTGTTCTGTCTCCACAAGGTTCATTTGCTCTTTTACCGTTCAGGGTTATTGGGCATAGGTAGGCTCTTATGTCGCTGCTGCTATTCGAGATTTTCTTGTTAACATTATTAACACTGTTAAATTCATTATTTTTGCTCAAATTTGTAATTGCTGTAGGCGACACTTCTTCTTGTTGTTGTCCCACCATGATGGTCGACCCTTGTTTTGCGCACCCTCTCGCTTGAGGGTAAAGCATTTTGGTTTTTTGCTGCTTTGCTGTTTTATGTGGGCAGTAGTGGTCTTGGTGCTGAACCAGGCAGGAGTTTCTTGTCCGCATTGTTTCTGCATTCTGTGGAGTGGAGGCAATGGTAGTCAAACTTCTGACTGGTAGCGAAATAGTGGCTTGATCTTAGTTGCTACCTTGCAGCCGGTACTGCTCCGTTTTGGGTAGAGTTGAGGTTGATATTTATTTGACTTGATCAGCAGAGAGGGTCCCCCCCTTACTGCTATTAAGATGCAATTAAGAAGGTGCAAATAGGCTAGTAACTAGATTGTAGCGCCCGCAATCTCCACCAATAGAGTACCGCAATGCCCCCCCCAAGACCCCAAACCCCCCCTTTGGGAGGAAGCTCAACGGAGCGTGGCTGGGGAGTTGGTAGTGGCAGGGAAACGGTTTGGGGTACCACAGGGTATGGCCTTGACCTGCTGCCCCCTATAGTCATGGCTTGCAGGAACTTGCTGGGACTACCTCCTCCCAGGCTGTCTGGCTGTCGGCTGTCAAGCCGTTGAGGCTGGGGTAGGGGGAATGGTGGTTGCAGCGCCCAAAAAGCCAAAAGACAGCAGTAGCAGGTGGTGAAGGGTAGGGAGCCTAGCGGGAGCCTAGTGGGAGCAGGCCGACCCTCAAGCGCACCCACACCTGGCTGGGCCGCTTCAGCGGGTGGGGGGGGCCGGACTCTCTCTCAACGGGACTCACTAAGGACCTCGCACTAGGCTGTGCTCTGATTCTCCCCTCCTCACCTCTGATTCGCTCCGTTCCTCGCTGCCGCCACCGGTTCTTCCTTTTTCCTGTCCCAAAGACCGAGCCCAGCTCAACGCCGGCTCAGCTCAATGCTCAATGCCAAACGCAGAGTCTCAGCAGGTACTAACGGGACCCCTGGGGGCTCGTGAGCTTGTGGCTGGGCCCTGCCGCTCGGTCCGCCCAGTCCTGCCGCAGCTGCCTGCCTGCTCGTAGTTCGTTCGTAGATCGTAGTTCGCCAGAAGCACTCCACACCCGACCCCAAACAGGTTAGCTTGAATCCAGTGGCTATGCCTGGCTGATGAGGGGCGATCCCCCGAAAACAGTCCCAGGATGCTTGTTTTCTGAATGGCTCTGAATATCTGACTTATTTCTTCTTTTAGGGTACGTCCTCCTCCTCAGCACTAAGCAGCTGTTGCCATCGACGACGACAAACGAACTTCCCTCCTTCTCGTTTATTGAGAGGACTTCTGGACTGCACAATTAAAGCATAAGCACTACTTATATTAGTGTTAAAAGGGCTTCCTGCTAGTTTAAACATATGAGAATCCTTTGCAAGGAAAAAGAGACAGACATCTCGAAGAAGAGCTGATAATTGTAAATCATAATTGTACTGTTTACTATGGAGAAAGGTATAAAAACATTCACAAAAGCCTTCTCAACCTGACCCTCTAAGAATGTAAGATCTTTGTATTTGCGTAGTTAGTTAATTGAAAAAAGCTACTTGGTTGTAAAACTCATGTTCGTGTAATATATGCCAATGGACTGATGTGTTTTTAAACTTTAGTAACATGTAGCATGAGAAATTCATGGCTAACGTAATTATTATGCCACAAAATGCTATGTCATTGTCCTGCTCCCATTTGCAAATGAAATTCCTATTTGTGGAAAATGGAAGCAGTTAACAAGCGAAGAAAATAATATATGTTTACTGATTTATTTGACTGGTTTAAGAAATTGTGTATAGCATGAAATTAACCCTTTGGTAACAATGTGACATAGAGATAAACAAACATCTTACTTTAAAACACACAAAAAAGATGAAGAACGAAAAATAAAAAATAGTGGCTTCGCAGTCCAAAGCGAACAATAAGGCTAACTGATCAACCCACTCCCTCATAGGGCAACGGGGTAAAGCTTCTATTTGTGGAAAGTAGATTAAATTAGCGTTGGAACAAAATGCACAGCATGTGGCAAGCCATTCTAAAGGCAAGGTGCTGTTCAGGAGAAAGCCTGATCCTTCTTGGTGGATTGAATTTGCAGCCATGCCCCTGAATGGTTGTATTCATTCCCACACAACCTACAATGCAAAGCGTATTCATAGATTAAAATGTTTGCAAAAAATGCTTTAAACATAATGCAGCCCATCTTGAAAAAGATGCAAGGCTTAACAGGAAGCTAGCATAAAATCTGTGAAATACTTGGCCAGCCTCCTACAATTAGAAGGACCGCGGATTCAAGACATGGTTTAAAAGGATAAAGTGGAGTCATGGAAAAAAGCTCATTATCACATACTGAAGGAGAACAGACCAGAATCTGAAGAAAGACTAAAAGGGCATGACTCAAATAGGCTGGCTAATTGTCAATAGATGTGGCAACATGAAATCTCATGAAAATCTGTGTGTTCAGCCAGAAGCCTAGTAACATCACTAAGGCAGCATGGAGGAAAATAATTACCCCATTGAGGCTCCGGAATAACCAGCAGTGATTAAACCATGGATTGTTGAAGTTTTAGTAAGAAGAGGAGATATTCTGTACTGGATTGGTTGAATTTTAATAATTGATATGGTAACCAAAACTCAACAAATAAAAGATGATCCCTTAAGTGATTGAACATCAGGTTGCTATGGGGCTTAAATTTGGTTGTCACTGATAGATTAGATGTAGTCACCCCATCAGGCCTATAGATATCCCAGTGGCTCTACAAATAGATTGAAAATCATGGGAGCTAGGATGGATACATCCAAAAAGTAGGAGAATGGTAATTTCAAAATCATCAGCTTGATCAAGCTGAGCTTGTCCAACCTAAAATGATGCAAAACCGCTCCACTTTTACATTTTCATGTGGAAAGAAAAAACAAAACTTCTCATTGATACAATGTATTACAAGCTAATGAAAGATTCTGCATCACAAGAACACATGTGCCTCCACTACCCAGAACCAACATGTTTTGTCCACCACCCAAAGATGCAAAGGCCTAAAGCTAGTTTGAGATGTATGGAGCAGACTTTGACAATAAATGTGCACCTAAAGATCCCAATAAAAGAATGCTGATGATTTGAGTGATGATTAGCGAGATTCTCAATTCCAATTTTTTTAGTATTTAATAGGTGTAATCTATACAATCTTTAAACTGGATAGCAAGCCACCGTGCATTGGAAAATCTTTCATAAAGGTACAAATATTTAAAGAAGTGGCTGAAAGGTTTTTACGTTTTTTAAGCACAAATGTTGACACAGCATCTTCATCATAAAAAGTGTATTTAATGGATTGAAAAACAGAAAAAAGCCTTTATCTGACTCTTGAAAACAAGTTACATTTAAATAAGCCTACTAGGATGTAACATTCTGTAAGGAAGGATTTCTTTGATGTCCTTTCTAATAGTGAACATTTTGGAGGCAACAATGTTATTAATTTGAGTAACCTTGACAAGAAAACTATTGCGAAGACGTCTAGACTGACTGAATGAGGAAGCGAACCCAGGAGAAGGGAGGAGAGGTAAGAGGGAAAACAGGAGAAAACAACAAAGGTTGTTCCTGAAAGCAAAACATACTGAGTAGATAAATTCCGAATTAACATTTCCTCATTTCATTTCATAGTCCTCGTGCCATTTAGGTGAACATACATTTTTTCTATTATGTCTGATCTCATATGGCCTAGGCTGATCCTTATTGTCTTTGACTCTCGTTGTGTTTGTCTTTAGCAAAGTGTGGGGCAAGTCTGTCCATACTCCACATGCAACCATTATCCATTACTACCACATTTTTCTTGACCTCCTTTAATTTCTCAGGACCATAGTATTTGTTGTATTTGTTTTGGTTTGTGTTGTTTTTTTTTATTCGGATCCATTGTCCCACCACCCATTTATATTGTTTAACACCCCATCTGTCATCATAGTCTTCTTTGAATTTCTTTTGATGTACCAAAATCTTTTCCCTGGCCTCCTGCCTATTCCATTGGAAAGATTTATTTTCAAAAAGCCAATTAGGGGTAAGTTTGGAGCGAGGTTTACGACCTCCCAGCAAACAGAACGGGGAATATCCTGTCACACTGTTGGAAGTGATGTGATAGGACCATTACATATATTTTATTGACTGAATGATGGGCTTACAGGAAATCATGGCCAATTGTAAAGCATCTTTGATCATTCTGCTACTACGCTCCACTAGTCCATTGGCAAGAGGTCAATATAGGGGTGTGGATACATGTTTTATGGCCAGACTAGTTTGAAATTTCTTCCTTTCTTCTGATACCAGTTGTGGAATACCTTCACTGGTGAACACTTCAGACAAAAAACATATGATGGTTTTTGTGTCATTCAAATTCACAATCTTGACCGCAATCCATTTAGAGAAATAATCAACTAAGACTTAGATAAATCTCTCATGCAAACTTGATATTTGTGAAGGTCCAATTATATCGAGACCTACTTTGTCCCAAGCTTTGATTGGAACTTCCACTGGTTCTAGTGGTGCTCTCCTTGTACATTTAGACTTGTCACTAAGACCACATGCATGACACTCTTTCACTAACTCCTCTATCATGGTATCCATATATGGGAACCTGTAACCTGACCTAAGTTTGCTTTGGTGAGGTTTCTCCCAATGTGACCTTCATGAGCTAGCTCACAAATGCGACTTCTTAGTTTTTGTGGAGGAATGGTTTTGTCCGATTTAAAAACATTATTCCCTTCTATGGACAGTTCTTACCTTACATCCCAAAAAAGTTGTATCTCTTCTTCAAGATCTCCAGATTTATTTGGCCACCCCTTAGTAATGTTTTCTTTGACCATTCTTAGAGATACATCATCAGGCATGCGATTTTCCCAATCTGCTTTTAAAATGCAAGGAATAGCAATTTGCAGAACTGCTATGTCTTGCTCATTGTCTTCTTTTTGTTTGTCAATGGGAAGGCGAGAGAAAATCAGCAACATGGTTTTTATTACCTGGTATGTAGTTAATCCTGAAATTGAAACTCTGTCAATAAATTAACCCCACTTACTAATCCTAGGAGTAGTTTTCTCAATATCTTTTTTTGCAAATAATGGAACAAGGGGTTTATGATTTATTCTTAAAACAAAAGGTAACCCCCACAAGAAATATTTAAAATGATTAGTGGTCCAAAAACATGACAGAGCTTCCCTCTCAATAGTGGAATAGTTAAATTCCACCTCTTTTACTGTCCTGGCGGCAAAAGCTATAATATTTTCTTTTCCTCCTACCATTTGGGACAGGGTAGCACTGTGACCTTTATTACTCGCATCCGTGGTGAGTATAGTATCCCTTTTACTATCAAACTTGCCAATAAGGAGCTGAGGCTATGGCTTTCTTGATCTCATTGAATGTCAGGGTATGGCCTGGTAACCATTCAAAAGAAGTGCCTTTCTTTAATAAATCTGTGATAGGTTGAACTAATTCTGAAAAATTCTTAATACATTTTGATATGTATTCAGCCAAGCCTAAAAATGATTTGATTTTATCTTTATTAGTAGGAATAGGGGCTTAGGTGACTGACTCGATCAAGTCCATTTTCAGTTTTATCCCTTCACTGGAAAGCGAATGGCCCAAAAAGTCTAATGACGCTACTCGTATTTTACACTTATTTTTCTGGAGGGTTAAAGCTGCCTTTCTGAGTTTTTCACAAATCCTTCTCAGATTGCCATTGTGTTCTTCCTCATTGGACCCATAGATCAGGATATTGTCTTGGAAACATATAGGGGCATATTCTCAAGGACTCATCGCCGAGTTAACGGCACTTTAGCGCAGCAAAAGTGGCGAAAGAATCATCGCCCCATTCACAAGCTGGTGCAAACTCCCCACATCGCCAGTATACCAGCGATAGCTGCCGCAAAAAAACATCGCCACGGATGAGAGAGACAACTGACGCTAATGATATGCAGAGTAGGCGTTCCAGTGCAAAAGCTCACGAAAACTCCACTTCGCGATATTCACATCGACCAGCCAGATCTGCGATGCGATCCAAAAACAGGCGATAAGGCGCGTTAGCAGCAGGGATTTAACACCTGCCTTTCACTGGTGTTAAGCAGGACGACAAACTGCAGTATAAAAGGGAGCCCAGCCCAGAGCCACATCGGCAGACCAACACGTGTCATGGAGCTACTGATCAGGCAGCTCGGAGCCCCAAGAGGCCCACAACACTCACCGCCAACCCCCCCCCCAGGCCCCGCTCCCCAGGACCAGGACCACCCCCCCCGGACTACCACCGAGGCAGCGCAGAATGAGACAGCGGTCCTTCCGAAAACGCACCAGCCTCAAAGACTTAACGCCAGAGGAAGTCATTGCCCACTACAGGCTCAAAAGGACGACCATCCTCCGCATTATGACCCACATTGCCCACAGGCTGACGGTACCAACACAGCAGAGAACCAACATCCCTCGCAGACAAAGCTGCTGGCTGTGCTGGTACCTTCCAACCAACAACTGCCAAAGTCAGAGGAGTCTCACAGCCAGCCCTATCAAAGTTCCTCACACCTGTCTTGGATGCCATCATCAGCTTGGTACCCCAGTACCTTCACTTCACCCACACTGCGCAGGAACAGCTGGAGACCAAGCAAGGCTTCTACGCCATAGCTGGCTTCCCGCACGTGTTGGGGGCAATTGACTGCACACATGTCCTACTTGTGCCCCCTGCCGACAGTGCACACAATTACCGCAACAGGAAGCACACGCATTCCATCAATGTGCAGGCAATAGTGGACCACCGGGGACTCTTCACCAACGTCATCGCCAACTACCCAGGCAGTGTGCATGATTCCTACATCTTCCGACAGTCCATCATCAACCAGCACTTCCCGGATGGCACCTATGGAAATGCATTGCTCGTCGGTAAGTACCAAAGGAACACACCACACACCTCAACTCCACAATCAGACAACTCACAACTGTGGGAATGCACACGTTACAACATCACATACGACATGTCAACAACATGCCCACCTACCAGACACGACAACACATGGAAATGTGGTAACAGGGGCCAGACAAGCCATCCACGTAATGGCACCTCTGACACACAATAGCAGGATGTGGTGAGAGGCGGGAACCAAGTATGTGCGAGGGAGGCAAGTGGCCCATGAATCAGAATGTATACAATGCCAAGTGTGGAGGGGATGTGCTGGACAGACTTAAGTATGCAGAGCACAGACATGTCCATGTGGACATATGCTGCTGGTGTTTGTAGTGTCGTAGACAGTGGGCGCTACCATGTTACCTCAGGCAGTGGGGTAGACCCTGGACATGTAGCCATGTCATCCCCCCCTGTAAGCGTAAGCGGAGTGGGCTGGGCCAGCGTAGGAGTGGCAATCAATAGCCCGGGGCTCAGTGCGTGGTTCACTTCCGGGATGGCCACCAAGGCAACTACTGCGTGTTTCTCTGTTCCCGCCATATCCTGACCATAGGCCTACACACACGTGGCCGACCACCTTCAACGGCCAAAATCACAGTGTCGTTGTCAGGCTTGTAGACATGCGCAGACAGTCATGACAATGGTGTGTCCTAGGAGTGCAAGTGTTGCAACAGCGCAGCGCACACAAGTAATTGGCTCGGGGGAGCGAGGAGCAGCTGTGAGGCAACGTACTACACATGAATGCCGCTCATTTGCCACATGCAAGACATGTCAGACATATATCCCAAAGTCACACACCAATATACTAATAAGCCTGCCAACACAGAATGCCGAACCACCGATTGACACATCTCTCTCCCCTGTCACAGGTGATCAAGGATATGCACTCTGCCCGTGGATGATGACACCCCTCCGAGCCCCGAACACCCAGGCCCAGAGGCAGTACAATGCGGCCCACATATGCACCAGGGGCATTGTGGAGCGCTCATTTGGCGTGTTGAAGTCACGTTTCAGGTGCCTGGACATCACAGGTGGAAGACTCCTGTACAGCCCGCAAATAGTGTGCAAGATGATCATTGCATGTTGTGTGTTGCACAACATATGTGTACGCACCAATGCCCTATCGATCCAAGTGCCTGATGCACCGGACGATGATGATGAAGATGAGGCAGGTGGACCACACCCTAGTGCAGCAGCAGCTGGAATAGCCCGAAGGGACACTATCATTCACAATTTCTTCACATAGGCACGTCACATGGGGACTGTCCTTTGTAGTCATGGGACAGGTCAGAGTGACCACAGGCACAGCATGTGCAAATACATTCATTCCTAGACACATTCCCTGTGTGCATGTCACTCCTCTGCATTGGCACATCACTCGGACAAGTGTATGTGCAACATTTAGTGCTGACAATTTCACCAATGGCAATTGGATGGTGGGAGAGTCACCTCCGTTATCGGGATCCTGTTTTCCTGCGGACTGAACCGCGTCTTCCTCTTCTTCTTCTCCTTGCCCTTCCCTGGCCCCGAGTTCTGAGGCTGGTCCTCCGTGGGGCTTGTGGGGTTCGGGTTGTCCTCTGTACTTGCTACAGCTCCCTCCATTGTGCTTCGCAGTTGTTATGTCTTTTTTAATTCTTTCTGTTTTTTTGCTGCTCTTATCGTGATTTTACCCGCCTGACGTGGGAATTGCAAGCCTGCCGCTGCTTGTCGCCGATTTTTCTATCGCGGTTGGGCACATCGCAACTTTTTTCACGTTCGGGTTGAGATTTTTATCGCCGTCCCGGTAGTGTTATCGCGGACATTTGCTGCGTTATCGGGGTACTATCCCATGTTACCGCCGTGTTGTGAATGCCACGTTAACACAGGGTTATTTTCCCGCGCTAGACGGCGATATGATGACTTGCGTTAACCTATTTTGGTGATGATTATCGCACGTTCTTGAGAATATCCCCCAAAGTTTTCTCCACTCCTTCCAGGACATGTTGCATTATTCTCTGGAATGCCGCCGCAGCAGATGCAAGACCGAACGGCATTCTCAAGAATTGGCATGTACCAAAAGGAGTGGTAAAAGCCGTGAGTATTTGTGAGTCTGGGTGAAAAGCAACCTGGTGGTATGCTGAAGAAAGATCCAATACAGAAAAATACATTGCATCATGTATAATACTCAACATTTCTTTTATTTTAGGAAGAGTATGTTTGTCAATCCATATATTGGCACATAAACTCCTCACGTCGACACCGAGCTGAATATTTTTACTTCTTTTTTTGACATTATAACAATAGGAGCCAACCATTCTGATCTTTCCACAGCTTTTATTATTCCTTGTTCTTTCAATTTTACCAACTCATATTTTAATGGTTCCCACATACGCAAGGGAATTGATCGCATTTTGAGTACCACAAGGACGGCATCAGATTTTAGTTTGATCTTGTTTAAATAATACTTTAAAATCCCGATTTTGTCGGTGAGCACTTCAGGGAAGTCCTCGCATACATCCGCTCCCACTAAGGTCCTGTCTATGAGTAAAACTTGTTCCTTATTATTAGGATCTAATGTTGTTCCCAAATCTCTTTGGTGTTTCCAACCTCATAAATTACATCCTTTCTCCGTGATGTAAACTTTACCAATGGTGTGTCTGTCCTTAAATGTTATGCACATTCTCACCATACCTTTTAATGGAATAGGATCCTAGTTATAACCACCTGCATATATGTCTGGCTTCTCTAAAATATTCTCATTTTCTTTAAACATTTTATGAAATGTTCCATTGTCAATTAGGGTGTATAGTGAACAAGAATCTGTAAATGAACTGATATTCTTACCATCCAGTTGAATGTCACACGATGTATACCTAACTTTATCGTCCTCCTCTTGATTATACAGCTGAAAAATGAATTTGCTGTCTTCCTTGGAATCCAAACCGCCTTCCGTATGAACTGCATGTACCTCTTTTCCTGTGAACCTTAACTTACACATCTTTGCAAAATGCCCTGTTCTGTTACATTTCCTACAATTAACACCTCTGGCTGGACACTTAGGGTAATTTGCAAGATGATTTGAATTCCCACATCAGTAAAATTTCAAATTTTCATTTCTTGACTTTGCTTTACTTGCTTGTTTACTATCCTGAACTTTTAGAAACGGGTCAGCATCTTTTATGCCATTCACATCCTTTTCCTCTCTATTGTAATTCTTATTTAGTTTAATTTCTTTTACACAAAAAGCTGTGTGCTCAATACTTTTGGCTATTTGCACTGCCTCCTCTAAGTCTGGATTTTGAGTTAACAATCTTTCTTGCACTTTGTGGTCATAAGTGCATCGGACTAATTCGTCCCTTATTAGAGAATCCATTAGGGGTCCAAACTCACTCGTTGCCGATAACCCCCTCAACGTAGCTATATAGGATGTAACTTTTTCATTCTTTCCTTGCACTCTGTTGAAAAAATTATGTCTCTCAAGTACTACATTTAGCCTTTCCTTAAAATGGGTTCTTAATTTTCTTAATGTAGTAGTGAACACATCTTCTTCTCCTTCCTCCTCCCCTTCCACATTGTCAGATAAGTCTTCATAAACCTTTCTTCCTTGAATTCCCAAGATATGTAGCAATATATGTTGTTTTCTAATTGAAGAAAACTTTCTCCTGCAATGGCAATCAAATAAGAATGCAAAATTTTAACCCATCTATTCCAAGGAATATCTGGTTCTCCTTACTCATTCTAAAACGGTGGAGGTTGGTTCATATTCGCTACAGCTATGTCAAGAAATTCGGTTATACTAAATACACCTGAATATTGCATATATTAAGATTAATGAAAATAATAGGCAGAAAAATGTAGATCCTATATACTTAACACTAGTGCGAAGTACCTCGAGCTGTTACAAAATATACCAAGTAACACATACAATATAAAGATGCTTGTTCATCTAAATATATATATATATTTTCTTTAATATTTCTTCTATAGATTCTGTAGAAGTATATATATGAGATAAGGTTCCAAAAAACAAATTAGTAGTCTCTTATGGATTAGAGTTTCAAAAGGCAAACACTCTGCAAAGCACTAGACCCTTTGCTATAATTACTGTGAGGAATTACAAAATATATGACTGTATCTTTAAATGGCGGAGGGCTCACCCTCAGACAATATCTCTCATCTCTCCAAAGCCCCTCTCTCACATGTATTTTATTTGTTTTATGGCACCTCTCATACCAGTGTAGGGTGTCGGAACATTTTACATCACACACACATGCAGAGACAATGAATCATTTGTGTGTAAATCAGTGTGTTGAAAATATCACATAAGACAAAGGGAACTGCAAAGAGTAGGATTCATGTCTTACATACTGGAAGGCATTTTTAAGAGTGCATGGTTTGGGGAATTTCAAACTCAGGATTCAGTAGTAACACAGGGGTTAGGGTTGACCTTACTGATAAGAATTTATTTCTATCCAGACAAACCCTTTTAAGCAAAATTAGGATAATGAAAGACTAGGAAAGAAACATAACTTTCTAACCTAGATTACGAATGTAACTTATGAACTGCACAGTAACAAAAGGATCTCTGTGATAAAAGCAGTGACCCATTGTGCTATGCAGTTCTGTGATCTGAATAGTGCACACTCTTTGCAGCAGGCATAATAACCGCCTGTGCTACCTTAAATGAGTCAAAACGGCCACTAGACAAAACTCTTGATCTCTCTCCAGTAGGTATATTAATTACCAGAGTTATCTCGGCCCTTTTATTATTGCCTGAAAACTGTTGAATATACCAAGAACTCTGCAGTGCTTTAAAAACTCCTGCTAGTAACAAAAGCACCCCACTCTTCCAGGGAAACGCCCAATTCCTGGTATGACAAGTCAGGCCTTGCTGGCAGCTCAACACAATGAGTGAGGGTCAGTTGAGAGAGTGGGATAGAGAGGCCACAGAACCAGCCCTTGCCGAAGGTAGACCCTTAAGTTAGAAACCCCTAGTCAGAGCTGCAAGGAGGAAAGAATAGAAAAAGATGCAGAAAATTACAGACAAGTGTCACAGCAAACATAAGCAAATGTTGTGCCCTCTTACACAAGCGTAACTTTATTGACCAACATTTGCAAGTTCATCTCTCTCACTTGCCTGTAAATGGTGCTTACCACGTCGAAATCCACATTTCACTGTATTTATCGAGCATTTTTCCCCTGATAAATGTATTCAGTTTTGAACTGCAATGTTTTTTTTTCGGGGAAGGCAGTTTTTGTCACACCCAATTTTACTGGTTGAAATAAAAGACACAAAACTCGTAATTCTGATATATGCAGTAACAGGGGTTTCTTCACATTTCGGAAATTATCAGACCACTTGCCATGAGGCCCTAACTGTATTTACTTAGGTTATATCTTTCAAGCGTGACGATTCTTTCAAAAGCCATAGGTAAGGCTTGTTTGAGAAGGGAAGGTTAGTGACAGTTATCGTTATGCAGTAACATACACGCTGCCTTAGGATGTACCATTTCACATTTAGGGGCATATTCACAAGCCCCTATTGCCACCACAACGTCACTTTCAGTGACGTTGTGGTGGCGATAAGGGCCTCGCCTTATTCACAAGGCAGCGTTAAGCCACTTAACGTGGCTTAACGCTGCCTTGTGAATAGGCCAACTTTCACGCTGTGTTTAGCGTGAAAGGGGCGTGCAGTGGGTGTTGTGGTGGGCGTTCCACCAAAACACCCATTGATATTTACGCTGCCCCCTATTCACAAGGGCAGCGTAAATAGGAGCTAACGCCAAACTTAAGACCAGGAAAACCCTGGTCTTAAGTTGGCGATACGAGGAGAAATGCTTTATTTCTCCTCGTTTTTGCATTTTCCATGTGTGTTGCCTTGTGCAGCACACATGGAAAATGCAAAATGCCATGGTTTGTTTATGTACAGGAAGGTGTCCCTTCCTGTACATAAACAAACCATTTTTTAAAAATGCCGTTTTGTAACTTACATGTGTGCTGCATGAAGGAGCACACATGTAAGTTACAAACTGACATTTTCGGTTTGTTTCTGTGCAGGAAGGGACACCTTCCGGTACATAAACAAACCTCCCTGCTTGCAGACACCCTTGCACTCTGGTGCAAGGGTGCCTGCGTTGGCGCTAAGATGTGAAACTTAGCGCCATCGCAGGGGAAAAGCAAGGCTGCACCATGTCCTTGTGAATATGGTGCAGCGTTGCTTTTCCGAAGTGGCGGAGAGAGGCGATAAGCCAAGAAGGCTAACGCCTCTCTCTGCCACTTCCTTGTGAATATCCCCCTTAATATGGTGAACATCGAACCTATCTGGTAGGAGGAAAACAGGCGTAGCTTTTTCAGAAGTAGCATCAGTGATCAGTGTCTTCAGTTGATTTATTAAGCAACACATCAATTTAGCAAAATTTAAAAAAATGTATTTTCAATGTATTTTACACAGTAGACATTAAGGGGCACATGCATCAAGCCTTTTCCCGTTCGCAAACGGGCTGATCCGCAGAATCGGCCCGTTTGCGAATGGAAAAAAGCCTTTTCCTATGCATGTAGGTTTTAGCATTCGCAATTTAGGTAATCGCAATTATTTGCGATGACCTAAATTGCAAATGCATTTAGGGAATTGCAATTTGCAATTCCCTAATGCCGATGCATGTAGCCTTTCCTAAATGCGAACTGTGCATTTAGGAAACGCTAATTACCATCAACTTCAAGTTGATGGTAATTTGTGCATGCTTTGAAAAATGCACAAAAATGCATTTTTCAAAGTGCCATGTAGCACACACATGACCTTAGGGCATTTGTGTGCTTTACATGTGCACACTTACCTTTTTTTGTGGGGTGCTTCAGGTGGGGCCTTAGGCCCCAGAGCACCCTTGGATTTGCATTCGCTATTTGCGATTACCAATTTGGTAATCGCAATTAGCGAATGCAATACCATTCATTCCGATGGGCCTGTAGGCCCATAGGAATGAAATGAGTCACATTACCTAATAGCGATTCGCAATTTCTGAATCGCTATTAGGTAATGTTAAAGAATCGCAAATTGTTTTGCGGGTCCTACATGCATAGCATTTTGCGATTCCCAAGTAGCGAATCGGTAAAATTCGCTATTTGAGAATCGCAAAATGCAGGTTTGATGCATGTGCCCCTAAATCACAGTGGATCATAGAATGGTGTCTGCAGAAACCTCTTATTTATTACATCTTTAACAAGAGGTGAGAAGAAGCTGCTATACCATAAGTGGATAATCTGAAAGTAACTACTGTGCAATGACTGTGATGAAGGTGCTTCGAGAGCTGGCTGCTGAAAGGTTATGACATGCTAAAAAGCCCTCTCAATAATAGTACTGTGTCACATAGTGGTCACTAATAGACAAGCCAAAGGCTGTCCCTGGTGGACAGCTGACATTCCCTGCAGATCTGCAATGGAAGAAGCCCTTGTCCTGCCTGTCACCTCTGTTACCCACAAGCCCATTCTCTCACTGGATAGCTAATCAGCGCTGAAGCACTCTGTTATTGCCTTTGCAGCTAATCAGAGTCCGTGCGTTGTGTCTGCTCTCATGATCTTCTACTGAGTGAGCGTCGAAAATGTTAACTGATTTCCAACCACGATTAAACTTATTTTCACTGAAAATCGTCCTCAAAATATAGGACTGACCGGCCCTGGACATGACATTTAGAGCGCACTTTTTCATTCATGTCTTGTAATATGACACAGACGACAGTCAGATAAAATGTTCATTACACTGACATTAAAGATTTAAAATGTGTTATCCTATTTCAGTTCAAATCCATAATTAATGAAGTGCGCTTTCATTAAGTTTTCTATCTGTCTATGGCTGCATCTCATATCATCCTGCGCAAATAATGGAGTGGAGGGCCAAAACAACAAGCAGAGAATATAAATAAAGCACAAGCTTATGAGGAAAAAGCATTCAACAGGCCTCATTTGCTTAGACATAGTAAAACAGTCTGAGTGCAAAGATGTACCTTATTTGCATGGGAATAAGCTTCATGCAAATGAGGTACGCAATCCTGGGTTGCGTGGGCACAAAATGTCTTTATTGCAGAAGGAGCTATAGCCATCATCCCGTCTGTAATAAAGAAGTGTCCCTAAAATATGCGCAAATTCCAAGTGTGCTCTTAGGGCACTTCTGTAAAGCACGTTCTGTAATCCCTCCTTCTCCGAGAACATCGTTTTTGTAACCTACTGTTTGTATTCAATCAATCAATCAATCATGTCTGCCACCACACACTACGAACACGCCTTCACGACGCCGGGATCCAAGAGAAGGCCCTGGACTGGACCACATCCTTCCTCTCCGGCAGAACACAAAGCGTCCGCCTCGCCCCCTTCCGATCCAAAGCCACCAAGATCATCTGCGGCGTACCCCAAGGCTCCTCCCTCAGCCCAACGCTGTTCAACATCTACATGGCACCCCTCGCCCACGTCGCCCGACAGCACAACCTCAACATCATCTCCTACGCCGACGACACCCAGCTGATCCTCTCCCTCACCAAAGACCCTCACACCGCCAAAGCCCACCTCCATGAAGGAATGAAGGCCGTCGCCGAATGGATGAGTACCAGCCGCCTGAAGCTGAACTCGGACAAGACGGAGGTCCTCATCCTTGGTTCCAACCCTTCAGCATGGGACGACTCCTGGTGGCCAACATCACTGGGAACAGCCCCGACACCCACCGACCACGCACGCAACCTAGGGGTCATCCTCGACCCCACCCTCTCCATGACTAAGCAGGTCAACGCCGTTTCCTCATCCTGCTTCAACACCCTCCGAATGCTCCGCAGGATCTTCAAGTGGATCCCCACCGAAACAAGAAAAACAGTCACCCAGGCCCTCGTCACCAGCAGGCTGGACTACGGAAACGCCCTCTACGCAGGAACGACGGCTAAGCTCCTGAGGACGGCTGCAACGCATCCAGAACGCCTCTGCACGTCTTATCCTCGACATCCCCCGACGCAGCCACATCACACCCCACCTGAGAGACCTGCACTGGCTCCCTGTCAACAAGAGGATAACCTTCAAGCTCCTCACCCACGCACACAAAGCACTCCACAACTCCGGACCAGCCTACCTCAACAGACGACTCAGCTTCTACACCCCCACCCGCCAGCTCCGCTCCACCAGCCTCGCCCTCGCCACAGTCCCCCGCATCCGGAAAACGACCGCCGGCGGCAGATCCTTCTCCCACCTCGCCGCCAAGACCTGGAACACCCTCCCCACCAACCTTCGGCAGACCCAAGACCTACTGGCCTTCAGAAGACTCCTCAAGACCTGGCTCTTCGATCAGTAGCAGCACCACCCCCATCTTCCCCCAGCGCCTTGAGACCCTCGCGGGTATGTAGTGCGCTTTTCCTTGCCCTGAAAACTAAGGCAAAAACAACAGTTGATGGACAGAATGCAGAACAATGTCATACATTCACCCCAATACAGAGATCTGGGCCTAAATCCATCGTTTTTTTGCTCACCATGCCATTCCAGTTTGAACCCAGCCATATGCAAATCAGTCTTGACCCTGTGCCTCATGGGAACAGTCCAGCCCGAACTGCCAAGCCAGGTCCTCCCTGGACTGGAAACAAGCATCCTAGGACCGGTTTCAGGGTTTCACCCCTCTTCAGCCGGGATAGCTTGATTCCAGTGGCATGGAGAGCACGGGACCCACGTCTGGGCATACCCGTCCCACTCGGGGTGACAAAGGCAAAAACAACAGTTGATGGACAGAATGCAGAACAATGTCATACATTCACCCCAGTACAGAGATCTGGGCCTAAATCCATCGTTTTTTTGCTCACCATGCCATTCCAGTTTGAACCCAGCCTTATGCAAATCAGTCTTGACCCTGTGCCTCATGGGAACAATCCAGCCCGAACTGCCAAGCCAGGTCCTCCCTGGACTGGAAACAAGCATCCTAGGACCGGTTTCGGGGTTTCACCCCTCTTCAGCCAGGATAGCTTGATTCCAGTGGCATGGAGAGCACGGGACCCACGTCTGGGCATACCCGTCCCACTCGGGGTGACAAATGCAAAAACAACAGTTGATGGACAGATTGCAGAACAATGTCATACATTCACCCCAATAAAGAGATCTGGGCCTAAATCCATCGTTTTTTTGCTCACCATGCTATTCCAGTTTGAACCCAGCCATATGCAAATCAGTCTTGACCCTGTGCCTCATGGGAACAGTCCAGCCCGAACTGCCAAGCAAGGTCCTCCCTGGACTGGAAACAAGCATCCTAGGACCGGTTTCGGGGTTTCACCCCTCTTCAGCCAGGATAGCTTGATTTCAGTGGCATGGAGAGCACGGGACCCAGGTCTGGGCATACCCGTCCCACTCGGCGTGACAAATGCAAAAACAACAGTTGATGGACAGAATGCAGAACAATGTCATACATTCACCCCAGTACAGAGATCGGGGCCTAAATCCATCGTTTTTTTGCTCACCATGCCATTCCATTTTGAACCCAGCCATATGCAAATCAGTCTTGACCCTGTGCCTCATGGGAACAGTCCAGCAGGAACTGCCAAGCCAGGTCCCCCCTGGACTGGAAACAAGCATCCTAGGACCGGTTTCGGGGTTTCACCCCTTTTCAGCCAGGATAGTTTGATTCCAGTGGCATGGAGAGCACGGGACCCACGTCTGGGCATACCCGTCCCACTCGGGGTGACACATGCAAAAACAAGAGTTGATGGACAGAATGCAGAACAAAGTCATACATTCACCCCAGTACAGAGATCTGGGCCTTAATCCATCGTTTTTTTGCTCACCATGCCATTCCAGTTTGAACCCAGCCATATGCAAATCAGTCTTGACCCTGTGCCTCATGGGAACAGTCCAGCCCGAACTGCCAAGCCAGGTTCTCCCTGGACTGGAAACAAGCATCCTAGGACCGGTTTCGGGGTTTCACCCCTCTTCAGCCAGGATAGCTTGATTCCAGTGGCATGCGGAGCACTGGACCCACGTCTGGGCATACCCGTCCCACTAGGGGTGACAAATGCAAAAACAACAGTTGATGGACAGAATGCAGAACAATGTCATACATTCACCCCAGTACAGAGATCTGGGCCTAAATCCATCGTTTTTTTGCTCACCATGCCATTCCAGTTTGAACCCAGCCATATGCAAATCAGTCTTGACCCTGTGCCTCATGGGAACAGTCTAGCCCGAACTGCCCAGCCAGGTCCTCCCTGGACTGGAAACAAGCATCCTAGGACCGGTTTCGGGGTTTCACCCCTCTTCAGCCAGGATAGCTTGATTCCAGTTTCATGGAGAGCACGGGACCCAAGTCTGGGCATACCCGTCCCACTCGGGGTGACAAATGCAAAAACAACAGTTGATGGACAGAATGCAGAACAATGTCATACATTCTCCCCAGTACAGAGATCTGGGACTAAATCCATAGTGTTTTTTGCTCACCATGCCATTCCAGTTTGAACCCAGCCATATGCAAATCAGTCTTGACCCTGTGCCTCATGGGAACAGTCCAGCCCGAACTGTCAAGCCAGGTCCTCCCTGGACTGGAAACAAGCATCCTACGACCGGTTTTGGGGTTTCACCCCTCTTCAGCCAGGATAGCTTGATTCCAGTGGCATGCAGAGCACTGGACCCACGTCTGGGCATACCCGTTCCACTCGGGGTGACAAATGCAAAAACAACAGTTGATGGACAGAATGCAGAACAATGTCATACATTCACCCCAGTACAGAGATCTGGGCTTAAATCCATCGTTTTTTTGCTCACCATGCCATTCCAGTTTGAACCCAGCCATATGCAAATCAGTCTTGACCCTGTGCCTCATGGGAACAGTCCAGCCCGAACAGCCCAGCCAGGTCCTCCCTGGACTGAAAACAAGCATCCTAGGACCGGTTTCGGGGTTTCACCCCTCTTCAGCCAGGATAGCTTGATTCCAGTGGCATGGAGAGCACGGGACCAACGTCTGGGCATACCCATCCCACTCGGGGTGACAAATGCAAAAACAACAGTTGATGGACAGAATGCAGAACAATGTCATACATTCACCCCAGTACAGAGATCTGGGACTAAATCCATCGTTTTTTTGCTCACCATGCCATTCCAGTTTGAACCCAGCCATATGCAAATCAGTCTTGACCCTGTGCCTCATGGGAACAGTCCAGCCCGAACTGCCAAGACAGGTCCTCCCTGGACTGGAAACAAGCATCCTAGGACCGGTTTCGAGGTTTCACCCCTCTTCAGCCACGATAGCTTGATTCCAGTGGCATGGAGAGCACGGGACCCACGTCTGGGCATACCCGTCCCACTCGGGGTGACAAATGCAAAAACAACAGTTGATGGACAGAATGCAGAACAATGTCATACATTCACCCCAGTACAGAGATCTGGGACTAAATCCATCGTTTTTTTGCTCACCATGCCATTCCAGTTTGAACCCAGCCATATGCAAATCAGATCTTTTGACTGGGGGAGAATGTTTGCATTGTCAGCATTCCGTCCATCATTTGTTTGCTGTAACACTTTTCGCCCTAGGTGGGATGGGTATGCCCAGACGTGGGTCCCTTGCTCACTGTGCCACTGGATTCAAGCTAGCATGGCTGAAGAAGGTTATATATCCTGAAACCGGTCCCAGGATGCTTGTTTCCCGGTCCAGGGAGGACCTGGCCTGGCAGTTCGGTCTGGACTGTTCCCATGGGGCACAGGGTCAAGACTGATTTGCATATTGCTGGGTCCAAACTGGGGTGGCGTAGTGGGCAAAGAACGATGGATTCAACCCAGATCTTTTGACTGGGGGAGAATGTTTGCATTGTCAGCATTCCGTCCATCATTTGTTTGCTGCAACACTTTTCGCTCTAAGTGGGATGGGTATGCCCAGACATGGGTCCCTTGCTCACTGTGCCACTGGATTCAAGCTAGCCTGGCTGAAGAAGGGTGACATACCCTGAAACCGATCCCAGGATGCTTGTTTCCTGTCAAGGGAGGACCTGGCCTGGCAATTTGGTCTGGACTGTTCCCATGGGGCACAGGGTCAAGACTGATTTGCATATGGCTGGATCCAAACTGGGGTGGCCTAGTGGGCAAAACAACGATGGATTTAACCCAGATCTTTTGACTGGGGGAGAATGTTTGCATTGTCAGCATTCCGTCCATCATTTGTTTGCTGTAACACTTTTCGCCCTAAGTGGGATGGGTATGCCCAGACGTGGGTCCCTTGCTCACTGTGCCACTGGATTCAAGCTAGCCTGGCTGAAGAAGGAGTGACATACCCTGAAACCGGTCCCAGGATGCTTGTTTCACGGTCCAGGGAGGACCTGGCCTGGCAGTTCCGTCTGGACTGTTCCCATGGGGCACAGGGTCAAGACTGATTTGCATATGGCTGGGTCCAAACTGGGGTGGCGTAGTGGGCAAAAGAACAATGGATTTAAACCAGATCTTTTGACTGGGGGAGAATGTTTGTATTGTCAGCATTCCGTCCATCATTTGTTTGCTGTAACACTTTTCACCCTAAGTGGGATGGGTATGCCCAGACGTGGGTCCCTTGCTCACTGTGCCACTGGATTCAAGCTAGCCTGGCTGAAGAAGGGTGACATACCCTGAAACCGGTCCCAGGATGCTTGTTTCCGGTCCAGGGAGGGCCTGGCCTGGCAGTTCGGTCTGGACTGTTCCCATGGGGCACAGGGTCAAGACTGATTTGCATATGGCTGGGTCCAAACTGGGGTGGCGTAGTGGGCAAAAGAACGATGGATTTAGCCAGATCTTTTGACTGGGGAGAATGTTTGCATTGTCAGCATTCTATCCAACATTTGTTTGCTGTAACACTTTTCACCCTAAGTGGGATGGGCATGCCCAGACGTGAGTCCCTTGCTCACTGTGCCACTGAATTCAGGCTAGCCTGGCTGAAGAAGGGTGACATACCCTGAAACTGGTCCCAGGATGCTTGTTTCCGGTCCAGGGAGGACCTGGCCTGGCAGTTCGGTCTGGACTGTTCCCATGGGGCACACGGTCAAGACTGATTTGCCTATGGCTGGGTCCAAACTGTGGTGGTGTAGTGGGCAAAAGAACGATGAATTTAACCCAGATCTTTTGACTGGGGGAGAATGTTTGCATTGTCAGCATTCCGTCCATCATTTGTTTGCTGTAACACTTTTCACCCTAATTGGGATGGGTATGCCCAGACGTGGGTCCCTTGCTCACTGTGCCACTGGATTCAAGCTAGCCTGGCTGAAGAAGGGTGACATACCCTGAAACCGGACCCAGGATGCTTGTTTCCGGTCCAGGGAGGACCTGTACTGGCAGTTCGGTCTGAACTGTTCCCATGGGGCACAGGGTCAAGACTGATTTGCATATGGCTGGGTCCAAACTGGGGTGGCGTAGTGGGCGAAAGAATGATGGAATTAACCCAGATCTTTTGACTGGGGGAGAATGTTTGCATTGTCAGCATTCCGTCCATCATTTGTTTGCTGTGAAAACTAAGGGCCTGATTTACAAAGGTAAACTTTCACTTTTATGTAAGTGTACCATTGTTTGTTATTCCCCAAAAATGTTTAGGTGTAGTAGCTTTACGACGGCACATAAAAAGACAGGGCTGTCCTATCTTTATATGTGCTGAGACTTTGCACTCGTAAAGTACCTTTATGAACAGCAAACAATCGTAAACTTACACATCATATAATGTTTAAGTTTACCTTTGTGAATAAGGCCCCAAGGGTATTTACTGCACTGCTGGTGTAACTTTGGTGCACTTTTAATATGTGTGGGAAATAGAGTTAAACATCTTAAGGAAAACTACAAATTTAGCAGGTTGTCAATATATTTGCTTTACATTTCCCTGACCATTGCTCTGACACACCAAATACCAATAAATCTAAGCTAAACCCACCTATTCCCTCACTAGGTTACCTGCCCCCACGTCTGTCATTTTTTTCACATCTCTTGGCTTTCTTTCTTTTGCTAGACCGGACTCTTGCAGCCAGTTGCTACTATTGCTCTTAGCGCCGGGACGCCCCTTTGCCGGGGCAGCTGAGCGCTCTACAAAACTGCTTAACTTAACTTAACTTAACTTAACTAAAACTCAACAAGCACATATGATGCTCAAACTTAAGTAAGTTGTATACACCTATTTCACAGATTTATGTCTGTTTCCAGGTATTAATTGGTCATAAGGCAGGGAAAACATTTGTAAACTGGACCCATTATTTGGAACTTCGACAGAAAATACTAAAATCTAAGGCCCAAATTTATCAGAGGATTGCCATTGCCCTTGCTCACTCAGGGTGATGCAAGGCTAACACAAGCCTTAAATCACATTTATCAAGCCACTCAAGGCCACCTTGCATGGCCCTGCGTGATTTGGTAAATCTGGGGCCTTATTTACAAGCCCCTTGCGCCACTGGTGCATCACTTTTAATATGGGAAAATGTGAAGTACCGGCAGCGCAAGGGGCTTGGAGTTAACACAAGGCAGCACAAATTGCTGTCGTGCGTTACTCTGCACTGGAAGGCGTTACATGCATGGGAAGTGGATGTTCCCATGCATCCACCGATGTATTTTGATACATTTCCAGATTAACCAAGACATGTAAACCTGGGAATGCATCAAAATGGTTCACCTTCAACGATAGAAGCAGAAAGAGGAGAAATATCTTTATTTCTCATCATTGCTTCCTCTTTCTAAGTGTGCTGCACTTTGCAGAAAGGTGACCCTTCCTGCACAAAACAATCCTGCCTGCAATGCAGGCACCCTTGCACCATGGCACAAGGGTGCCTGCATTGGCACCAGGTGGCACATAGTCTACCAGCACAGTGAGAGAGCAGGAATGTGCCATATATTAATAAATATGGTGCATTCTTGCCCTCTCCATTTGATGCAGTGCAGCAAGTTGTCTTGGTGTGTTGTGCTGTGTCAAACATTGATAAATCTGGGCCTAAATGTCTCACTGATCTGACATTTCTCAATCACAAAAACAAAACACAATGAGACCATCATAAAGTGCATCATGGGTGATAGTGTGCTTTACAAATACACATAACATAACATACCATAAATATTTTTTGCAAATAAAATAGAACAATAATATGAAATCATATACTTTGAATATCAAACACTATTAATAAAACAATGTTAAATGCAAAACATTAAAAGTAAATAATTTAAAATATATTAAATATATAATCAATTAACTAATTAACATATTAAAATTATGCAAAAATGAATGACCAATAGCAACTAATGAAATCTATATATTTAATCTTTCCATCTGCAATAAATATAAACTACACTTAAAAAGTAATACAAGTATTATAATGAATTTAAAAAACTTAATGAATACTCCTGAAAAAGCAAATATAAATGTCAATAAATGAAAAAATAAATAACAAAAAATGTAATAAGAAACCAATGAAATGGTGTCTGCAAGTTGAACACCAGTCTGTTGGAGGCCCACTAGACAGAGTGGGCAGACTTGTTACATCCGGGGTCCTTTCAAAGGAAAAAAGAAGGAAAAAAAGAAAAAAGGGGCCCGCCAGTGCATTCCAATGCTCGCACTGCCTCAGATCTGTGCAGCTCCTGTTTCGTCGCGCTCGCGAAATCGCGAATCTCAGCGGAGCTCAGCGGCTCGGCTGCATCCCGCGGATATGTTCAGTTCTCTCCCGTTCCTCCCGCATCTGACGTCAGCTCCTCATTTCGGAAAAGGAAGGGGAGGTGTGGTCTACGGCGCTCTCAGCCGGTCATCATTCCTGAGGCAGTTCACCGGCTAACCTGCATACTCCATACTCCACGAGCCTGACTGTTTCCTGGTTACTTCATGCAGTCCTAGCGCAGGGGTTCCTGGGAGTTGTAGTCTTCTACTCCTTTTTTTTTTTTTGCCACTGGGACCACCAGGTTTCTCGCCAAGAGGGGGTAAGTGCATATATTTTCCTTACCACCGGTGTATGGTAGCTCCCTACGTTACTTGGCTGGGGGTCGCTGGGGAGGTCCCAAGCAGTGACTTTGGTTCTTTCGTTAAGGGATTAGCATTATAATTACATTATGCGAAATCTCAATAAGGGAGGTAAAGGAACAATAACTGCCCTCTCCGACTCCCCAAGCCTGGGCCAAAGGGTGAAAAAACGAGTTGGTCAGGCTGCTGCCCGGGCAAACCGCGCAGCGGCTCTCAGGAAAGATCTTGACGTGAATACCGATACTGCTGAAATGGCAAGCTCTGAGGCCGCTAAACAAAATCATACTGGTGGTGCCTCTGTTGATCTTGATTTGAGCGCCAGTCCTTGCTCTATTGCCTCTCTTCCCTCTCCTAGGGCAGGCACCTCTATTTCATCGGATTCGATCAAACGAAAGACACCTAAGCTGCTCAATTCAGACGGAGTTGCCAAGGACCTTAAAAAGTATCCTTTATTTTTCAGAGCTAAGCCTGGCTTGTCATCTGCGGATCAGGAGGTGGCAGGGAATGAGTCCCCTCTGATCGACAACTCTATGGATTTGTGCAAAAACGGGAGTCTTGGAGATCCTGTGGATGACCGCCATTCTCCCCCGCCATCCCCTTCTCTGCTGGTGCCTTCTTCTGGGGGGGGTTCTTCTTCTTCATCAGATCTATTTACTCCTATGGACGCAGTCCTGAATATCCCAGGAGAGTCTATGCCTTCTTCTTTGGGGGGGGGAGGGTTTCTTCAATGGCTACATCTGCTCATGTAGTTACTGTCCCGACTATCTCAGTAGTCTCTATGCCCTCTGACCCACAGGCCTCGCAGTGTGAGGAAAGGCTAGAATCAACTCAAGACAATCAATCAACTCAAGACAACCCCTCCCAGGAAACCAGATCCTTTTCCATGCAATGGGATGCCAAGAGCCTCCTCAACTTGATTCTGGAGGAGATTCGAGAACTGAAAGCCTCCCAATCTGCTGAGATCGCCATAATCCATGCTCGCTTAACTAAAATCGAAGAAGCTATGGCTCAGGTACCGGCGCGGCTTCTCAAGGCAGAAACCAGGATCTCGCAGTTGGAGGATCAAGTCTTAATTATGAGCAACAAAGTCACCGCCTTTCAGAGCCAGAGAGCAGCATTGGAGTATAAACTCGAGGATTTAGAGAATCACTCTAGACGTTCCAATCTCCGCATTCTGGGTATTCCGGAGGGCCTTGAGGGCCAGCAGACTATACAATGGGTTGATTCATTTATCAAAAAGAATGTCCTCCCAGAGTTTAATGGTGATCTTACTCTTATGCGAGCACATCGGGTACCAGCCCATCTCCCTCCCAATGCTAAATTTCCACGGACTATGATGGTCAATTTTGGGGATTATAGCGTCAAGGAACAAATCTTAACTAAGGCTATTAAACAGCGACAATTTACCTCGACAGAGGTTCCACTTTGTCGTATCTTCCCGGACATGTCGGCTTCCGCAGCCAAAAGGCGGAAAGAGTTCGTAAAAATGTTACATTTATTTAAAGAACAGGGGGCACAGGCAATGTTTGCCCAACAGAGCAAGTTAAAAGTGTTAGTCAAAGGAAGATTTCACGTGTTTTGTAATGTCCCGGAAGCACAGGAATTACTGCAACAAATCTCGTCGGGGAAATCCTAAGGACCTTTGAACCCCTTAGTGTTAAGATTTGACATAGCACGAATGCCATGCTAATTTACAAATGTTTATAAATGCTTTTTGAAATGTTCTTTAAATGTTCCCCAAATGTTCTCCAAAATATGTTCGATCACTTGGTTTGCTCTCTTATCCTGGTACTAGTCCTCTCTTTAAAGCCTATTTTTTAGGCAGGTTGCCATCTATAGCCTATGGGTTTTTTTTTTCTTTTTCTTTCTTGACATGTATATACAAAGTGAGTGAACAAATGTCATCAATGATGTATTATCGACTTGTTCTTTTGCTGTTCCTTCCTGCAGCTAGTACATATCTGCAGACACTTGTAGACGGTCTGTTATTGATTGCCTTTTTGGACCTGTATCGTGTCTCTTCCGTTTTCTCTTTGGTATTCTTTATATTCTTTTCTTTCCCTTTTTTTTTTTTTTTAGGAAGGGGGTGTAGGGGGACCGGTCGCACTAGGCACCAAGTCATAGTGTCAGTTAAGGGGGGGGAAGTTTGTCAGATGTGAGCAGGGACAGCGGTCAGCTCATGGTGGCTTCTGGGGTTGGGTGGGGTCACAGGGGTCGAAAAGGGAGCATGGGGAAAAACGAAATCCATTTTTTAAAATCCATACACATATACATCCATTGGGTATTTATAGACTCATATTTTGTTAGATTCATTATTTCAGTTTTTCAGTACATTTTTATTTACCTTAACTGCTGCGAATGGCTAAAATAGAAATTTTGAAAGTAGTCTCATTTAACGTTAACGGCCTCAATAATAAAAAGAAAATGCGGGCCATCGAGGCTTAGATTAAGACAGAAAATCCAGCGGCCATTTTAATACAAGAGACTCATATACCAGCAGGGAAACAATTAGATTTCCCAATGTTTAAATCCTGGGCAGCTTATAGGGGATTCTCGTCATCTTCGGCATCTCATCGGGGCACGGCGATTTTCCTTAGTAAAAAACTTCAAGCCGAAGTTGTCAATTTTATAAAAGATCAGAATGGAAGGTGGTGTTGGGCCACCTGTAACCTAGGGGGGAGACTTCTAACTTTTGCCAGTATATATGCCCCAGTTGAGGACAACCAAATGCCATATGAGGATTTTTTTCAATCTTTAATTCAAGTACCTGGTGAATTGATCTTAGGGGGGGATTTTAATTTTCTTATGAATCCCAAAATTGACTCCCCTGCCTTGTCCAAAAAACAGTTAAAACCTAAAACATTAAGGGACCGATTCCGATCTCGGCCGGTAGGGCTCTGAATCGGATTTGGGTTTACCGGATCCGATTCGGAGCCCTGTTTCCAGACCGACTCGTACGTGCGTCCGGGCGAGCGAGTACGATGCGAAATCTCCGACCGACTCGTTCGCGAGACCCAACCGCTCCGACCGAGTCGTTCGCGAAAGCCGACCGCTCCGACCGACTCGCACGGACACGACTCGCACCGCGCAATGGAGACGTTCCCCGGCCGGGTAAGTACGATGCGCGCCCCGAGCAGTCCGACCGACTCGTGCAAACCGGCTCCAAAGAGCAGTCGGAGCCGGACTTTGGGGGTCCGTTTCGGACCCCCCTGCACGCGTAGCCACGCGAGTCGCACACAGGGGGGACCCATGGGTCCCCCTACCTGTGCAGGTACGGCGCGAGTCGCTGCGACGCGTACCCGCTGTAGGGGGCGCCCTTGTCCGCCTCGCACCCATTGAGTCAATGGGAGCCCACGTACGTGTTGTACGACCGGCTCCCATTGACTTCAATGGGAGTCCGACCGAATCGAGTCCGATAGCATGCGTGCGCATCGTACTCGTTCAGTCGGACTGCTAGAGTCCGATTCGGTCGGAAATCTCTCCGGGTCCGGCTCGGTCGGAGTGATTTCCTGCCCGAATCGGAATCGGCCCCTAAGAGTTTTACAAAATTATGGCTTGACTTTGGATATATTGGATCCCTGGAAAGCAGTATTCCCAACTAGGATCGCCTACACTTGTTCATCAGGTAGATTTCGTACCTCGTCACGCATCGATTTTTTAGGTCTCGCGTAGGAAAGAGACCTCTTGGAATCAATTCAGTTTTTGCCCTAAAAACGTGCACGCGTTGCATTGCTTTCAATGGCAACGCGTGCACGTTTGGCGATTCCCTTGCGGGAGCGAGCGGCGCCATCTGGTACCAATTATCGCGCTCGCTCCCGCAAGGGAAACGCTGCGCCTCCCTGCTCTCGGCCGCACTCCCCCACCCCACCCCTCCCACTTGTGAGCGCGAGCGCTTGTTAATTTATATCTTTAGGCTGTATAATCATACAAGAACGATGAACAAAGTAGAACTAAAAACTTGGCTCGAATTATCATAGTTAGTGCACTTACATCATTTGTCATTTTTAGTGGTGCATATGCTAACTCAGAAGATACACTGCCTACCACACAGACATTGAATTCTAACTACCATTACATCCTTATCGCCAGCTCGTGTACAGATACAGCACTCCGTTACATGCAGTGACGAGTGTCTGTGGTCGTCAGATCCACCCAGTGTTGTCTACAATAATGTCAAAACGGTTCCCAAATACCCTTGGGTTCATTCTCGCCAGGATGAAGTTTAATATAAGCCTCTGAGGTAGATTCACGCCAAATGACATCTTTCACGCAATTAGGCACTCTTGGGAGGGGTCGTTTCTAAAATCCTATTGCGACATTCTATTTGCTAATAGCAACTACAGAGCTCTGAGCCTTCGACTAGGTTTAGGCACGTCGGCGACATATCCCAGCAGTACCACCAGTGGTGCACGTGGTATCACATAGGTTTATTGAGTACCAGCACCACAGCTCGCAAATAATCACAGGTTACAGGGCTGCACCATGGGCTAGGTGCATAGAGCCAGGCTGTGGTCTCCCACACCATGGACATGTGTGGTCTCTATCTGGGTTCCTCGTGTGCACTAACTCCGGGGCCATATGGTAGGATTGCTACTCACAACTTTTCTTTTAGACCACCATCTTCTTGCACACTCTGTGAGCAGGCAGTTGTCGACCTTCCGGTGTCATGTTTTCTGCTTGCTTGATCTACCAAGGCACATGGAGGTTGGAAACTGATCAAGACTGGGACATGCGAAAGGCAAAAGGCAAGCCAAAGTGAGGCAATAATGAATTTTGTAACCACAAACATTCATCCCCAAAGAATGGAGACACAAGTGGGGATGCGGGTTCACAACTTTTACAGGAGAAGCTCTCTTAGTTGGAAGCAACAACATAAAATGAGGCGGTCCTTTGCCAGGTGTAACACTGCTTACAAGCATCTATCTGTGACTGCATGTCTAAAGGCCCATAGCCAACATTGCTTCCTTGGTGGTCACTACCCTAGAGTCACAGTTCAATGTTCATCGGCTGGAGGGCTAATGCCTGATCTGGGCCACCGCCAGACCCAAATACTACTCACGCCCAATCACAGAGAGGCTGCTAAAGACAGATCCCGAGATCCGACAACCGGAGGCCTAAATACTCTTCACTGCTAATGTCCAATTCAAACCTGTAGGAAGTTAAGACTTCTTCTCATGCACCCTGACTGTGTAAAATGATGCAATAGTTTTGTATTAATAGCGGACCCAACTGGGTCCACACAAGACACTGCGGGGCACAACCTCAGGGCCCACTGGTACAATGGTTCCTGTGCCGCGGCTCATCATTGGTGCTCGTGCCAAGGGAAGAGAAGGTCGTGCTTCGTGGTCAATCCACTTGCACTTCAAATGGATAAGTAAAGCTAGATGTGGGCCAGCCACTGAAATCTCGATCCAGTCTCGAGCCTGAAGCCTTGCTCAACTCGAGGTCCAGTTGGAACCTCGAGCACATAACGAGCCGAGCGTTCATGTGCCTTCTGCCTGCCATACTCTCTGGATGTGGAGTAACGGACAGAGCTGCCGGCTTTGGAACTGAGGAACGAGGTTGGAGTCTGGGCATCGGCTCATCATCCTGTGATTCTGGGCAAATCACTTACTCTCTCCGTGCCTATAAAAATTAATGTGTCCTTCTAACTGGTGCACATGTAAAGCGCTCCAATCGCTTCAGGTCGAGGTGGGCTGTATAGAAACTGCACAAAAACACACACAGAGGTAAAAACCAAGCCTTAACAAAGGAAAGACAAACAGATACCTGTTAATTGGCTGATTTGGACAAATGAAACCAGAAAACCTACATAAATAGCGGCTTCTCCGCGTAAACTGTGCGATCTTAGGCAAATATTTTATTTCACCTAAACTTCTTTTTCCTCATTATCGCGTATGAAAGCACTTTCAAATATGTGAGTTAGAATATTAGTTATACATAAACCTCTGGTGTTTCAATTAATAGACTATAATATTGCTTTATGAAAATCTGGGTCACTGACAGGGTTTACATGACAACTGTTTTCCCTCTTAGTTTACTAATGGTTCATGTTTAAAACTATCACTTTTAATAAGTACTTTTCAGTGAAGTGCTGTAATGTGGCGTATTAATGTAGAAGCTTCCACACGCTAAAGAAATACATTGTTTTCGATTTTAAAGAGACTTTATCATATTTTACGTGGGTGCCGGTTTGATGTATGATTAACATAGCAGACATTTCCAGGGCTCGGCTCGTGCACAGGCTCTAAGAGCCGAGCCAGTCACTCACCTCTAAATAACCAGAACAGGCCTACCGATAACTGATGCCAAAGCCTCTGTGTGTAGTGGGAAGAACGCGAGGTATGTCGCAGCCTACCTACAATCGTAGTAGACGCATTGCTCAGGAGTTTACTGCTTAAATGTGGCTAGTCCTTCCTAATCTGCTTAACCAGGTAAAATAGGGCGAAGACAATGTCAGTCATTGTGCACGTGCCTGCGGAATCCCTCTCTCTCATGTGTTAATTATTATGTTAACTACAGGCAAATCCGTAGACCTATTCTTCGTCAGATGTATGGATTGACATAGCGTTTACTTATTTTACTGACAACTCCTGAGGTTGCTTTTCTGTAAGGGCGACACCTTAGAAAACGACAACAATTTTCACATTTTACGTAATGTATTATGGTTAGCGTTTAGATTATCATTGTAACTTCTCCCAGACAGCATAAATCCGAGTTCTATATGCCTTGGTCATTGAGTAAAACCGAACAAATCAATCACAGATGTAGGTTTTATTCAATAGGGAGTGGTGCAGTGGGCTGGGGTCTTCTGAAATGATGGGTGCGGTCACATACCTTTTCCAAGACTTTTCCTTGGGTAAGTTTGAATTTTTGATTGACAACGGATCACTGGATGCTGCAGGGAGTTTAAATGTTGCTAGTGAAGCTAGGCGATTTGATAGCAAGACATCAGGCTGTTAGCTACAACGATCACAGTCAGAGGCAATGTGTTTCTTGGCTTCCTTTGTTAGACCATGTGATGGCTGCCATCTAGTGTTACTGTGGGTGTTCGTTTGCATTTCGAGGCAGGGAATCCGTTGTGAATTTCTCTTTCCTTTTTACGAGAACGAGGTTGTTTTCGGATTTAAATTCAACGTTGCTTATTGATGTGGGGACAGACTTGTGTGCGCATAGTAGCTAATGTGTCAGGAAATAGTATTTCTGCCATAATTAGACATTCGTAAACCTATAAATACATTAGTTTTTTCTAATTTTCAGAATTAAAACATTATTCCTGAAAAAGTGAAATTTGAACAAATTCTTATACAGAATCTAAATATAGACCGATGTAGAGTGACCAACTGACATGGGTGCAAATTCAGGACGGTAAGTTTAAAAATTCAGGACAAAAATTCAGGACAGACGGTCAAAATTCAGGACAAAACTTCTGCCAATCATTCATCCATGCTTTCACTCATCCATCCATCCATCCTCCCTTTCTCTCTCCATTCCCCTTTCACTTAGCCACCCATCCTTCCAGCCACACTTTACCCATACACCCACCCACCCATCCAGTTGCAGACAGAAGAGGCCCATCAAGAACTTCACCCTCGCTGTAGGTCCTAAAGCAAGGGGTGGGGGAGGGTTCACTATGCACCTGCACATAGGCAATCTGAAAACTTGGAAGTCACGAGTCATGCATGATGCACAGTGCCAGGACGTGAGGTGACTGTGACATAGTGTTTTTTCCAGGGCTTTACGTGGGATGAAAAAACTGGGGGTCTCTCCAAGGGGTGCGTCTGATGTAATTAAGGGCTTGGCTTAAAACATCTAAGCTAAAAATATGTGCTGAGCAGTGTGCCGCCCGACTGGTATTTTGCGGTTTCTATCATTGCATCTAGTAACATTAGACCTACAACAAGCCATGACTATTGGCTTTGTCAATGGATGTTAGTTGCATAAAATAAATAAACAAGCATTGGCATAGCCAATAGGTCTCGCCTTTGGGACCTTATAAGTGTTTAGCCATGCAACAGTTGATGTTTGTTGCACCAAGGATATTGTGCTGGATAACTAAACACTTATAAGGTCCCAAAGGCGAGACCTATTGGCTATGCCAATGCTTGTTTCTTATTTCTAGGAGATTGATTTTTAGCCAGCAGAGATTCCTCCAGAATGGATTCTCAGACCATGCGATGGTGATTCTTGAGTTAGAGTTGGGTAAAGGCACTATGGCCCCTAAAAGATGGATGCTAAATAGACAATATTTATCAGAGGAGAACTGGGTGTCTTTTATTAAAACCAAGATCAAAGAATTTTTTGAGCGAAACTATGGCTCTGCACCTTTGCACGCGGTCTGGGACTCATTTAAGGCATTTATAAGGGGACTCGCTATCGGAAAGGATGCAGATAATCTTAGGAAAGCTAAGGAAGAAAAACGATCCTTAGAGCAGAAAGTGCAAAGGTCTTTTGACACATTTCTCAGTAGTCCCTCAGTTTTTAACCAACAGCAGTTTGATCAAGCTAAACGGGATCTCAGTGAAAAATATTATCTTAAAAGTGAATCTTTTTATCAGCACTACAGGCAAAAAATCTACGAAGAGAGCAATTACACTGGTAGGTTCCTTGCGTGGCAGGCAAGGGAGCAGGCCGTAACTAACCAGATTACTGCATTGAAATGTCCTATAACTGCTTCCCGCACTGACGACCCGGCTGCAATAGGGGATATAATGTTACAGCATTACAGGAACATATATGGCCAACAGTCCATTAATAAGGCATCCTTGAGAGACTTTCTCCAGAGACATGAATTGCCTGTACTTTCAGATGCCAAAAAATTGAGCATGGCGAGTCCTTTTACAAAAGATGAGCTGGAAGGTGTCATTAAAAATCTCCCCCATGGCAAAGCTTGTGGCCCAGACGGCCTCCCGGCAGAATTTTAAAAAATCTTTTCCAGCACCATCTCGGATTATCTTTTATTGTTGGCCAACTCAAGTTTAGAGGGTGGGGTGATACCATTGTCATTTAGAAATGGGAATATAGTCAGTTTTTTAAAAAAAGGTAAGGATAGTGAAGATCCCAATTCTTATCGTCCCATCACCCTTTTAAATTCTGACTACAAAATAATTACTAAACTCTTAGCTAATCGTTTTAATCGAATAGCTTCGCATTTGATTCACCCTGACCAAAATGGTTTTATTGCTGGAAGGCAGCTCGGCACTAATACGCACTATTTAGCGGAAACACTTGACTACTTTGAGACTCGGAAGATACCAGCTCTAGTCCTCCTTTTAGATGCTGAAAGGCATTTGACCTAGTTGTTTGGGAAACCTTGGGGCATATTATCAAGGGCTCTATCGCCGCTTTAGCGGGACTTTTTCCCGCTAAAGCGGCGATATTTTTATTCCCCTATCAGCAAGCTGTCGCTAACAGGTGTTAGCGACAGCTTTTAGGCGTTAGCGACTGGTTTGGGTGCCGCTTTGCATATCAGCGATATTTATCGCTAATGACATGCAAAGGAGGCGTTCCCAACCAAAAGCGACAGAAAACAGTCGCTAACATATCTAACGCCTATTACCAATACCCGCGAAGCGATAAAAAAATGCGCGCTAACCCCGATTAGCGCTTGTTTTTTAGAACTGGTAAAAACATGACTTAACAATGATAGTCAATGGGAGGTGGATTCTAAAGTTAAGTCCCCAGCCTTAGCGATAGGATTTTATCGCTGGATTTCTCGCGTTAAAGCTGGGCTTCGCCGCTATCGCTGGATATTTTATCGCAATGGAGATAAACCTTGCTAATAGCATGTTATTTCCGCGGTAATATCCAGCGATAGCCGGCGATAAAAAAAGGCGCGCTAAGCAAGGTTTGCGATATTTTTCGCATGTTCTTGCTAATATGCCCCCTTATTTTATATTCTGGCAAATTTTGGAATTCCTCCTAAAATTACGGGGTTGGTTAAAAAATTATACTTAAACGCGGAAGCCAAACATAATCATCAACACCACGGGGGTAGGCCAAGTTAAGGTTAAGCGGGGGACTAGACAGGCATGTCCATTGTCCCCGGTATTATTTGCCTTTTTCATTGAGCCATTGGCGATTGCCATAAGGAATAGTACGGATATCCGCCCTCCACTACCAACTATGGCAAAACTGAAATTATACGCCGACGATATTATGCTCATTATAAAGCCTGAGAAGGAAGTCCAAGCAAAAACTTTTGAGATCTTCGAGCATTTTGAGTCCCTTGGTGGATACAAAATAAATTAAAAAAAGACAGAAATTATACAGTGTGGCAGAGCACTTACGGATTTACCTCTCAATATCCTTTCCTGCATAAATACAAAACCGAAAAGATACCTTGGCGTTTATTTTTCGGCGCAAATTTCTGATTTATATGATTTAAATTTCACCCCACTTTTACGAAAATTCCAGGATTTATTCTCTCGATGGAGCTCTCTTCCATTAACCATATTGGGCAGGGCTGCATTGATAAAAATGTCTGTTCTACCGCTATTTAATTTTCTTTTTTCGGCGATTCCCTGTGCTCTAATGAGCTTGTTTTTCACTAAAATAGAGTCTATGTTTACATCTTTTCTGTGGGGAAAGAAGGCCGCCCGAATTGCACTTAGCACTTTATATGAGGAGCTGGAAAATGGCGGATTAGCTCTCCCAAATTTGAGGGATTACTATTTTGCATTTTTGCACAATATATGTCTAGATTTAAGCCGGAATTACAATCAGGTCTTTTTATTAATTATTTTATGAACTTAATTTGTGAAGAAAATCAGATCCACTGCCCATTAACAATTGTTAAATCTCCTAAATTAGTACGGTATAAGTGCATACAGTGGTTTTTCCATAAGCGCAAGGCCTTTTATAGAAGATATTCTATCCCAGTAATTAACTCGCAACTCCGTTATCTGCCCCTATTTTACTATCTGGGATTAGAGAATCATCAGTAATTACACAAAAATGGGCCAAGGCTGGATTCAGGAAAATTTCAGATTTTTTAAGGAATGACAAATGGTTGAACCTAGTTGAGATGTTTTTTTTAATTCCAAATGACTTCCTTCTTCTTGGGTCATACAATTTTTTAGTAAGTTCTAGAGTAAACTTGACTTGGTACAGATCATCGCACGGAAAAGCTTAGTACATGATCTATTAGAAGATATGGTTTTTAAGAAACCCGGGGAATGGAAAAAGTGTTTAGCCTCAATTAAGGGTTCTGATCTGGAGGGGAAGGCCATAACAAAATGGGCAAGACATGAGGAGATGGAAATCACAGCAAGTATGTGGTCGGCAGTTAATAATCTCAATTTTAGTACGTTAAGGGGAGCTAATTGGCGAAGGATGTTGTTTTTTAGTAAATGGCTACTTTATAGAACTCCACTTTTTCTATCTAAAATTTATTCTAACCATTCAGCGCAGTGCTTTCGTTGCCTTAACCATCCTTCAGCTAACTGGTTACATATTATATTACAATGCCCTTTGATTCAGAGGTTCTGGAATGACATTTTTCACTATCTGAAACTCGAATGCGGAATTTTAATAGGTATGAATACCTGGCTAATAGTACTTGGCTATGACCCAGACCTTCTTCTTTCAGACAAACTGATCAAATTATTATATATCGCAATGGCTGTTGCCAGATCACTTTTGCTTCAGAGATGGCGATCAGTTCTTATTCCATCTAGTTATGAATGGGTCCGAAAAATGAAGCAAGTAAAAAAAAGTGAACGGGCCTATGCATTGCGAATTGGTGGACTTAAGAAGTTTGAGAGGGTGTGGGCAGACTATTTTGATTAAGATCTCAAAACTCAGCTCATCGATTGGGGGGTATTCCCAGTATGTTTGACTCCTATGTATAGCAATACCAGTATTTTAATCTATTATATGACATTTGATATTTTTCTGTAACCTAGCTATATCATTGAATATAGGACGAATTTATATTTAGTATTTTGCACATACTCGCGGATAAGTACCTTAGGTTCAATCAATTGTTTTGTTTGTATTAATGATAGGCAGTGGATGCTGGTTTAAGATATTACGCTTTATATTTTCTCCTGAATACTAGCTTAAATGTCTATATTATCTATCTGTATTGATTTAGGATCTACTCCTTTCTGGCAAATTGGTGCTATTTAATAATTTTGTATCATTTTTTGACATATTTAATGTATTTTATGGATGTATTTATGGATAAAAAAAAAACTTTTTGTTATATGGATTTCACAAAAACAAAAAAAAAGAAACCAATGAATCTAATTAATAAATTAACCAATTAGCAAACAAAATAAATCAAATACTATATAGTCAAAACAACTTCCCCACCAACTCCCCAATGAACCCACAAATGCACCAAAAAAAGCATAATAAAAAGAATGATTAATTAATGCCAAATATAATAGTAAAAATAATAAAAATAAACTCAATGCTACTGAAATATAAATAAAAAATAAAAAAAATATATATTATTGATTATTTAGCAAATAAATATAGTTAATAAATTAACCAATTAACAAACAAAAAACAAATTACAAACAATATACACTTCGCACTCTATGCACCTAGAAACCAAAAGACCCACCCAGAAATTAAAATTTGGGGCTCATTCACACACTGTACTTTGTAGTATGTTATGTAGTATTACAAAACATACTACAAAATGCTATTCACCTCTACTATCTTGAGTAAAGTGTGCGCTTTAGTAGTAAATGTGAGAGGGTGAGAGGTGAGTGTCTGGAAATGGAAAAAACCTACTACTAATGGGGAAGGAAATAGGGAGGAGTAAAGAGGGGTTAATGGAGGGCCAGGGTAGAGTTCAGGGAGGGATATGTACGCACCAACAAAATAGTATGTCCATTGCTATTCTCAAACTGCACTTTTAATGTTACTGTAGCCGAAAAGGGAAACACAATAGAAGTACATTTCTCCATCTCAGAGCTGAAGTAAGTCCAACACCACTCATGGCCAACCGCTGGTACTCCTATACCCTCCAATAGAAATCAATGGGGGACTTAAAATAAATCCCCACAGGAAATAATTCAAAATTAAATTAAATTAATTTAAATAGTTAGGAATAAAGGGCCATATGTAGGTAATTTCTATTTACCGATTCCTAAATACCGAATTTTACCGATTCGGTATTTAAGAATCGGTAAATAGAATGTAGGTAAACATTCGGTAAATTTTACCGATTCGGTAATATTCAGTATTACCGATTCGGTATTTACCGAATCGGTAATAAGGAATACCTTCCCATTCATTCCTATGGGCCTGGAGGCCCATAGGAATGAATGGGAAGCCATTCACTATTACTGATTCGGTAAATACCGAATCGGTAATAGGGGAGCATATTCAAGGGTGGCAGGGTGTCAAATTGACACCCTGTTGCACCCCTGAATCGTGCATGTGTGCACATGTGGTGCACATACATGCCCTAAGGGCATGTATGTCTGCCACATGGCACTTTTAAAAAAGCACAAAATTGCTTTTTAAAAGGTATTCGGTATTTACCACCAACCTGTAGTTGGTGGTAAATAACGAATCCTTAAACCAAAGGAATTTACTGATTCCTTAAAATAACGAATCGGTAAATTACCGACTCCTTAAATCCGGCCTCCTACATCACAAAGGGCTAAATACCGGTCGGTAACGGGAAATTTACCGATTTTCGGCCGTTACCGACCGGTATTAGCCCACCTAAATATGGCCCATAATTAATTATAATTTAATGTATAAAAATGTATTAACAGATTTTATAGTAATTATTTATGTAATAACCTTTTTAGATAAAACGTTAATGTAATAAGGCATTTTATGAGATAAACTTAAATCACTTTTAAGTAGTTCTTAAAGCAGACATCAATTTTAATATTTTTTAATGCATAGTAAAATATTTTTGTTTGCTTTAGGTTTGGATTTATTTTTTTCATTTAAACCTGAGAAAAATTATTTAACTATAATTTAATATATTTTTTATTAATTAAAGATTTAATTATACATTAATGTGATAGTGCTGCAGCATTTTTATCTGAGCGTTCTACATTTAATATAAATATATAAAAATAATATACATTGATATTTATCCCCAAAAATATTTACTCACTTTTTCCAAGTGTGATACCTTTTTCCCTTTAATTTGTGATAGGGATTTTCCACATTCAGGTCAGAGATCTCTGTATGGTAAAGTTTAAGGAAAGGTAAATACTTTTATTGCACAAAATTATTGGTAAAACATTTTTATGATCTAGAACTAAACACAAAAATAGGGAGACTGAGAGACTAAAGGGATGTTTAATGTTTGAACTTCGGGACATGTTTGTTTGTGCAGCCTTGCTATATTCTCTTACAACAAAATGCTGGAGATGTATATTACAAGGATTACAAGACTTGCAATACACCTGTTAATGAAATGAGTGAATGTTCTCAACTCCACCTTCCATCTTTAGATGAAACTCATTTAAAACACAACCAATGACAGCCAGGCTGACCACATAAGGAACCCACACACCAAGCCTCTTTTCCTGGCTTCACAATGCCATTGAACGTCTTTGTAGGTTAGCGCCTTCTTTTGTGGTGGAATTATTTGAGGAGTAAAGAGAGGGTTTACAGGCAAAGGATCAACATCTTTGGTATGTCCAGGAGCTGGATTCACCTACATCCCTCACCCAGGCTATCCCAGCCTGTGTCAAAATACTGTTTGCACTCCAATTCATGACCAAAGGACCTTTCCAGAGGTTCTTCCCTGACAGTGTTGTTATCTTAGAGGCAAACCAGTCCCAATGCCTGCATAATGTACTGAGATGCATCAACAGAAGATTGAATCATTTATTGCCATTGTCACTGGGAGAGATGGCAAAGGGTGGTAAGGGAATTGTATGCCTTGTCCACTTCCTTCCTGTGCTAGGTGTCATTGATTGTACCCAAGTGGCACTTCAGCCACCACACCACACAGCACACCTTTTCTGTAACACACACCACTAGCACTCCATCAGCTTGCAGGTTATCTGCAATGCTAGGGGCTGCTTCACTGCTTCACTGATGTGAACACTTCCTTTTCTAGAAAAACACACAATAGCTGCTTCTTCCATCAGTTATCTCTTGGTTGCTGGAAGTTTTTTGTGACGTGGCCTATTGGTAAGTAACAGCATCTCACACTGGGCCTACATATGTATCTGGGAGTGGCTTCTCAAACATAATCAATAATCCCTACACCACAATACATGATGCATGACCTATAACATTTAGAATAGAGGACCCTTTTCTAAAAATGCAAGTATTTGTTGCAGGTGATGCCAGGTATATGATCTCTCCCCATCTCTTCACCCCCTTCAGATGTCCAAATGAAGTACCTCAACAGATGTACAATAGGGCACACACACATACATGAGCATTTAATGGTCGCTTTCTGGGATCCTTATGTCACAATTCAGATGTTCTGACCATATGGGGGTGCTGGGGTACACCACAGAAGTTGTGTGCACGATTGTTGTAGCGTTTTGTGTGCTGTACAACACAACCATACAACCGGGCTTGCATATAGAATTTGACTCTAATCTATGCCCACATCCTAGTCCCCAGGGTGAGTAAAGAAATAGGTCAGTTGATTCAGGTGCAGGAAAGGCTGGTTAGCTCATTTTTTTCTTTGAGCTGCTAGTTTGGTTGCTGCATTTATGTGGTTGGACAGTCAGTTTATCAATGATACATGGTGGACTACCACCACACATTCCATATACCACCCTGAAATAACTCTGTTTCATTAACATACTGTCATAAACAAACATGTTATGCTTTAATTCAATGGTTCTTAACATTATTGACTTCTGTGGACTGCAAGTGAATCACTACTGGTAGCCAGGAATGCAGGCCTAAGCAATTTCTTTGATCTGAACCTTAAAGCAAATTAAAGGAACAAGTATACATCGAACAAATTCACAAATTCTGAAACACTTCAATTATTTCACAAAAAATATGCATGAATCAAACTTTTTTATTTCAATTGCAAGGTTGGAGCTTTTAAAAATTTGGTTTCACTTCTAGAGAAAGGAAAGGCTAGGAAGCTAGATTCATGCATATCGCTTTGTCGTTTTGCTCTCAAAGTATATTCTCTTTTTGTTGGCACATAATAGTGTTTCAATTGAGGCCTCCGATCGCCTATATTGGAATTTGTTAGCTGTACTTGTGCTTCACCCAAGAGTCAATCAAAGGTTAGCAACTTAATTTTTAGCCCCCAGTTTCAAGTCCTTTCACATTTGCAGAGAGTTTTAGAATTTCCAGTTTTCAATTCTTCCTATTTATGCATATATACTTTATTAAGCTGCTAATATTGTTTAATTTTCTGAACATTCATGGACCCCATGAGTAGGTACAACAGATCCTCAGGGGGTTGACACACTACAGGTTAAGAACTTACGCTTGAGGTAAAAAAGAAATTGCATCTTTATTTTCTACATCATTCAATCACTTTTCATTTCCAACATGAGTGCACTGTGTGATAACCAGCACACAGTGCACTCATGTATTTGGACAAACATACTAAAAACCTTACATTCCACATTTTAGGTGCACCAACAATCACTCTTATTAGTTTTGTGATCCTGTCAATTGTTTGGGTTTTCTCTGCATGCAGGGATCTCCCTTCTGCATTCAAAGGCATTTCCTCTTCATGCGGAGGGTTCCCTCCCGCAGGTGGAATCTCTACCCTGCATGAAGGGTGAGACATCTGCGATCAGGGTGGAAAACTCTGTCTACCAAAACAAGCAGGAAATTACACACAGGAGGAGGATGGCAGCCATTTTGAGGTAATTCTGAGCTATCCCCTCAACACCAGAACACCAGCCTCTTCATTCTTGCTGCTCCTTTCTATAGTAAAACCCCCAACATGGCTGAGGGACAAATAAGAGGGTCTCCCATTCACTGCTGAAAAATTGCAGGTTATTTTTGAGGGGTACTTCAAAGATTGCCTCAACTTTGTGGGGGTCTTGAAACCCAGCTGAGCAATGAAACCGGGACACACATTTTGAGAGACTTCACCACATGTTGAAATGCAAAGGGTGTCCACACCTAGCGGGAGAAGCCCTGCTGCAAGCACTGGGAAGGTCTTAATCGCTGGGCCTGTATAAAGGCACAAGATATTCTGGTATTGTCCTTCAAGCCACATCCTTGGTTCCCCTGCATGACACCACTATACAGGTGGACCCTCAGAGCAGGATGATGATCCTCCACGCTCAGCTGGGTCCCCTTTTCACCACTCGAGAGGGCAGCTCTAACATTGACAGTGCAAAACCTTTTTGTAATACACTTTCAGTGCACCTCCTAAGGGCATGTCTACCTCT